>CM071960.1:21928056-22278056 GCA_036784905.1 Acrossocheilus fasciatus
TCACAACCGTATGTCAATTCGCTTTCCCACAGGTCCTGCATTATAAGCACATCTGCATTCTTCTAGCACAAAGTGTCATATTCGTCATTGAACTTTTGCATCTGCTCTGCATAGCGCCATTGATCCCTGACCGTAACGACGACAGCGAGACCCAGATAAACAGGCCATGGCTGACCTAAAGGCTGGCATGGACCGTCCGTCCATAAATTTGCAGCTCTTTTCAGCTGGGTACGTCACACCCCGTTTCATGCGCCAAGGCGAGGGGACAGAGGCAGCCTGCTATCAGCCCTCTCTGTGTGAGCAGCTTTCATCCTCAGGCTGGTTCTCACATAACTCAGCCACAGTGTCTCTCCCTCTGCCTCATAAATAACATCCCTATCGTCTGATAATGCCCACTTAATGCTTAGTCAATAAACCCCACAGTGCCATGGTTTCTCCCCTCTCTCTTTCGTACATAAATATAAACAGTACGCTCGGATTGATGTGACACTCGGGTCTCGCTCCATCTGGGCAGAGAGGAGAAGCCCAAAGGGCCCGGAGAGGAAGTGAGAACTGCAGGTGTTTGGATGAGATAGCGGCCGAAATGGTGGGATGGGAGCACCGTGGCACTGACTGATCACCTGAGAGAAGCGGCTGTTAATGTAATAATTAATTAACTTATTGGTTTCCTCCGTTCTCACAGCAGGGCTTGTTTGACCCATTTGGATTATCTTCTCTTTAAAGGAATATTCCAGGTTTGGTACAAATTAAGTTTAACTGATCATTTGTGGGATACTGTTGATTAGAATAAAAATACATTTCCACACATCTTTCATTTTCTTTAAAAAAGCAAAAATCTGGGTTAAAGTGAAGCACTTATAATGGAAGTGAAGGGGTTAAACTATAAACGTTGAAATACTCGGTTTCAGTAGTATAGCCCACAGTATAAAAAAAGTCCTGTTGTTTTTACATTAAAAATAATTGTGGTTGCCAAATTAACTCTGTAAAAATACAGTAAAAATGTGAACATATTTACAGAACAACCTGTAAATTTGAGTTTAAAGCTGTAATAGCGGGTAAAATAAGTATTGAACATGCCACCATTTTTCTCATTAAATATATTTCTAAAGGCGCTGTTGACATGAAATTTTCACCAGGTGTTGGTAACAACCCAAGTAATCCATACATACAAAGAATAAATTCAGAAATTAAGTTCACCATGCAAGGTTCTATTGCTAAAGAAAAAGCATGATGAAGCTCATTTAAAGTTTGCTGCACAACATTTAGAAAATTCTATGAAATCCTGGCAGAATATAGTCTGGTCAGATGGGAGACTAATTGTACTCTTTGGATGCCATTATACACACCATGTTTGGAGGTCAAATGGCACTGCACATCACCCCAAAACATCATGGTGTAGCACTGGCAAAATTCATATAGTTGAAGGAAGGATGAAGTAAAGCTGCTAGAATGGCCAGCCAATCACCTGACTTGAATACAATAGAAAATTTATGGAAAGAACTAAAGATCAGAGTTCATAAGAGGCCCATGGAACCTTCAAGATTTGAAGACTGTTTGTGTGGAAGAATGGGTCAAAATCACACCTAAGCAATGCATACGACTAGTTTCTCCATACTTTGAAGCTGTCATTACCAACAAAGGCTTTTGTACGAAGTATTAAATCAATTTCAGTAAGAGTGTTCAATACTTTTTCCCTGGGTCATTCCATTTTATCGTGTGACACATTGGTCATGAGACACCTTATTATAGGCCCTCAGTTGGGACTGAACCAGCTAATATTAATTTCCACTGACAAGGGGCAGGATTGCTTTCTAATTACTGATAGATTTCAGCTGGTGTCTTGGCTTTCCATGCCTTTTTGCACCTCCCTTTCTTCATGTGTTCAATACTTTTTCCCTGTGTCATTCCACTTTATTACACAGAACTTAATTTCTGAACTTATTTGTTTTGCTTTCTTTTTATGTATGTATGGATTACTTGGGCTGTTACCAACATCTGGTGAAGATTTCATGTCAACAGCACCTTTAGAAATATATTTACTGAGAAAAATGGAATATATATAAAAACTTACAAGAAATGTAAGGTTGGATTACAGCTTTTCATTGTATGTAGTTATCCAATTAACAAGTTTTTACTGTTTTTTTACAGTTACAATTACAATTATTTTTAAAGTGATTTTAGTATGGAACAAAAACACTTACTAATCTTTTTGGCATATTTGCACACGTACAACTTGCTATGATAAAGTAACAGTTAAATTGCCAAAGTTCTTACAGCTCAAAGAACATAAAAATTCATGTCATTATAAACTTCCTATTCCTATTTGAAATGCTCCCAAAACTGGCCCCATTCACTTCCACTGTAAGTGCCACAATGTAACCTCCACAGAAAGAATTCATGAATTAATTATAAGCTTCATATTTCTATTTTTAAATGCTCCAAAAACTGGCCCCATTCACTTCCATTATAAGTACCTCAACATAACTTTTTCTTTTTTTCCCCAACATTACCTTTTAATAATTTAAATCAACGTTACGTAAAAAAATGCTGTTGATTGGGCTCAATATGCAATAAACCCATAATATTCCGTTAATGCAGAACATAGACCCACATTAGGCCTCAGCCACAAACTCACTTGACTGTCAAATATAAACGACTGGAGTAAAAATAAGGTTGAAGGGTTTATTTCAAGAATATTAGCTGCAAGCCAAGTTTTATCTTAGCGGAAGATAAAAACGGTGTGGAAAAAGGACATGAGCTGTGAATGACTGAACTCTGGGGTCAAGTTCCCATTTTATGAGCATCTGCCTTACAGTGGCCGCACACTGAGATGACATGCATAAATGAGAGCGAATAACATGCTGGTCAAAGGGAGTGGCTGGTAATTAAGGAGCGTGTTTGGCGCATTTCCTAAAATTTGTTGTGTTTGTCTTTTAGATGTTAAGAGGGTTGAGTAAGAGATTTTGAGGTTAAGAGTCTCTCTTACATTATGGGAGTGACCATGAGACAACAACTTGGATCATATTAATCTCAAACACAGTTATCCTTCTAAGTGTTCTGGCTCTGTTCCTGAAGACCTCGAGTAAATGTTTTGTCTACCGCAACAATGATCCAGACTTTCATTTAAGTGGCGGAACGACAGAACGCAGATGGCGTGGTATCACTTGCCAAAACAGGGCATGCTAAAGCAACAAGCACTCCGCAGCTGAAATGTGAGAAAGAAAACTGGATAGACAGGGCTCCAGACTTTAAAAAAAAGAAAGATAGAAAGAAAGAAAAAATCCTTCTCCCAAACAATTTTCATTTTTAACAAGCTGGACAGCATTATACTAAATTAAACTTTTATTTAAAAAAATTAATATTATTTGAAATATGTTTTTTTCTAGTAAAAGTCAATTTGTTTAAATATTTTTAAAAATACTTCAGCATTGTAAATTTCTTTTACTTTAATTGCATGAATGCATGTTTGCATGAATACATTATACAAATACATCACCGTAAGGGTGTATGTACGTGTGTGTTTGTATAGTTTTCATTCATTTTTTTAGTTTTTTATATTTTATTTCAATTAACGTTTATTTTATTTCAAGTTACTAATTTTTTAAGTGTTTTAATTATAGTTTCAATTTGAATTTAAGTAACTATACTTACCTATACAAAGTTCATTCTGAATTGGACAAAAAAAAATCCCCTAATGTTTTAGTGAGGGAGTCTGTTGTGAACTCTGTGATGGCTGTGAATGATTCACTGACAAAATGAGTCTGATTCAAACTGCAATGGCTCACAAATAATTTTAACTGACTTGTTTAAAAGACCTGATTCAAAAGAGTCAGTTGTTCGTGAATCTGACATCACAGCTTGTGCTGTGTTCATTGTCCCATGTGGGAAGTATGTGCTTTCTAAAGATGTAAATACGACATCTTACAGCATTTAACAAATCACGAGATAGATGGTTGCACATCTTTTTTTGTTGCATGCAGTTGTTGTCCGTTTTATTGCAGTATAGACCATAGTCAAAGTAGCGGCATGTTTAATTTTTGACATGAATGAATGAGGCCGTGAGAGGTAGAGGTGGGCTACACTGTATTGAATAGATTGTGCTGTAGTTTAGCTAACAACACATCTTTCCGGAATTAAACTTTCTGTAGACAAAAAAAAACAAAAACAAAAAACAATAAAACGGCTTTGAAAATTGGGAAAATTACGTCACCTAGGACTTGTAAAGACTATCCCTTACAGCCTTGTTTTTATCTGTGTTCAATTCAATATGGCATCTAACCTGACTAAAGTCTATGGAGCCCTGAAAGTACAACCACATGTGAGTATCTATCAAGACAAGGCAGTTGATCTAATTCCATTTATAAATGCACAAACATTTTTCGAATTTAGGGAAGAATAGGACTGGTTGGTAAAGGGAGGAAGGTGATCTGAATGTCTCCACATTCTCTGGAGCAAAGTAAAGAAACCGAAGCAGATGAATCCTCCAGTAATAGAGACAGAGTCTTCCCAAAATTAGGAGAGATGTTAACTGGGGTATCAATAAATAAAGCACTAATTAGAAAAAAGCAACAGCCTCTCTGTGGGCTCGGTGGCGTGTGAGGAGAGAATACGAATAGCAAGCAGCATCCTCATCTGCAGTCATGGCGGCATGTCACGAAGGGGCCGGCCAGCCACCGGCTCCTCCAATCACCCTCTCTTCCCGCACACTGTGACTGTGCAGTGAACCCACCGGCTGGCCCGTTCCACACATCGCCCGTGCGCGAGGATGTTGGTGCGTCTGCCCGCATGAGTATGCACAGCCGCTGGGCTTTGAGACTTCACCATGATTAATAGCAGTAGGGGGTCTTCCCCTCCCTCTGAGCTGGAGAAAATGGAGGGGAAAGAAGGAGAAAGAAAGAGCGCAGAGAAGTCAGAGAAAGAGAAGAGGACGACTTTAAGGTGAGAGGAGGAGAGAGTGACCAGCAGGGGGAATCAGTGCGAGTTGAGGCTCTTTGATGGGCTCTTGTATCCCTGACCGCTCCCCAACCTTCTCTCGTTCTATCGCTCTCTCTCTTTCCTCTCCCTGGAGGATAATAAAGACGGATGACACTGATGCTGTGCCATCCGGCACTACAGCCCTCGACTGCAGAGCCATTTGCGCCATCATTTATCGCCCTCCTCCAAACCCGCCCCCCTCCCTGTGCCCCCCGCTCTAATTCTGCTTTAATAACCAGCCCCTCCATTCATCACAGTATTGACGTCTCTGACAGACAGTGCGGCATACACTAACTCCCTGCCCTTTACTCGCACACCAGCGGGGTCGTGCTGAGTTCACCCAGTCAATAATCACACAGGCAGCGCTCTGCTGTCACCTTGGTGACGCCGTGAGCCATATAGAGACGTATGATGCGAGAGAGCGAGTGTCTCAACGCCACGCCAACACGCTGCCATTAGCATTATCGCAGCCGCCAGGATCAGACTGCGAGCGGGATGCGACTTGAATGCCAATTTACTCAGACAAGACCCAAAAGGCCCACCATTGACGCTCTGATGCTGGACCAATAAAGAAGCAGCTCTGCTTCTGAATCTATAAATGCTCTCTGATCCAACCCCAAGGAAGCGGTTGTCTCATTTTGAGCGCGTCTGGCTTGAACTAACTGGTATCACTAGTGGCACTAGATGGGATTGCAAAAAAAAAAGAAATTAGTTGTTTCCTAAACATCCCAACTGTCCCTTGTCCTTTGGACAAACAGCCAGTCCCACCCCAATGCCAATTTCAATCTCAATGACACAAAGAGGATTTTTAGTGGACTAAAAGTCAAAGAAATTCAACTCGGGTAATGCATTCTGGGAAAGTTATTTATCTATCTATCCATCCATCTTTCTTTCTTTTTTTATGTTTTTTTTTTTCCCGAACACATTTAAACAAGGCTTTATGAAGCCAACAGTCTTCTTGACCTTCTTTTTTTTTCCTAGTTAAAAATTGTTTATATGAGTTAGTTTAAATTCATATAATTTAAATTCAACTTTGGGAAGTCGTGGCCTAATGGTTAGAGAGTTGGACGCGTAACCCAAAGGTTGCGAGTTTGAGTCTCAGGTCCGGCAGGAATTGTAGGTGGGGGGAGTGAATGTCCAGCGCTCTCTCCACCCTCAATACAATGACTGAGGTGCCCTTGAGCAAGGCCCCCGAACCCATAACTGCTCCCCGGGCACCACAGCATAAATGGCTGCCCACTGCTCCGGGTGTGTGTTCACGGTGTGTGTGTGTGTTCACTGCTGTGTGTGTGCACTTTGGATGGGTTAAATGCAGAGCACAAATTTCAAGTATGGGTCACCATACTTAGCCACATGTCACGTCACTTTAAATTTCAAATTATTTTTTCTACTTACCTAATTTCTACTCCAAATTGCGATTGAAAGAAATGTAACACATGCAATGCATTCTAGGAAATTATGTGTTCTTTCACCCTGACCCACAAAGGTTAATTTATTCAATATGATGAAATACACAAACTAAATGCCAATTTTTAACTATCCATTGTCTTGACAATCTTTGATTTTCTATTTAAAAATTCATTTTGAATTTCAATTAATTTTCACCAAGGTCATGGGTTTGATTCCCGGGGAAACTGATAAAATGTTTACCTTGAATCCAATAAGTCATACATTTAATTGTAAATTTTACATCTACTTGCTTAGATTCAAATCCAGAATTGCAATTCATAATTAGTGCTACAAAGTAAGTTCCTACCTCAATTCATATTTAATGCAAATTCAGCAACTGAAATGAAAGTTAACGAGCCTTCGATTCTGAATGGTGCACAACCCTGGTAATAGACAGAACATTTACATAATGTTTATATTAGGCGTGTCAACGTTAACGCATTAACGCATGTGATTAATATAAAAATTGTAACACGTTAACATTTTTTTAAGGCAAATTAATCGTTTGACCCCAACTTCTTCCCGTCATCGCAGTGCAGAAGGTTATCTATCATTGTGTGATGAGGGTACAGCACCAGTGTTGCCACGGTAACGGCACAAGTGGGCTATTTTGAAAATACAGTCACGGGAAAAATTACAAAGCCGTGGGTTGCGGTTTTTTGGGCTACTTTTATAATTTACTGACCGCCCAAAGTGTATATAGACAAATAAAAATTTAAATAGATCCTTTTACTAATGTGTATTAAACTTCAAATGTATCCCTGACTTAAGAACGGAGAGACGGTCGTAACATCAAACAACGTGAGTTTCAGCAGAGCATACATGTTAAGACTCTTACACAGCAGAAATAAACATGACAACAGCCACTATAGATTATATTAGATAATAAACACACGATTACGATAGGATATGGTCTGTATGTGATTTTTTTTAGTTGAATGTGTACATCTGAAATGCTAATTTGTGCAGCAATATAAAAGGCTATAAATAGCATATTTTAACAACAGTAAAGGACCAAATTCCACATGTGATCGTAAAAGGAAGTTATTACAAAGTGAGTTCTGAGTAAAAGTGTACTATTAATCTCATAAATTGTCTTATGTAGCATGATGCTAATTAATATTAGCTCTAATGCAGCTGCAGAACAGGTCCAATTCTTCTACATAATGCATTTTGTCATAATACTTCACGTAAGGTTGGAAGAAATGTTTTGTTGTATTCATTTAGAAATAATTTTGATAATAGTTGGGTAAATGTATACTGGGACTGAAGCGATGTGGCTTGGTAAACATTTTATTGCCAGTATAAAGGCTGATAATGGCTGAATAAAAACAAATGAATAATGATAAAAGAATAATAAGGATTATGTCTCATACCTGGCTGAAGTGTGAAAGGTTCTGTTTCCTTAAACTAGTTTGTCATGCATTTATTTTTCAACACATTTATAGGTAAATCCTAGTATTTTAAATTTGTGATTAATCATGATTAATCACAGTCCATGACTGTGATTAACGCGATTAAATTTTTTAATCAATTGACAGCACTAGTTTATATCAACCACCGAAAAACCCAATATCAGTCTGTTGGAACGTAAACCTGCAAATGGCTTACCTCACATGAAATTGGGATAGCAAATTTAAAAGCAAAATAAATGCATCACCTCTAAAGAATAAAACTATATAATTCAACAACAACAAATCATTCTACAACCACACTGTCCTCTTTTGTGTGCTAAAATGAGTCTCCTTGTCATCAGCTGGCAGCACAGCTTGCTCGCAGGCCCAGATTTTGTCTTCATTCCATTCTGACAATGACATTTATGTTAATTTGTTCCATGCCACTGCCAGGCATCTGGAGAGGCCAGTCCCACTCTCTTTCATACTTTCTTTTCATTTTGACCAACGCAAATGTATGTGCCATGAGCACCGGGCCTTAGATAAACAGATTGATTCGATGGGAGGGCAAGGAGACACCGTCTCCTGCAGAGGAGAGATTTCAATCACACTCAGGTGGGCTGCAGGCCTTTCTTTTGTCACGTGTGCACCGTGCCTGGGAGGAAAGGCAGCATGGTGAAAATAAGCACCGTATATATACACTTCCATGCTCACCTATTATCTCTAGAGCTTACACACTGCATTCTGCTTTCTCACTATCTCTCTCTGTTACATACATCTGGTCCCCTGGGCTCTGAGAGTGATACTGGCTGCAGTGCCCAGGTTCTCCAGAGACTCGCGGTGCACGGTCCTGTCCCTCTTCACCTTTCTGACAGTGGCAGCCGCGGGCGTGTGCCGGGGGGCTCTAATCCGCCGCCCAGGTCCCATCGGCAAGGATCATTGAGCTAATTAATAACGTGGCACGGAGAGGGATGGGAGTCATTAAGGAGCCACGGCTGTGCTCTCTTTGGCACTCTCCTCTCACTGCTGAGTGTGCTGGGGTTGCTGGGAAAGGGGGGAGGGGGACTGCAGATGCAGGGTCTTGCTTGCTCGCACAACCCTCCCAGACATAATTCACTACAATGAAGTTTAACAGGGGGGAAAAAACCTCACACACAAACACGAGATGCAAGCAGGCACTCAAAGTGGCGAGAGCCAGACTAAATAAGAGTGGGCTGAGGCTCAGAGGAAATGAGAGTAAGTCTTTTTGACTTCCTGTCCTCATTAGCAGGCTGTAAGGATTTGTTCATAGTGGTCTCATTAAACAGAAACAATGTTAACCCCTTGCACGAAGGCCTTTATGTCCACTTTTAAGTCAATGTGAAATTAAGATGGACCCTGTTTACTTGTTTAATGCACTTTTTGGGTTTTATTGTGCACCATTCATTGGTCTATGTTATTCCAAGGAAATATTTTAGTAAAATGTAATCTGAAATGATAATGTTAACCAATATCCTAATCGGGCATTATTTTAGCAAATTCACATTTGCGTTTCATTGACTGTCGCTCTATTTATTCCCATTGAATATTCTTTCACACAGAAATATGCCACGTTACTATGGAAACTTGCTTCCACTTAGAGTAAAAACAAAGAATAAGGTAAGGTAATTACTGACATATATATACATATATATATATATATATATATATATATATATTACATTTCTGAAAGTAAATAGGGTCAATGTTTACAATTAATTTTAAGCTTAAGCTTTTAAGCAAGTCAATCAATCAATCTATCTATCTATTTATCTATCTATCTATCTATCTTCTGAGGCAGAGATGGGATCCCATATTACAGAAGTGAAATAAGTTTCGAGCAGTAATTAATGTTAACCAGCTAGCAGGAGCATCACTTTGATATAACTGAAAAATTATACTGAAAAATTAAACCATACTTTTAATTATTGAATTTTTACCCCATACTTTTGTCTTCTACTTTTGTTCATTACTTTGTAACAGTAATGAATTAGATTTTCAGCACCTGCTATTTATTTAATGTTTTTTTTTTTTTTGCACCAGGAGCCCTGGGTTAGTGCTTAACATGCATGCTTTGACACATTGGTGCTCATGTAGACAAGGCAAGTTTAAATACAGTTCCTAATCCTATTCTCCCCTCATTTTCTGTCCTCTTTCCACTATCAAGTCAATAAAAGTGTCAAAAAGGCCAAAATATTTATAGCATTTGCTAAGCTACGATGGTCACATTTGCGACCATCTTAAGTTGCAAATTCTCTCTATTGCATGTGCAGGTTAAAATATTTCCATTACCGAGCCATGCAGTATAAAAGAAAACAGTCTGAACTCTTTCTTTCTATCCAGTCCCTGCACACAAACAGAATAAGCACTTAGTGTCCCAGACAACCCAATAGCTCAGCTCCTCCTAATGAAAGGAAGCAGCAGGAACAATTAGTTGTGCAAACAAACAGATCAGAGAGCAAAGACCAGGATCCACTATCACTCCCCTGACGTCATGGCCACTAACAGGCTTGAATGGAGGTAATTGGGGGAGCTGGAAGTTGAGACAAAATCAATGGAAACTCAGGCATACTAGCGTAGAGATTACTCACCGGTTCACACCATCACTCTGGGGACTCAAAGACTGCCAGGAACGTGATGCAGGACTGTATACTAGAACTGCAGAACAGGACAGAGACTCATGAACAGGACTGTGAAACAGGATTGCGGGAAAGGATTATGGAACAGGACTGTGGAATACGGTTAATGAGTTAATGAAAAAAACTCTAAACAAGACATTGCTAATTTATCATTTAGTTAATGCTTTTATCCCAAGCAACTCTCAGTACACTTATTACAGAGACAATCCCCCTGGAGAAACATGAGGTTAAGTGTCTTGCTCAAGGGCGCAATGGGGATAGTCCATGGGTCGCCTCCTGCTGGTTTTGAACCTATATCCTTTCAGTTACCAGTTCTTTAACCGCTAGGCTTCACCACCCAAAAGATGTGAAACAGAAGTTTGAATGAAAATTGCATAACAGGAATGTGGAACAAGTGGAGCTCACCTGACCAATTGGGCCAAAATCTTACATTTGTTGATCTTGTTCATCCATGTTATGCCTTGCAAACTTGTATCTTCTGAATTAATTGTATTTGTTTTTGTTTGTTAACAACTGTTCATTGAATTTTTTTTTTTTCCCCCCAGGGAACAGTAATATAAAACAAAAAGCAGCTGTGCAAATTTAGAACCCATCCCACCCTCTGGAAGTAATAAACAAATTAAAATAAAATAAATAAATAAAATAAAATAAATATTTTATATTAATAGAGAGATAAATAACAATAAATTCATTTTTACAAAGATTTTAGAAAAGATGACAATCTTTGACAATCTTAAAAGCTGAATGCCATGAATTTACAGTTTTCACATTAGATCCATGTATATGAGAACTTGAGAGTTCCATAATGTCCAACAAAAGCCCCTTTCGCACCGCTTTAGTTCCAGAACTAAAAGTACAATACTAAAGTACTGGGACGATTTTGCGCGAACTATTTCCCAGCACCATTGAAAGGGTCGCATTCGCACCGACAGTGGGTACTAAGAAGTGACGTAAGCCGGTCGACAGCGACGTCATTTGTGCGCGGCGTTCAACAACAAAAACAAAGAAGAACAACATTAACAACAGGAGGATGGAGGACGCTGTGATCGGAGCTGTGTTTTTGTTTTGTCTCGCGGGGTTCACAATAATGGACATGGAATGTCGACGTAACTTAGGCTATACGTCAAGCGATTGAAAGATCGGAAAGGAGTCCAAAATGTTCAAAAGTGCCTGCACTTCTGCGTCCGTCCATCTATCGCTGTTCTCCATTCTTGCAAAATATAAGTTGATGCGATGTTTACACAGTATGTGTTTACACACCATTTTAAATCATGGCGGGTGAGGGCGTTTTCGTACGCGTTTAGCCAATCAGCGTACACGTACATCACGATAGTTCCTATGGAACTGTTTTAGACCCTACTCTGAAGTAGGAGCTAATTTAGTTCCTCCAAACGAGTTCCGGGAACTAAAACAGTTCCTAGTTCCCGCGGTGCGAACATGCCAAAAAGTGGGTAGTTCCACAATTAGTTCCGGTACTAGGAAAAGGTTCCTGCGGTGCGAAAGGGCCTAAATACACAGTCCAGGTTCGTCTGTCCATTGTGTGAGGAGGATTCCAACGGTTGATTAGCAATTTTTTGCTGCTGTGAGAGCAGCTAACAGTAAACATCTTTGTTGGACGGACAAGGTGAAGTCCCAAAAGTCATTCATGAAAAAATGTCAAACATATCTCAGTACCCAACAAATATGATCGGTCCAAAAAGGTGAGAGAGAGGGGCACTCCTCATAAAACAAATGCAAAAACGTGCCTGAAACTCCTTGGGAACAGAGATTACACTTAGGAGAAGATGACAGATTCATATAAAAATGTTAAGTCAAATAAAACCTATGCAGCAATTTCCAATGAATCATTTGGTGATTAGGGTTTTTGGAAGACAATTTAAACATACCCCATAGCTGATCCAAAAATTAAACTTGCACCTCCTCATTAAGATCCTTAGTCCAAACAGTTGTAATAGATAAAGGTTTGTAAGAGTCTAATAAAGAAAAAATTCAAAGATTCCATCATCTCCAGAGAGGATCTCGACGGTGCTATTGCTAACGGTATCAAGCTAGCGCTTAAAGAGCAACAAAGTACTCTCGATTTGGTAGTGGCTTCGACTGTAAGAGAAGCGATAGACTCTGTACTGACTCCAGCACTCCGTGATCTACATTTGGATATACAAACGACCAACGATTCTGTAAAAGACCTTAAAGCAGAAGTTGAAAAGCTAGCCATCGCGGCGAAACAGACACGTGACCGGGTCGATTTCGTTCTGCATGTGAGGATAGGAGGACAGTCGCAAACTTAAGAAATGAGCTGGAGCAACTCACCGAAAATATGACGGACATTGAAGACAGAATCAGGAGAAATAATGTATGACTGATGGGGTTGCCGGAGGGGGCGGAGGGCTCCGATGCAGCTGGCTTCCTCAGAGCTAATCTTTTTAAGTGGATCCCTTCCCTGAAAGGCCGTGATATGGAGATTGACCGGGCCCATCACGTGTATGACACAAGGAAAAACTCTGATCGGCCGTGTACTCTCATCTTCCGTGTACTAAGATGGCATGACATCTGGTGAAATATACGAAGGAAAATGTCACACTACTATTTTTTCCCGACTTTAGTCCAGCCACAACTACCAAGAGAAAGAGCTTTAATCCAGTCTTGAAGTAGAGGACAGCACTTGGTCTCCAGCGCTTCCTCACCTATCCAGCGGTAATTAAACTACGGTACAAAGGTGAGCAGATGATGTTCGACCCTCCTCAAAAGGCGGAGGATTTCGTTACTTACTAAAGCAGCGGGAAGGCGTCGGCTACCATCTCCATCCTCTCCGCTCAACGAGAGAAAATTAACAATGAGGTCTGTGGTGATCCTAACTGCCCTGAAGAGGACAATAACAATGTGGCCATGGACACTTGTTAATTTCTTTTTGGAATCTTGCCCCTGCCCTGTACGTTCGTCTGCTGATTGGTAAATAATAATGATTTATTTTCCTTATTTTTATTATTATTATTATTATTATTACTCGGGCTGATGGAGAGCAGGTTCAATCACTACGCTTTTGGCTCAGTGGGCCTTTTGGGGACATGTCTTACGTTGAAGTGCATTCCAAAGTGTTCGAGGATCATCCACTGAACCTTGGTTAATTTCAATAAACTCAGCAAATTTATTTCTGAATTGACAGCAAAAGTTTTCATCCTGTAACAATTTAGGGCTAAATCGTCATCTAGTGGCACGAGATGGCCGAGGGATCAAAGAAAATCTGCACAAATTTCCATCATGACCTGACAGAGATAAGGAACAGATATTGGCATCATGTTTAAAACCTAAATGGGTTTTTCTTCTGTTGAACATAAAAGTTATTTTGAAGAATGTGGGAAACTAAACAGTTGCTGGTTCCCAGTGACTTCCATATTTTTTTTTTTTTCCTACTACCAAAGTCAGTGGGGACCAGCAACTGTTTGGTTACCCACATTCTTCAAAATATCTTCTTTGGTGTTCAGCACAAGAATAAAAATGAATACAGGTTTGGTACAACATAACAGTGAGTAAATAATAACAGAATATTAATTTTTGGGTGAACTATCCCTTTAATGACAAACGGCAACATGTTTAGTTCTGTCCCTTTAAGAGCACGCATCCATTTCTCCCTCAACTGTTTACTTTCACTTTATAGACATAACTCTGTTTATATGTAAACCTTGTTTGTTTTTGACAGTATTTGAGCAATCAGAAGATAACTAAGATAACTAATCAAGTGCTGTTTGACCATTCTTTTAGTGTACGCACGCTTCAGGTGTAACGCGCTCTGAATAAGCACACATCAGAGCAGCAGGCAAATGAAATGTTTAACCAGCAAGGATTTAGCACATACATAATGTACTTTTGTGATTGCGAATAAGTGCAGTGTCTCGTGAGTGTAACTTTACCGCTGAATCAAAATTTGATGTGAATGTGTCTCGTGAGTTGCGGTTGGACCTGGAGCCGGGAGACATAGTAAGTACAGCACATTGCTTGAGGTAGATGTTGTGTTTTGTTAGTAAATGTTTCATTATATTACTAGTGTTGCCTCCTTTGTTCACTATTACACTACTGCATATTGCATCTGATACTGGTGTCGTTTAGTTTTGTAACGTGAGCCCACACTTACCAACGTTTCAGTGACGTTTTGGAAGCAACCGTAAGAATTTGCTAAAAACTACAAATCAATTCATCAATGTTTGTATTGTATTGTATTGTAAAACTTTATTGTCTACGTGAGTGGAAAATTGTCTTTGGCTCACCAGCACAACAAAATTAGTAACAACATACATAGTAAGAAAACTATAGTACATAGTTTTCATTGTATGCCATCATTCTCCAGCAAAACATATACACAAACTTAATTTATAGCTGGATAATTTACATCTATATAAAAATACATTTTAAAAACGTTAGATATATTTATTATATTATTGTATTATATATTAAATATATTTATGTTTGTTAAGGAAGAACTTAACATTTAATTAAAATATAAATACTTTTTGCAAATATTAACGACATTAATACATCAAAAAGTATCCATATAGCTAAAATAATCGCTACATTAAGAATTCTCCTATACTCACCAAGGCTAAATTTATTTGACCAAAAATACAGTAAAATCTGTATAATTGTGAAAAAGTTATTCCAATTTGAAAAAACTGATTACAATTTTAATATATTTTAAAACTGTATTTATTCCTGTGATTGCAAAGCTGAATATTAAGTAGCCTTAAGAAACATTTCTTGTTATTATCAATGTCAAAAACATTTTTGTGGAATCCATAACATATTTTCAGGATTCTTTAATAAATAAAAAGTTGAAAAGAACAGTAATTATTTGAAATAGAAATCTAATGTAACATTATAAATGTCTTTACTGTTTTTTTTAATTGAGCTGAATAATGACACTACTGTCTTTTAAAAGCTGCTTTATAGATAATTGTATTTGTTACATAATTGAAGAACTACTAAGAGCAACATTACTACTAAGAAGCTGCATTGAAATCTGCATTGTTTGAAGTACTATAGAAATAAACGTAACTTGACTTTAGAATTTAAATGTGTCCTTGCTAAATTATAGTATAAATTTCTTTCATAAAAATCTTTAAAATGGTAGTGTATTTTTAAGTTATATGTATTATTCTTTTGTGGCAGGGCAAACCTGAGGGTTAAGTACATCACCACTAACATCCTAGCAACACACTAAAAACAACCAAAACAACCTGATGGCGAGTATTGCACAAGCAAGCATCACTGTTGTTGTTTTACTTGCAAACTGTAAGGTTATCTACTAGCTTATACTCAGAATGTGAATTGTAAGACTTTACCAACTCCTTTTCTAATCAAAGAGGAAAAAACAACAGCAGATAACCACATCAACACTGCAAGCCACTCTATAAAGCAAGCGACTGCCAAGCTCATCAGTGGGAGTTCTGCTGTGCCTCTATCTCATGCGTTATTAATAGAGCAAAGTGTTGATTAGAATGGGCCTCCCCCCTCCTCTCTCCTTCTTATCAGCTCTCACAGCACCTCCTCCTCCTCCTGCCCTCCAAATGCCAGCACATTACTGCTTTCCTGCTCATTGACAGAGCTGCCAGTCACCGCTGAGATGGATGCCACTCCTGGGAGGACTCCCTAGCCTCCACTATTGACTTATTTGTTTTGCTGATCTAACAACCCCTACTCCTTCATCTAAGGTGAAAGGTGGACTTGTATGTGAGCTTGCATGCTGTATATGTTATGCACTACAAAAATAAAAAAAAAACGCAGCTTTATCATAAAATACAGTACCAACATTTTAGGTATTATGAACTGAACCTAAATTTACAGTGTTTGTGTGTGTGTGTGTGTGTGTGTGTATGTGTATGTATATATATATATATATATATATATATATATATATATATATATATATATATACACACACACACACACACACACACACAGTCATGGCCAAAAATATCGGCACCCTTGGTAAATATGATCAAAGAAGGCTGTGAATCTGCATTGTTAATCCTTTTGATCTTTTATTTTAAAAAATCAGTAAAATCGAACCTTTCATTGGATAATAAGAATTTAAAATGGGGGGAAATATCATTATGAAATAAATATTTTTCTAAAATACATGTTGGACATAATTATTGGCACCCCTGGAAATTTTTATGAGTGAAATATCTCTGAAGTATTTTCCCATTCATATTATTCACAATATTGAGCACTACAGGGTGATTATGAACATGAAATTATCCAGCCATGGCTTAGTGTTTCACAGAAATATAAATAGGAGGGAAAACAAAGCCCAAATTCCCTTAATCATCCATCACCAAAGAATATATTTCTGATGTGCAGCAAAAGATAATTGAGCTTCACAAATTAGTGAAGTGGCTTTAAGAAAAGAGCTAGAGCAGTGAAAATTCCCATTTCCTCCGTCAGGGCAATAATTAAGAATTTCCAATCAACATAAAATGTTACGAAACTGCACTGTAAAAAGTGATAAGTTGACTTAACTTAAAAATAAATTGAGGAAACCCATTGCCTTAAAATTATTAATTAAATATATATTTTTTAAAAAGTTACTTGACAATTCACTTAACTTATTTTTTTTTTAATTATTATTTACTTAACTTGAAGGCAACGGGTTTCCTCAATTTTTTTAAGTTAAGTCAACTTATCATTTTTTACAGTGTGCCTGGAAGAGGATGTGTGTCTATATCGTCCTAATGCACGGTGAGAAGGAGAGTCTGAGTGGCTAAAGACTCTCCAAGGACCACAGCTGGAGAATTGCAGAAAATAGTTGAGTCTCGGGGTCAGAAAAACCTTTAAAAAAATTGTCAAACATCCCCTACATAACCACATGTTGTTTGGGAGGGTTTCAAGAAAAATTCAAATGGGACTGGCTTCTATGGTCACATGAAACAAAAAAAAGAGCTTTTTAGCAGCAAACATTCAAGATGGGTTTGGTGAACACAGGGATAAAAAGTACCCCACGTGTACAATGAAATATACTGCTGTATTTTTGATGTTGTGGGCCTATATTTCTGCTGAAGGTCCTGGACATCTTGTTTAGAGACATGGCATCATGGATTCTGAAACACCAACAGATAAAAAAAAATCAATAACTGACTGACTGTTAGAAATCTTATAATGGGTCATGTTTGGATCTTCCAATCGTACAATAATCCAAACACAAACAACACAAAAATGGGTGACTGAGCACAAAACCAAGCTTCTGCTGCGGCCATTCCAGTCCTCTGACCTGAACTCTATAGAAAATGAGTGGGTTGGACTGAAGAGAAGAAGCACCAACATGGAGCTGGGAATCTGAAGGGTCTGGAGTGATTCTGGATGAAGGAAAGGTCTCTGATCTCTTGTCAGGTGTTCTCTGACCTCATCGGGCATAATTTAGAGCTGTTAAGCTGGCAAATGGAGGTTTCAAAAAGTTTTGAATAAAAGGGTGCCATTAATTGTGGCCAATGTGTATTAGAGAAAAACATTTATTTCATAATGATATTTCCCCCCATTTTATATTCTTATTATCCAATGAAAGGTTGGCTTTTTCTGATTTTTTTTATTATTAAAATGTGCTGGAGATGTTCAAAAAGTACTGACACATAAATCACTTCAAGTTTTATATTTAACAATCAACAAACAATTAAAATGACTTTTTGTTTGCATAATCACTAAAACCATAACATTACCAATGATTTCGGATTTTAAATTATTTTAAAAGTGTTCATATATTTAAGTAAAGGGTGATTATTTTAATAAGTACCGCGTTTTCTTTACTCGTCTTATTTTTGTATTTGCAATCAATAAGGCCTGTGTGTAGTAACACTTCATTTCTTTGTTCAAATCTATTATTAACAGTTACACAATTAAAACTGATCTTGAAAAACTGAGCAACCATATTGTTATATTAAACTCTGTAAAATGGTAAGTTGGTCGCTGTGCCATGCACTTAATGCCTCATCTGCAGCCGTTCTAGATGCAAACTAAATTAGCAGCGCTCTTACTGTATGACTTCAGTGGCGCCGGCGCAACTATACCCAGGTAGCCAAAATGATCCGGCCCGATAACGGCCCAAATCCGGCAAGCCGTAAGAAATGACTCGGCCCAGATGCGGTTGCCGGAATCTTGTGAATCGCGGGAGTGAATGACGCGCCAGAATCGGCCCGAGTACTATAGGTTAAAGACTACCTGGTCTCATGGCATTTACATACCTGGGTGCACTTTTTAGCGTGACATGAAATACGTACCAATAAGTACATATCACTGCAGTTTCCAAAATAAATGAACACTTTCACACAAATTTACAGAGTTGCGATTAATAAAGCGTAATTTTCTCACAATTATTAGAAGAATATCATGCTATGACTTAAAAACGATATTAATATGCTGGGAGATTTGAAAACTGATGCTTTTGAATGTTAGCATCTTACACATCCAGCTTCATATCTATGGGTTTTCATAGATGATAAGTTTGTTCGGTTGCTCAAGGAGTAAGGAGACGGACTTAGAAGACGAGAAGCTCCGGTTCGAATCCCGTGTAACTACGATTCGACAAAGCAGTTAAAATCTGTGTAAAAGGAAGTTCAAATGGCACAGTTGCATCAGCTAATACGATTTTATATCAGTTTTGCATTTGTTAACACTATCGGGTAGGTTTAGGGCTGGATTTGGTGAAGGGCATATTTCCAAACTTTAGAGACAGTCCCCGGATATTTGAATTCTCATCCTGTATCTGAAGCAACGTAATAAAAAAACAGCAATACTTACCAACATCTACGTAATAAAAACGTGCCAGGGTTCACATATTGAACCTGTGTTTTAGCGCCACTCAGTGGATATTTCTATTTGAAACTGCGGCGAAACGTGCAGCAATGTAAGTAAAACGGTGTCGCACAAAAAGTGCGCAGATGTACGTATTTTTACAGGTATACAAGTTAACAGGATAAAGTATCAGTTTAGATGTTATGGCAACACTTTACAATAAGGTTCATTAGTTAACATTAGTTAATTACATTAGTTTACATGAAATAAGAATGAACAATATTATTCAGAATTTATTAATCTTAGTTCATGTTAATTTCAGCATTTACTAATGCATTATTAAAACAACAAAAAAGTTGTGTTTGTAAACATTAATGCACTGTGAACTCACATCAACAATGAACGACTATTTTCATTAACTAACATTAACAAAGATTAATAAATTGTGTAATAAATGTATTGTTCATTGTTCATTTATGTTAGTTAATACATTAACTAATGTTAACAAATGACATCTTATTGTAAAGTGTTACCATTAATATTTGTTCATCATACTGTTGACACATTTTGACAGCATTTTCTCTCTTGCTATTTCATAGGAGCTCCAAAGAAGACAGAGAAAGCCAGAGTCTTGTACCCGGTGTTTATCAGTATCTTTATGTTTGTTGGGTGAAAAAGAAAAACTCAATAAACAAAGTAAAAAATAAATTGACTGATATATATATATATATACACACATACATATACATATATACATACATACATACATATATATACACACACACACACACACACAATAAAAACACAGGTGATAATGAGAAAGCTCATCACAAGTATCTTTTCCATAAACTGAATATTAAATATTAATATATGAAAGTTCTTGCACGCAAACACAAAACACTATCTTTTACATCGTTATTGTCATGGTGCACCCAGCAGGGAAGAACGAGGAGATGAGGATGAACTCAAATACAGTCTTTAATGAATTTAAAGCAGACAAGGCAGGGCAAGACAAGTCAGGGCTGACACACAGGAACACCAGGGAGTAACGAGCAGATCAGCCGAAAACTAACTGAACAGGCATGAAGTAAATACACATGATAATTACTGATAATAAGACAAACACAGCTGAACAAGACTTAATGGTCCCACTTTATATTAGGTGGCCTTAACTACTATGTACTTACATTTAAATTAATTATTTGGTACAATGCACTTATTGTGTACATACATGTTTTTACATTGTACTTATATTTTTAAAAATACCTATATGTAGTTACATCTGTAATTAATTTCTGTAATTACATTTATAATTACACTGTTGACCCATCCCTCACACCTTAACCCACCCTTAAACCTACCCATACCACCAAACTTGTCCCTAACCTTACCCGTATCCACCTCAATAGCAGCAAAAGTGTTTTTGCAATACAATATGAACACAATAAGTACATTGTACTTATTTTTTGATGTAAGTACATAGTAGTTAAGGCCACCTAATGTAAAGTGTGACCGACTTAATTAATAATCACACTGAACAAGGACAGGAACATGACCAAATAAGGACGCAAGAGGCGGGAACACAAGACACACACAACAGAGGACTGACATAACTCCCCCCTCCCGGAAGGCACGACCCGCGCCGTAACAGTACCATCGTAGAGGGGGGGCACTCTCGAGGCTCCTCAGGACAGACATGGACGGGGACCTCCAGAGCGGAACAGACAGAACGGGCCAAGGCGGAGCTGGGAGCTCTAGAGGCCATGGCAGGTGGTCTTCGTGGCCGTGGCCGTGGCCTCCTCCCTCGGCCTGGCCACTCAACCGGAACCTTTCTACCCCCCCTCCAAAAAATTCCATGGGGTAGTTAGGGTATCAGGAGCCCTTGCAGTGGGCTACGGCGGGGTGACGAGTGGCGACTTCCTTGCCGCAGGACAGATAGACAACAGGAACCAAAGTTATAATGCCAGTTATAATGCAATTAACATAAAATTAGCAATAAAAGATAAACATAACAAAAGTAACATAAAACCATAATGTACATAACTAATATTAAAAATGATGAAGAAACATAACTATTTAAATGAAAAATCATAAAATGTGAAGTGTCACAGGAAATTCTGTGATGTCAATTTTCCGTTTCTTATAAAATGGCTTGACTTTTTAAAAAATTTTAAATACATGAAATGTCCCATTACATCATTGGTCTCAAACTCAATTCCTGGAGGTCCACAGCTTTGCACAGTTTAGCTCCAAATAACACCTGTTTGGAAGTTTCTAGTGATCCTGAAGACCTTGATTAGCTGGATCAGTTGTGTTTGATTGGGTTGGAGATTGAGACCAATGCGTTAGATTATTACAGATTCATTATTCCCCATATATAGCAAGAAAACTTACTGTTAACCAGTTAACAGGTTTTTATTAAGGATGCACCGATATAAACTTTCTGTGCTCGTACCGAATATTTTGAATGAGATACAGATATAGATACCGATAGTTTAATGGTTCTGCTTTTTTGTACTTTGTTTCAAAGTAATAATTAATTTTGAAAGAAGTGCAAATAATATATTTTATTCTCTCAATATCAACATGTTTTCTATGGACTCTATGGACCCTTGTTTCTCCTATATGGGATAAAAAAATAAAAAAGGTACTTGTGACTTTTAATCTCATAAATGTGAACTGAATTGCGAGAGTAAACTCAAGATTGCAAGAAAAACAGTCAGAATTATGAGATATAAACTCAGAATTATGAATAAAAGTCAGAAGTGTAAGATAAAAAGTTGTAATTAACCCTTTTTTATGGTTTTATTCTTCCATAAGTCCATAAACAGAAAATGTTACTCAAATTAATATTCTTAACTCACATTAACTGAAAATGTTAAGATTTCATTTTTGGATGTTCTTGAATCTGAAACAATCGGTGGATACCTGATAGTGCAGATAGTTATCGGCCAATACCGATTATTAGCCGATATACTGTTTATACACACATCCCTATAATTTATTGTAGCATTTACAGTATTTTACTATTAATATTACTTGTTTAGAGTGTACAGAACCAGGAAGTATGACCACATTAGCCGGGTTCTGTCAACACTGCACTGGCTCCCTATTAAACATCGTATAGATTTTAAAATCTTGTTAATTACTTATAAAGCCCTGAATGGTTTAGCTCCTCAGTACTTGAGCGAGCTCTTATCGCATTATAGTCCTCCACATTCACTACATTCTCAAAATTCTGGCCATTTGATAATACCTAAAATATAAAAATCAACTGCGGGCGGCAGAACCTTTTCCTATTTAGTACCAAAACTCTGGAACAATCTACCTAACACTGTTCGGGAGGCAGACACACTCTGTCAGTTTAAATCAAGGTTAAAGACCCATCTCTTTAACCTGGCTTACACATAATACAGTAATACGCGTATAATATTCAAATACATTAAAGGATTGTAAGACTGCAATAATTAGGTCAACCAGAACCGGGAGCACTTCCCATAACACCCAATGTACTTGTTACATCGCAAGAAGAATGGCATCTACGCTAATATTAGTCTGTTTTTTTCTTATTCCAAGATCACCATAGCCACCCGATCCAGTCCATATCCAGTCCAGATGGTGGATCAGCACCTAGAGACGACCTCTACAGCCCTGAACGGAGACCAGGAGACCTAGATGAGCCCCAGAGACAGATCCCCAGTGAGGACCTCGTCACCTAGACAGTCATCGGGACAAGACCACGGGAACCAAATGAGTCCTCTACACAATCTGACTCTGCTGGAGTTGGAATTGAACAGAGGAGAACTGCCCCCCCGACTGAGCCTGGTTACTCTCAAGGTTTTTTTCTCCATTCTGTCACCGATGGAGTTTTGGTTCCTTGCCGCTGTCTCCTCTGACTTGCTTAGTTGGGGACACTTAATTTCCAGCGATATCGTTGACTTGATTGCACAGATACTATTTAAACTGAACTGAGCTGGATGATGACATCATTGAATTCAATAATGAAATGCCTTTAACTGAAAATTGAGTGTTTAATCTTGTCATTTTACATTATTGACACTATTTTCCTATTTTGATATATAAGTTGCTTTGACACAATCTGTATTGTTAAAAGCGCTATATAAATAAAGGTGACTTGACTTGACTACAGGGGTCAATATCACTGTAGGGTGCCTTTTGGTGTCCTGTACATTAATAACTCATTTGCCATGATAATTTAACATAAAAATGACTATGAAAGGGTGTGTTATATTAGGCCAAGTTTTTATATTCATAACAAAAGCATTACTTGGCTCTTTAGATACATTTTCTAGATTTTTCTTAGTTATGTGTAAGAGGATGCGTGTTATTTTGCTATTTCCCATGCACTGCTTATTAAATTTGATTGAGAGTAGAATACAGTAAATCATAAAATTAAAAAATGTTGTCCTTATTAATATTTTGTTAAGTTTTTGTTAAACTCAATTTGAGTGTATTGATTATACACTCATAAAATTTTTATTTAATAAAAAAGAAGAGTTTGTCCATGTCCCTTGAATGGTTGTCCACCCCTTTATGTTGGGAAATCCGCCTAGAAAAGGCCATCAGGACAACAGATTTTTTGTCTCTTCAGTGGCGGGAATTTCAACCGCTAAATTTTCTTTGTCTGAGTTTGCTTACTTGCTTTTCCTAAGCTTAACATGTCCACCCTGTCAGCATAAAATATACCAGAAGTGATTAGAATACAGTATTTTCAATAAATATACCAAATTCTCTTCAACAATCACATTAAATATTTAGATAGTCACAGCTTGTTGTAAGCTAATATGCTAATTGAAGCTCAAAATGTCCACCCTGTCGGTCACTTAGACTCAATAGAGCAGACATAAACATGACAGGGTGGACTGAATGAAAATGAATGGGGAGGAGGGGTATATCAATGTGACTGATGTAATTACATAATATATTATTATTATTATTATATTCTCTTTTTTTTTTTTTTAGAAGTTGACTAAACTTCTTTTTCATTTTCATTTTCGTTTCATTTTCATATTTTTTTGTCATGGTTTGTGTTTTCTGCATTATGTGTCCACCCCGTCATGTGCTGGTCCACCCATAGGCCATCTTGATATTTTACAGTAATATTTTAAATAACAATTCAATCATATCTGTATAATCCAGTGTGTTCAATAGCTAGGTGTGGGGGCAATTACATTCAAACAAAAAACTGCATTAAAATATCACAGTTTTCTCCAAATAAGAAAAAATACATGTGAGTATGAGTTTCTTTAAAATCACATAGTTTACATAAAATCTTTTATATATTTATAATTTGAAAGCAAACAAATAACCCTGTTTAGAAAAGTGACATCATACCTTTCAGAAAATATAATTTGCATCTTAATTTTGCAATGAAAACACATTTAACAGTAATGTAAATGTCCATGACAGGGTGGACATATCTTATGGTTTATGCTTTGAATAATGGCCCATAATTATCTAAAAAAAAAGTGTGTGAGAGCTCAGCTATGTTTCCATAGTACTTGAGTGTCTACTGTTTATGATATGACATAAAGCAAATGGGAAATTAAAACCTAAATGTTTGAGTATTGTGAGGGTTGGAAGGCACTCTATGGTGATATTGACCCACAGGCGTTCTGTGAAGGTAAGGATGGAGTTTAAGTATGCAATTATGCAGTGAGCTGGAATACTGCGAGAGAGAGCTCTGTAAGGCCTCTGTTTAGTTTAAGTGAAGGGAAAAGGCGGTTGCAGTAATGTTATGCAAAATCTCCATTTACTGGAAGTCTCTGGCAGCGGCGACAGCAGCGAAACGCCACGGTGGCAAAGCAGCGCTGTCATTTCGCCGCCTGTACAGCTGGGCATTTCACCCTCTTTGATCCGTGACCCTGTCCAGACTAACATTTGTATCTTGCTAATGATTCCCCAGCCTTTTCGCACACACACCTTTTGGCCTATCGCTCCTTCCCCGTGCCAACTTTCTACCCACCTGAGCAAAAAAAATTTTTTTTTAAAGCCTGTCCTGATTCTGTCAGCGACACCTCCACATCTGTGCGATCCATTCGGTTGGAGAGGTAATCAGGAACAGAGACAAAATCGAGGCGCCTCGAGTCGCTGCCTCTTTGAAGGGCGACTCCAAACGGTGGCTGGTCATTTAGCGTTCCAGAGCACTGGCCCTCATTTCCCTGCCACCTCAGATGGAAGCAGCAGCCGCTCTCCCCTGCAAACGAAGTGCAAATAGGTTCCAGTGCTCATTTATGCATGCCAGTCTCACATTCGCCTGATTAAAACAATGTAAATGATTCATTCATGACCTGACTTCCAGGGACACAGGGAGTTGAACAGGAGGGCTATCATTAACAGCACAGCCTCAGTCCAACTCACCGGATGCGGGGTCGACTTTGTCAAATCAACATCAAAAATTTAGCACCACAATCTATATTGTATAAGAGGTGTTATATAGTCATTTAATACGTTTCAGTGCTGCTATGGAACGGTATATGTTAGCTTTGCTGGAACTAGTTGACTTCTCAGTTGTGATTTAATAAGATTAAGGTAAAATATATTTGATGGACTTTTTATAATGCAAAAATCCTTGCACATTCATTTCTAATCATCTAAATTGTTCAAATAAATCACATCATTAAGAGGGATATGCAAAATTCAGAACTGATGACACTGGTCTTTTTTCTGCCAAAGCAGAATAAAACAAAGGTAATTGCAACTTTTTAATCTCACAATTTAGCCTTTTTTCCTCTTAATTCTGAGTTCTCACATTATTAGTTTTTTTTTTTTTTAGTTAATATCTATATCGATATAATTATATCTCACAATTACTTTTACAATTCTGAGAAGAAATGTTGAAATTGTGAGATATTAACTTGTAATTCTGAGAAAAAAAGTCAGAATTGTGAGATAAAATGTTACAATTACCTTTTTTAATTTTTATTCTGTTGCAGTAACAAAAAAACTGAGATGTAAACTCAGAATTTTGAGGTAAAAAGGCAGAATACTAAGTTTATATCTCAGAATTATGGCTATTTTTCAGAATTCTGAGGGGGGAAAAAAAAGAATTGCAATTGAGATTTTTTTTTTTTTTTTTTAAAGCATTTATCCCGCTGGTTGAGACAAGCTTCAATAGTTTCCTTTCAATTCTAATTTGAAATGAATTGGCCAAACCACACATGAAGATGAATTAGAATTTGATATGGCTTGACAATTTTTTCTTTCTTCTGAATTTAAATGCAAAGAAACATAGCGCAGCTTGAGAACATATGTAAGTACTCATCCACTCTAGGCCTATAAATCTTTATCCACTCTTTACTTTTTCTTCAAAAATGTTTTTCAATATTTTCAAACAAAGAAACATTTTTCAATTATTTGTTCAACTTTGCTTTTCAATTTTGTCCAACTTTTGTTTTTCTAGTTAAAAATTTGAGTTTAAATTCATTTTCAATTCATTCTACTTCCTTGCATTAAAATTCAAATTGAAACTCTGCATCTTGTTTGCTACCTCAAATCAGAGTCAATTCAAATTCAATGCATTCTCAAATCAATTCTGAATGTGGCACAAGCCTGAAAATACATATTCATACTCAAACAACCCCCATGAACCAAAGAGCAAGTGAAAACTGTCCTCCTCCATTCAATAGTACACAGTCAGTCTGTTTTATGTAAGGAGCGCCACCTATTGGATGCCAGCTGTACAGCACGAAAAATAAATCCTTTCACAAGTTGCTGTCCGAAGCACAACACACAATCCCAGGACCTCCAAGGGAGCAATAAACTTCTAAAAATAGTTAAGACAGGTGGTACACGTATCAAACGCTTTTGAGCTGCATTACGAAGCGAAGTGAAATAGATAAAGTTATTTTTTTGTGATAAGGGCTATAGCTTTTGCCATTGCTCTGCAGGGAATCACTTTTAAAAGTGTAAAGTAGAACTCGCTCGCTATCAAAGCAAAGACAAGTGTATTAAATCTTATGTGGAGTGTGTTTAATGGCCCGCCGTGTTGTATGGAGTGTGAACTACAGTATGTCAATTCATCTGGATTTCAAGCACATCATCAAAGCACAAGGCAGGAGATTCAAGCTGTCGGACATCAAAGCACACCTGACAGCCGTTCATGCTTCTGTGAGACACTGATAACCCCATCCATCATATTTGTTTGGCAAGAGAGAAAGAAAGAGAGAAAGAGAGGAAAAGAAGGAGGGGTGAAGTCATAATTAATAGTCTCTTTTGTAGTAGCTCCACCTGGTCTGAACCTCGTGGCCCGAGGCCCTGAGTGAAGCAAGTCCGTTCAGTGCTGCAACACCTGGAGAGATCTGGAACTCCGCTTGTGTCTATTTCTTCCATTCTCATCCTCCTTCCCGCTTACTTTCTCTCCTTCGTTTGACCTCACAATTCGCAGGTGACTCTTTATCATCTGCACTAAGATGCCAACATCATGTCATTAATCAGTTGTTTGATTTATTAAGCATTCCTCTGGCGTGTACTGTACATTTTCAAGTAGAGCTGACTGCAGGCGTGACGAGCCACAACTGCATTCGCTAGCTGTCTGTTACACACATGCCTCTCGCTCGCTAGCTGCTCTTCAAACTTTGGCAACATGTGAAAAGCATGATGCTTGAATCAGTTCAATTCAATTCTATTTCTGTACTTCTCACATCTTAAGTTGTTCCAAAGTAGTTTTACAGATATCACCAGCCACAATGTGCAAGACAAGGGCGGCAAAAAAAAACAACTCTCTAATATGATAACAGGAGAAGAAAAACAACATCTGAACCAAGTCTCAGCAGAGGAAAGCCATCGTTTTCTAATAAATGCATTTTGATTTTAAAAGTAGCTACATATTAATGATTTAAATAAGGAATCATACTGAAATTGTGTCAGATATATATATGTTTTTTTATTATTTTTCTTTTTTCTTTTTTAATCTGTATACGTCTATATTAGATATGCATTATTGACCAATATTAATTGTGCAAGCTCACAGTCATTTGAGAAAGGCACTTTTTAAATAAATTGCACTATTATTATTATTGTTAGCACTATATTTACATTCATATTAGCTCTCAAAACACATTTTAAAACACAAATATTTACAGTTAAATATAAACTTTGGAAAATCTCAAAATGAATATCGATTTTTTTTTAACTACTGTTAATTTTAATGTTTTGTTAAGTGTTATTACTATTTTATTTATATTATTATTACAGTGTTTTATTTCTAATAATTTTTTTAAAGATCTTCAATAATGAAGCATTCTGTCATTTCATAATTGTAATATTTTTTATGAAAATAAAAGATAAACATTAAAATACTATATTTAAATATTTAATATTCCGTTTTTTAATTTAATATTTTATTTAATATTTTTAGTATTTATATTTTTAGACTTTTAGTATTCTTTATTATAATAAATATATATATATATATATTAAAATAACACAATAAAGTCAAATTAAAATAATAATGAGCTGATAATATTTAAAAGATTATTTTAATAATTCGAGGGGTGAGAACCAGAAGGGCGTAAGTGACATTTCACCAACTTTACAGGAGAGACAAAACTAAAATTCTACCATAGTATGATCTGATTTTGTGTCCTGATTTCAATTGTTTATAATACAAATTTGTACACTCATGGATGACGGTACTTTTGCCAGTAGAAAGAGCTCATTAAGAGCTTTGATTTGATGTATATATCTCCATTTCACCAAAAATGTCACTTATGTCCTTCTGATTCTCACCCCTTGAATTGTACTATTTTTTATTTTAGTATTTTAGATTTTAATATTGGCAATTTGTCAGTTATTCTCACAACAACATAAAAATAAATATCAACTGGTATAGGCCAGAACTGAAATAACAGTGCATTCCTAAAATAAAACCAAGAACCACATGACAACTAATATTAGATTACAATCAAACAATTACCAACCAAACTCTGTTCCGATCCCATAAAGGAAAGCAAAGTTCCCAAACCTAAACCCTATCGGAATAGACTGTACTGAGCAGCAAATAAAACATAAAAGTCCTAGCCTGAGGTTGTCCCGCATCATTTTCACTTACGCGGTTAAACCTGCTTTAAAGCACAACGGGGCCCTGTAACACACCATTAGAGCGTCTCTCTCCGTAAGTCTCTGCAAGTATCTGCACGCGGGTCCTTGCGCAGTCTGCAATCCAGTTGCCATGGCAGCAGCAGCTGTATCCGCGGCGAGGGAAGGAAGCTGGCACCCCCCAATAACACGAGCCCCCCTCCCTCCGGTGACCCGCTGCTGAACCGGGGCTGAGAGCAGAGGTCGATGGCTCGGAGCGGCCGCGTGACAGTGAGGGATGATGCCGAATGAGAATGAGAAGAGGGAGTAGAGGCATACAGATGGGGAAGAGAGGAGGAGATATGGAGAAAAGAGAAAAAAATGAGAGACAAGAGCAAATTTAATTACTATCAATGGAGGGATCTTCAAAAAACAAATCGACTGCCAATTTTTCTGTGGGCTGTGTGAAATTAAGGCACCGTACAAAATGGATGGAGCTCTGCCGCTGGCTTTTTATCCTCCAGTGAAATTAAAAATGCCTTTTGCCCAGAGCAGAGATGAACAGATTACTTCCATGTGTCATTTTACGCCCGCACTTGATATTGTTTGTCTCACACGCACAGATGTGTGCCGAAGCACTCGTCCGATGGGTCCGAGTGTGCTCATCAGTAAGATGTGGGCAGAGATGTCAAGTGAGTTGACCTTTGACCGCCCTTACCAGAGGTCAAGCAGTTTGGGTCAGTGTCCTACATATAGCGTTACATGTTCTTCTCACCTGGAAAATCAAAGAAACATCTGAGAACATTGGCACTGACAGATGGAGTTACATAGAAATGCTCCCACATGCATGAGACAAACCTGTCCAGAAATATCTCAGAATTAGTTTTAAACTCAGTTTACTGTGTTAATTAATCACTTTTGCTCTTTTGACCGATTGAATTTCAACAAAATGGTAATAACTAAACGTGAAGGTGTAGGGTGACATAAAATCCATGCTATATGAGACTGAATAAACAGAACAGAACTATTAAAGCGACAAAACCAAAATACAGAAATGATGCTGTTAAACAGACACAGTGATAAAAATGTTTTTGTTATTTATGGCTTATTGATCATTTTTATGTTTTAATGGACATTTTTCAGGGTACACACCGTATTTAATTTGACACAAATAAAAAATAAATACAGTCTGTTAAATTAAACCTTTGCTGACGTATTTATTCAATTTAGCAGGGTAAATATATGAATATTCATTATTTAATGTATGTTTTAAAATATATGCTAAGTATATGCTATATATGTTTCTGTGTTATATTGCCCTGGCATTAATAATTAAAAATAAATATAAAAATAATTTTAAAAAACTAGTTAACACTGCTGCGATGTAGTTTACATCATTATTGCACTGTTGGTAATTTGCTATTACCTCCAGTTTTACCTCAGTTTACCCTGCTATTCTTTACCATCTTGTTCCAAACAAATGCGAAAACCGTCTTAATGTCCTAATGTCTAATTTTCATTCCACTGGAAAAAACATATTGTACCGCACAACCCATTAAACAGACTAGACTCATTTTTACGTCAAACTAAATATTCTGTTAAACTAAGGTTCGTTCATCAGTGATTTTGCGGCATTATAAAAAAAAAAAAAATGAAACATAAATACTCAGTGTCTCAGGTAGAATAAAGAAATATTCTAATTTTATAAAAATGCGACAACACGTTCGCAGATCACCACATTGTGTGCATTAATGAAGCCCTTGTCTGCATAGCATCATTTATTGCATCTATTAATTTGAATTATAAACTTGTATCTGCAGATTATTCAATTATCATCACCAAGCTCATTAGCATTCAGGTACAGGACAGCTCTTGAAAGCCTGACTGAGGCAAACAGCTCCCTCTGCTGGTCATTGACTTGCACTTCACCTTGAACACTGACAGGCTGAGAGTGATCTACACTCCAATTCAATGCATTCTGTTTTATACTCATCAAAACTAAATACATTTTTTGAAACACAAAAGGCTTGCACTGATGTAGCCTGGTGCGTGTAACGCAGTAGCTGATGCTAGCCGCACTGAGATTGTTTGTTTGTGTGGCACGTGCTGTCTGTCTGCTGTAGCGTGGTGCCCAAACATTCTTTTTCATTTGCTTGTTTTCCAGATGTCGTGTCCTCCACATCACCCCGTCCTCGTCCTGCTCGGCTACCCCTCCCTCCCTCGCTCTCCCTCTGCCTGCAGCAGCGTCAGAGACCCTAACCGCATCAGGCGAGATAGCAGATTGGAAGTACAAGAGCGATCCATCCATCAAAAGAGAGAGAGAGTTGGGAAGGAAGGAAAGGCGGGGGCATGAGAGAGGGAGAGAAAGCAAGAGAGGAAGTGAAAGAGAAAGATAATCGGAGGGATCTCAGCTAAACCGCAAATTATTAGCACTAAGCATCTAACATGTCTAGACCCCGTCTGGTTGTGTTATTCCTTACTGAGCCAATAAACTAGGGCTAAACAACAGCAATGCAGACCTGATATAAGACTGTTGTTATGGCAACCTCTGTGCAATGCGGTGACATCATCAGGAGTCTGACTTAAGTAAACTATTCTAAACTCTGAAATACAATAGACAATGAACACATTCAAAGCAAAGAACTCTGGGCCAACAATCACAGCCAAGATGTATGCAAATAACGCTTTTGTTCTTGTTATGTTAGGACATGCCCTCATATTAAGACATGAGTCATCTAGCAGGGTTATGCACCATTTGGAAATGAATTGAAAATTAAATGGAATTCATGAATTTGAACTGCATTTGAAGTGTGGGAACACTCAGAAATGCAATTAAAATTTAAATGCAAGGAAGTAGAAATAAAATGAAAAGTAATTCAAAGAAAGCCACATAACTGTAATTTAAACTAGAAAATAAAAGGTTTTTATAGTCAAGAGAGACAGACAGATAGATAGACAGATAGATAGACAGATAGATAGACAGATAGATAGACAGATAGATAGATAGATAGATAGATAGATAGATAGATAGATAGATAGATAGATAGATAGATAGATAGATAGATAGATAGATAGATAGATAGAGACGGATGGACGGAAAGACAGACAGACAGACAGACAGATGGATAGATGAATAGATGGATAGATAAGATGAGGGTGAAAGACCGCTTCAATTCCTAAAATGTGTTGAATTTCTTGGAATTGCAAGTCAATAAATTTCCCTTTCTGTCATTTCAGTTCAACTTCCTGTGGTGTGTGCCAATTCTATTCAAATTCACACTGATGAATTATAAGGGAGCCAATTCTGAATTCATCTAGTCCTTTGGTTTCGCTCACAGGTCATGTTTGCGTAAACACCTGTTGCAGGGCAGATGCGCAGACGAGGAGAGGACCTGAAGGACAGCTGTCTCATCTGGCCTGCAGCGGGCAGTGGCTCTATGATGGATAGCACCGAGTTAAAACAGGTGTGCCATGGGAGATCTTCACAGTGCGGCGTTCTCTCTGCTCCCCTGCACTCCTACCCATGATTCATGCAGCAAGGCAGAGATGCTCCGTAATGGGAAACATACCGCATGTTTAGGTATGCATGGCATGTGCGAATAGTTATACTTGGGTTGCCCTGCCACTACCTCAGTTCTCAGCAGCTCTTCATCTCTTTATCGCTGTGATATAACGCTTCACTTCCCCCTGCGTATCTCTGGCACCCCTGTGCTGCATCTGTGTATCGCAGCTTTCGCCTCCCCCTCATTCTTAATGTGTTTGTGGCTCTCTCTCTTTCTCTCTCCAACACGCTCTCCATCTCCATTTCTAATTCCCTTGCTCTATCTCTTACTCTCTCTTCCACCTTCTCTTTCCCCGCTGATGAATCACCTTCCCCTCCCGTTGAACTCGACTGAATCCGAGGGAAGCAGTAAAGTAGCATCGATCAGCCCCACAAGCCACAGCAGAGAGACATGGAAACAACAAACCGCGCTCCCGGCTGGGCACCATCGCACGCACACATGCATGCATGTACGTGCTTCGAAGCGTCTCACACACTCGAGAGTGTGTGTTTTTACCGGGCGTAGGGGAATATGAAAGGTCACAAATCTCTTTAGGCCCAGTGTGTGATTTGCATGTCGTATGCAAATGGATACGTCATTACATGACTATTCCGTTTCTATCTGTGCACCGGTACACGGAAGAAAAGGTGCACGTTCGTGTACACATGTGCAGAATATGTGCATTCAGCACATAAGGGAATCATAAATCAGTTCACATTCTTTTGGCCTATAAAATCTAGAACAGGGGAAAAAGCACATGGCTGAATTGCTGGCACTTGCAAAACACATGAAAGGTGCATCATCATTTTAACTTGCATAGAAGTGATCAATCAGTAATGCAGGTAGAAGTGAGAAAAATACACCTTTTGTGAAGGTGTAAAAGGCCAGTCTGTGAGTATTGAAAGCAGTAGTCAACAGTAAAGACCAGTTGGGCCGGTAGTTTCAATTTCTACTTGCTCCACCATTATTTCCACTGCCAAAAAAATAATAATAATAGTAAAATACAAAAAAAATAAATATAAATATAAATATATATATATATATATATATATATATATATATATATATATATATATATATACATACATACACACACACACACACACACACACACATACACATATCCAATACACACACATACAGTTTATATTTTGAAAATATTTACATGTATTTACTTGCGTGTGTGTACATGTGTGTGTGTGTGTTTATATATACATAATACATATACAGAGTACACACACATATATTATGTAAACAAAACCTTTTATTTTGGATGCAATTAATCAATTAATCATTTGACAGCACTAATACACACACACACACATACACATTATATATACACATGCATTTATGTATACATACATATATACACACACACATAATATTATATATATATGTATATATGCCCTTCGTAAGTATTGGAAAGACAAAATTGCTTTGTCTGCTGTGGAGTCAAGACATTTGCAAATATGATTAAAAATGAATGTGTGACAAAATTACAGAATGTCACATTTGATTATTAGCCGTTTCAACACACGTGTTTTACCAAACAAAAACGACAGCACTTTTAGAGTTCATCCCACTGATGAGACCATGAGTAGTGGGACAATTGAACTTAAGGCAGATATAAAAGATTAAAAGCTATTATTTAGTTGCAGATCCTTGCACACAATCACAGCAGTGAGTCTGTGACCCATAGACATCTCCAGACTCTTGGTCTCGTCTTTTGAAATACTTTTCCCAGCCTTTAATGCAGCCAATTCCAGCTGTTGCTTGTTTTGGGGAGTTTCTGCTTTTAGTTTCCTCTTCAGCTGGTGAAATTCATGTTCAATCGGATTTAAATCTGGGGACTGACTCGGGCAATCTAAGACTTTCCATTTCTTTGCCCTGATTAACTCCTTAACTGGCAGGGTGATTGTCCTGATGCAATATGAAGCACTTTCTGGTGAGTCTGGTGACATTTTCTTAAATATTAGCCAAGCTGGTCAGAGGTTTGTATCTTGCTGTGTAGCATCTGTAATTCTGTGTCAAAGTCTCCTGAGGACAGTAGATTGTCACAGCATCACCCCAGCTTTCCGGAAGTTGTTGGTGATTTTACAGACGTATTTTAGGGTTCATTTTCACAGCTTTTATGATTTGTCTGTCATCAACTACTGTTGTTTTCTCAGCTGATCAGGTAGTTGTTGGTTACTGGTTGCCAAACTCTTGATTTCTCCATCCCCTTTGTTTTTGCTATAGCTCTAATTAACTTCCTCTTTTCTTTTAGCATCCAAATTGCTTGCTTTTCTCTCAAAGTCAGCTCCCTCGTCATCATCGACTGCAAGACTCAGAATGCAGAAGTAATGGATATAACTGATATAACACATTCCCTGCTTTTAATATCTGAAGAATTAATGCAACAGGACACAGCTGATCACTTAGAAAGACCTGTGAGGCTACTGTCCCAATACTTATGCTCACATCAGATAGAGGGATGAAACCCTAAAAGTGCTGAACTTCTTAGCTGGTAAAACATCTATGTGTTGAATCACCCAATAATAAAACATGACATTCTGTAGGTTTGTCTCGTATTCATCTTTTAATCATATTCACAGATTTCTTGACTCTGAGCAATTTTGTCTTTACTGTTCCAATACTTATGGAGGGCACTGTGTGTGTGTGTGTGTGTGTATATATATATATATATATATATATATACACACACACATACACACTTTATTATAAAAAAAAATATTATCATTTATTTACATTTATATTTTTATATATATTTTCATTTGAAATAACAGCTGGAAATTATGCCGCTTTGATGCAGCATGACAGCTACATTCATAAACACTTTTGCTGGAAAACGATGGCATATGGTGCAAAACATCGCTGATTTGTTAATCTTGGAAACATCTTTAAGAATGGGTTGTAAATGACTATTGATCAATTTTGCACTTATGTAAATAACGTTATATTGTCAACATTTCATTTAAATCAGCAGAATTCACAACAATTTATTACGTTGCATGTTTTAATGCAGTGAGGAGCGTCCAGTTATCTTGAAAATGAAATACAAGTCACATTTTAATTAAAATTGTACCTACTGACATTACAAACAAACGAGTCGAGAAAAAGACGTTAAAAATTTATGTTAATTGCAGTTCATTAATCACCCTGGAAATAGAAGGTCAAGGCAAGGCAAATGTAGAAGGTCATCTGGTATTCCATGCATTCAGGAAATTCACATACTGTGCACACTATGCACACCGGAGTAGATATAGTCTGATAGTGAGCTATATTGAATGTAACCTGCATATGCATGGCGAAACAGTATCACCATAACACTTACCATTGCTGCAATATATTATGCGTACAGTACAAAGATGCACACTGTCAGTACGCACAGAATACTAACATGGGATACTGTATCCCACAATGCAATGCATAACCATCTCCAATGCAAAAGAAGCTTAATATGAGTTGATTGATTCATTATTAGAGGACACACTGTATTTCAAATGCAATAAATAAAAAATACAAATAAAAGATAAAGATGAAATAAAAATTAAATAAATAAAAACAGACCTCATTGCACGGAATTTTGCATCCCACACTGCAATGCACTTTTATCTCCAGTGTGATGAACGAGCTGCATTCATCGTGGCAAGGTTATGTGACAACAAAATATTAGAAACATTTAGCATAGAAAACAAGAAGTAACAACATTTACAAGATCAAAGAACATAGCGAGAACACAGCTCTTTCCTGAAAATCCTCTCGGACCGGCCCAGGACCTGAGGGCCATTCTTATTTTTGAGCTCTAAAAAAAGTGTCACATTTTCAAAGCCAAATCAGAACGTGACCACATCAGGTTGAGGGCATAAAATGCCTCTTAAATGTAACTAATTGCCACAACCTTTCTCCTGACCTCATTCTTGCACGTAATGAATCACTATGTGGCAATGAAGAAACCCTTGACCATAAATAAGTGGACTAACAGGAAACAAATGTATCAACAACACAGCCAGAGGCCTGGCATTTCACTGACACCGACTTCTATTTCCCTTCTCCATTAGGGCACGACCGCTCTGTCTCGGACGGGTGGCGTTCTCCCTCTCACCTCTCTTGTTTTGTTCCTAATGTACTGGCAAAGGTAGACTCCATTAGTCCCTGCATGCACCAAACACATTTATGTCCCCCCTCTCATTTCCTCCTTTTCATTGCACCATGATACATCAGCATGCTCATAGCAGTGTGGAGGGGAAAAAAAAAAAAAAAAAAAAAATTCTTGTGAACTTGGTACTTGCTTGTTGAGGGTGAGTGCCACCTTGTGGCCGGTCTGCGTTGGGACAGACAAGACAGCCTGTCATTGTCTGCAGTTCAAACAGCCCCTCAAGAAATAGATAAAACAAACAGACGCGTTTTATCAAGAGACAAAATCGCACAAACCAGATAAGCGCCCTGGAGAGGAATCCAAAAATTCTCTTCTCAGTAGAAGCTCTGTGAGTCATCAGCGTGTGCAAATGAAGGAAACTGTTTGTTTTCATGCGTGCGTGCCATCACAGGTGTGAGTGAACGTGCTCATTATTGCCAATTCCTGTAGGCCTACTTTTAGAAAATAAGCTCTGCGTGCTTGTACAGGGGAGTTATGTTTGCGTGAGGCGCAGGGGCGACAGGGGACATTGACGGATCGTGTCAGACGGAGGAATTGCAGGTTGCTGCGTCCCTCCTGTCACCAGGCTCATCTGTCTGGGAGGTAGCTGTACCTGCGAGGCACCGCACGCTCCTCCTCCTGCTGAGGGATCACACGGGAACGGCTGCCAGATGAAGCCGCCCGGTCTTGCTCACCTGCTCCCCGCGACTCTGTGTGTTTTTCAGTCATTATAGTCACGGGGCCGTGATGAAGTGGGAAGAAGCCGCACAAACCAGAGGAGGTATTTGTCAGCTATGTGTGAGGTCAACATGCGAGTTGCAACAAAAGTCAAATTGGCAATGTCTACAGAGACTTCAGTGGTGGCCTTCAAAAGCAGTCGGAATACTTAGTACAAGCATACTGTGCAATACCATTTAAAGAATAATGTGAAATAGTATGCAATGACAACATTTCAAACCATTACACTGCTGTCATTACATGCTTTTTTAATGCACGGGGAAGCTTAAGTTTTCTGGAAAATTAAATATTATTTGCAGATTTTTAATCTAACTTTGTGTAAAAATGCTGCACTTTAGGCATTACGATTAAATGAGTCAAAGGATTTTTAAAAATATATGAACTCGACTGTAAAACCTGATAAGTTAAGAATACTCAAAACATTTGAGTAAACTTACTGCCTCGAAACATTTGAGTAAACAAACTCAAGTTAGTAGAGCTTAAAATTTTAATGACAAGTGGGGCAGGGCTGAGAGCCATGGGAGCCAAGCCAAGCCTCGCTTCCGTAATCCCACCCCACTTATCACAATGATAATTATATACAACTTGCTTCCATCAACAGCACATTCATTCAGATCTTTATAGTTGAGTACTAGTTAGCAACAGCACACTGGCACATGCTAATGTAGTTATCTAAAAGACTCACGACAACACTTGCATGTAAATAGTCAAAAAACATGCAGTATATATAGTCTTGAAGTTTTGCTGTCCATCCTCAACCTAACCACAGGCTCTGCTCTTCACCACAACGGTAACACTACAAAACCAACATAACAGAAACCTGTAAATCCTGACATAACACAACATTTAAGTACTTACTTATGTCTCTCTATCTTGTGCAAAAACACACAAAATACTTTATTTCTACATTTATTTTCCTTGTTGTCTGATGGAAACTAGAAAATGTAACAATTTTAAGTTCACCTTACTACAACGACATTTTGAGTTTACAGAACTTATTTAAATTAAGTCCAATGAACTTTCATTATTATTTGAGTGAAATTAACTCATTTCATTTAATTCATTTCACTGTTCGGTTTTACAGTGTATAGCAGTTCATTCATCATACTGGAAATAAAGTCAAGTCAAGGCAAATGTAATTGGACTTCTTCGTAATTTGTAAAATGCACATACTGTGCACAGTATGCATACTTCAGATCAGTAATAAGTGTTCTTACGCTTCTTATGCTATATTAAAAGTGTGTGCGCATGCATTTCTGCACAGCTATTTTCAGAATCGCATACTAATTACGATTGCTGCAGTATGTAGTGAGTATGCTCATTTTTAATAAAAACATAGCATACCCATGAATATGCTACTTTTGCAAGAAGAGCAGTATAAAACAGAATGCATAGAATTTTGGATTTCATAATGCAACGCACTTGACTTGCCCTTTCATCTCATGTGTGATTAATGAACTGGAAGTAGCTTAATATGAGCTGTGATCTATAGACTCATTTGATCGGACTGGCAAATATTCACATTTTAGACAACACTGGATTAAAAATTAAAAAATTAAATGATTAAAAAAAGATTTTCAAAATAAATTGAACTAAAATTAAACCAAATAACCAGACTAAATGAATCCTGAAATGTACTGGAAAAATGAATTAATGAATAACAAATAAATAAATACATACATTTGAAATTAATACTAAAAATCCAAACTGAATTAATGCAATGAATTGAATGTATTGATATATAGATAAATAAACAGATTAAATGAATGTTAATTATCTATCAATTTATTTACCAATAAACTGATATGTACATAAACAAAAATAAAATAAAAAATAAAATTAGAATAAATAACCAAGCTAAATTAAATTTGTAATGCGCTGATAGAGTAATACGTACATAAATGAATGAATAAATTTCCAATATAAATTAAACTAAATAAAACATACATTGTACTGACAAATAAATAAATAAATTCATAAATGATAAATCATCTATAAATATTCACCTATCAAATATTTTTAAAATAAATTAAACAAATGTAATTAAGCTAAACTACCAAACTGAAATAAGCATGCAATATATTGAATGACAATAAAATAAATAAAAATTATTTCCAAAATAAATTAAGCTAAAGAACCAAGCTGAATTAACCATGTAATGTGCATATAAATAAATAAATAAATAAATAAAATTAATCAAACTCATTTAAACAAGCTGTATGTTGAGGTGACAATACACAAGTGACAAACATAGTCGGGTGATGTAACAACATTACATTTATAACTTAAATATTATTTGCCTACTGCTTCACTAAATATTTTTATAGTAAGTACATAGTATACAATGTATACAGTACAGTATTCAATCAGTAGTAATTTAGTTTTCAGTTCTGAAAACAGCCAGTCAGATTCTCAGGCAATTACTCTTCTGACTATCTATCGCCCCCTGCAGGTGAACAGTCACTGTCATCTCTCACAAATCTCCAGCCAGCACCAATATTAGCAGCTGCATTTGTAATTATTTGCCTTTTACACCACAACTATATCCAATCCAATACATCAGAACATTTCAGACCATTAATCTCAAAGTCTTTCACACCACCACAACCATCCCGTCTGCAAATCCAATCAAAGCAAGTCACAACTCCAGGAGATTACGACCATTAAATTTTAAGTGTAGAAATTTGCAGAGAACTGAATGCTCGGTGTGGCCCAGCCCCCACTGCCAGCGCTCCGGCGGGTTTGAGGATGCTTTATGGTGGGCAATTCAGCTGCAGCTGCTATCTGCACCATCTCAGGAATGACCGAGCTCGGAATCAAGTGCAATAAAGCAGACTGGAAGAGGAGGGGGAGAGGAACAGAAAGAGGAAACAAAAGAGAGCTAGTTCGTCTGGACGACCATTTAGGGGGAAAGAAGGGGGGGTGGGTCACTGCCCTCGCTTTTTTACCCAAACGGTGAGGAGAGAATGCCACACACATTCACACAAACCTCCGAGCAAAAGTCTCACACCGCGAGCCATCGGAGGTTTGCTGTTTGTTTTGACAGGAGTGGCTAAGAAGGGCACAGACCTACGTTTTCCACTTGCTCACGTTGTACATACAAACTTTACAGTCTAACACGACCTCTCGGAGGTCTCTCTCCAACGGGCCTAGTGGTCTGGGCCTCAGGAAATCCCCTCCAAAAGGAGAGCGAGCTGTTATTTATGTCTCCTACCCTAAAAAGAGTGCTTTATAGCCCGCGTCAAATAAGAGCAATAGAGGAAAGGGGAGCGTAAGGATGAGCTACTGAAACACACAGTTAGAAAAAGCAAGCGTGAGAATACATTCATCTGAACCAAGTCACATTAATGTCTCATAGGTTTATATTTTTGCATTGCTTCAAAAACTACCATAGTAAAGTCGCATATCTGCTATAGCTTTTATTTGTTGCTACTAACTGTTGTTTTTGATATTATTATTAATAACTAATCCTTCTTTTCAAACCGTTAGTCAATAAATACTTGGTAAACATGACGTTTCTTCAGAATTGGATGTGATGGAATTGAGTTATTAACTCTATAATTAGGACAATTCCCACCAGTTTGACCCGTTATCGACAGGGTAATAAGTCGATCACATTGACTTGAAGGTTTGCTATATTTTAGGGCCTTAACGAGAACAAAACTCGTGTGTTTCTGGCCAGTGAAATACTGTCACTTGCCCTATTGGGCCAGTGCCATGTATTTTTTTTGTCTTGCAAACTTAAAAATTTGGCTTTCTGAGACATATTATCTGGTTCACAAAGATAAGGTTGTTGAAATTGTAAGAATGGCTAGAGACAAAAGCTTTGCCATCACAGCAATAAATTACATTTTACATTATATTCAAATAGAAAACAGGTGTAATAATATTACACAAGAGTACTGTATTTTTGATTAAATAAATACAGCCTTGGTAAACACAAGAGACTTATTTCAAAAACATTAAACGATTTTAATGACTTGTAATGACAGTAGTGTATAATATTTAAAATCTAAAAGTAAACATACAATTAAAAATGTACATGATTTGGGATTAGTAAAAACAGGGCCAATAGTAATTTGGACTACTGGTCCAAGAGGGCACAAGCAGAAAAAATCCTTACTGTTGATCCCTGTGCTGCTGTCTCTCATTTCAGACAAAAACTGCCTGCAAGCGTATGTGTATATGTGAAATGAAAACACACATTGGGAATCATAAATCTGCGGGTGTGAGATCGCCAGAGACACATGAGACAGACCTGTGCCATGTTTAGACTGGGTCCAGATGTACCCGCCTGCAGCTGAGGAGGTCCGGCGCTACCTCGCCCCGCAAAGAGCCGGACACTTAACCACTTACCAAACAATACCTCTGAGCTCTGCCTGACACACGAGACACGCCGTACCCGCAGGCAGCACGAGGACAATGACATGCAACCACAAAAACTCCCATCGCGTTACTACTAACACGTTAGGCTCCCGCTAACAATGTAACAATGGTAAAAAAATACTGTTACCTCAAATACTACGTTCGCTTTTATGTAATATAAGAGTAGGACATCGCTAGCTATGCTAGAACATCGCATGGCTGAAGATTATTTCTCACTGACGTGCTTGTCCCACTTCTGGGCTACTCAAAGAATGAATGGAGGGTGGATCGTAAACGCCCACAGGTATAAAATCAACACGTCTCCCAGCAGCGCTCACATCCAGACTCTCTGAGTGCTCTGAGTGGGTTTAGTGTTTCAATGACTCATTCTCAATGTGTTTCAACGTTCTCTTCGGTATCACAGACCGATTCATCAGCTCAGCTCCATTCACTGGCTCAAATGCAGGTGCACTTCTGTTGAGACTGGGGGAAATATTCACTTTTGAGGCATTATAAAACATGCCCATTTTTCTTGCCACTGATTTTTTTTTTTTTTTTTTGCCACTTTTAATTGATGAGTGAAGCTGGATTAAATGCAAAACTCAATACTTTATATGAATTAAAAATGATATATAATAGAAATATAAATATGAGTTAAAGCATGTTTACAAGTCAGGAGGATATTAAAATTCTAGGCTGATACTGGTAAGTCAATAATTATTTTCTTGATATGGCCAATAATCATATTAAAATTCCATACTATTTTGTGTAATAAATGTAAAAAATAAATTTACAGTAAAATTTACAATTTTAAATGCTATAAATGAATTTAGACCTCACAACATTTTAATGTACAGTATAAAAAAATTGACATTGTTTTTCCAGTTTGATAAAGATTTCATTTAACAGTGTTATTAAAGTAATTGTGTTTTTAACTTTAACAGTAATATTGACCAAAAAAAGGAAAAAGGAGCATTCACAATTAAATGAAATAAATTTTAATATCAACTGATAACAAATTAAACAAAATAATTAGCTAACAAAACTTTATTTGTAATTACACTACCATTCAAAAATGTGGGGTTGGTGAAATTTTTTTGAAATAAGACTGCATTTATTTGACCAAACACCCAGTAAAAACATTAATATTGTGAAATTTAAAACAACTTTTCTATTCGAGTATAGTTTAAAATGTAATGTATTTAGTCTTCAGTGTCACATGATCCTTCAGAAATCATTCTAAAATGCCGATTTTGTGCTCAAGAAAAATGTATTACTATTATTTAATGTTGAAAACAGTTGTGCTGCTTAATATTTTTGTGGAATCCGTGATTCTTTGATGAACAGAAACCATTCATTTAAAATGAACGTGTTACATTATAAATGTCACTATTTTTTAATAAGAATGAAACTATTTTCTTTTTTAATCCTACTGACCACAAACGTTTGAATGGCAAATGCATGAAAAACAAAAAAAAACAGAAAACTTTTGAATGGTAATGTATGAAGAATGTTGTATCCATCAATGTTGTACAATAGTGCTGAGAATATAAATCGAACTACTTGAAGAACAAAAATTGATGACAGATACAATCCGCTTCAGCTCCTCTGCAATAAAACACGGGTAACTCTTACTACGAGAGGGTTTATGAGCTACATATTTCAATAAAATGATATTAAACTCATAAAAGTAATAACAGCAAGCTCCGTCCATGCAGGTGGCCTCCGTCTGAGGCTCGAGCGGAGTTTACCAGAACCTCCGGTACACAAAAACAGAGCGGTGCACGCATGTAAACACGTGTGCAAACCCCAGTGCACAAAAGTGGCACGCACGCTCTGATTTACAGCGGAGTAAACGATTTAAGCTGCACGTCTCGCTCTAACACCTAAACACCTGACAGCCCTCTCATAAATAAGGTTAGCCAGAGCCTCCTGTGTAATTTACACCTACACTATCTCTTAAACTAACATGTAACAGGTTCATCTGCCATATTTCAGCACCACAGGCTGAGAAACCGCCCGGGAAAGATGAATGAGTTGGATGGGCATTAAGAGAGAGAGAAAGAGAGAGAGCAAGTATAAATGTGCAGTTGCGATGGGCTGGGGCGCGTGAACTTCAAAAGCCTAGAGCGGATCTGTTTTGGATGTGGAGGCCATGTTGGCTGCGTTCAGGCCCGGTGCAGGCTTAGCTTACGTTCCTGTGAAAGCACTCCAGGCCTGAGGCGCAGCCGCAATAACGGCTGACAGCAACATCAAGGCCTCACATCTCCCATCATAAATCCTCCGGCCCTCATTCTTCTTCTCTCATGCGGTGAAATGCATCTTTGTCCCATAAGGATGATTTATTTAGGAGAAATCTATAAGGTGCGCCAGTCGCTTCACAGCACGGGGCTCTGCGTACAAGAGGAAGGGAGAAAACCAGACCCCCAAATCAAGGCAAAGCCTGCGTGCCATTTCAACAAGCAAACCTAGTTATGTGGAGAATTAATATGATCCATCTCTCAGAATAAAAACATCTGAATTTGAAAACAACAGCACAGCGTGTGACAAACTACCACCGACTGTAATAAAAAAGGAAGCTGACTGTAATAAAAAGGAAGTGAACATGCCTGAAATTGACACAGAATAAATTATGCCTCCTACAGGCTGACTTTAAAACTGCAGTATATACAAACACACAAGAAAGAGACCAGAGAGACTTTTAAACATTTTTATATAGACTATACAAGCTTATATTTCCCGCAGCTCTGGGACTGTGACACAGTCAAGGAACACTGTATTTTTTTTTAAAGTAATTTTTAAAAAAAAAAAGTGTGTTCATTGATTACATTTTTAATTTGTTTATTTAATTTCAGTTTTTCAATTTAATTCAGTGTTTCTTTGTTTGTGAAAAATACCATATAATATTACTTTAAAAAAATAAATATTATAGCCTAGTTAAAAATAGAACTTTTCAAAGTATAGAAAGCTTTCTGAATATTTAAAATATTTAAAAAAAATAAAAAATATGGATCTCCTTCAAAATATGAGAAGCTTCATCAATCTTTCTGTCGGTTTAAAATATTTTAGAAAATTAATTTAAAAAAATACTACTACTACTACTACTAATAATAATAATAATAATATAGGATCAACTCTAAAGTATGAGATGCTCTCTCAATATGTGTGTCAATTTAAATATATTTTTAATGTATATTTTCCAAATTAATTCCCAATTTTTTTCCATTTAGTGATTGTTGTTGGACAACCTTTATGTACATTAACTTGCACCAAAAAAATATTGAATAATATTACAGTTTCTGGCAAAATGATAAATGAATGGTGATATATGTAATGGTAATTACTAAAGTTTTTTTTTTTTTTTTTTTTTTTTTGATGACAACCTGTGTGTATACAAACCAAAACCACCAAATATTAAATTAAAATGCCACAGTTTCTGGCAAAATACCATTCATAAGATCTATAAAAAAAAATAATACAGGTAAGTATTTTTTTTCTTTCCTTTTTTTATTTCTATTGTGGGAGTTTCTGCCACAATATTATAGCTGTTTGTGAAATTTACTAGCACTTTGTGAGTGAAAATTGTTTCTGCGGCATTTTTTTCAGTGAATCTCAGTTCCTCATAACATGCTCTGATAGTCCCCTCCAAGCTCACCAGACCCTGAAGAAGCACAGCAGCCCTACACACCTTTGATTTGCACTCTGCATGTTAATTCCCAGCGTTTTATTGCCAATTGGAAATTTAGCACCATGAAAAATAAGCACAAATGCCAGTGCTGGAAATGTAAATTAATGGATGTGGTTGCTAGGTAACCAAGCACACATTCTGAACAGCAAATTATTAATTCAATACGAAGCGAGAGATTACCTGGTAATTAATGTTTAGCTATAAATTTTCTGTTACTTACAGTCTGTGTATATCTGGTGCGGTTTGATGCAGCTGTTCATGTATGAAGCAATAGAATCGAGACGTGTCTCTAAACGCTCTGCCTGTCATCTGTCAGAAATGACAACCGGTTCAACCTGCCTTGTGGTTTGGAAAACTGTGTTTGTGAGAACTGTACTGTGGGTAACACAATACATATTAAATAACAGCTTGAAATGGTAAATCAAAGAAACATTTCTACTGTCAAAATATCATAGCTAAATTTAAAAATATATCATGGGATCTCTGTCAAAGTGTAGGAAGCTTTCTGAATCTCTCTCTCAATTTACAGTGTTGAAAATAATAATAATAATAATAATAATAATAATAATAATAATAATAATAACAATAATGGATCTTCTTCAAAATGCATAAAGCTTTCTGAACCTTTCTGCCAATTTAAAATTAAAACTTTTTTTTTTGTCATTTAAAAAATAATAATAATGGCATTCGTTCAAAGTATAAAACATTTTCCTGTTAATTTTAAATAATAATATGATCTGATGTAATCTTTTTGTCATTTATTTATTTTTTAATTTTGAGAGTATGTATAGATTAGTATACTAACTAAATACACCAAATAATACCTTATTAAAAAGTAGTTTTTGCGAAAATACCATAGTTTTGATATCAATCTTCTAAATCTTTCTGTCCATTTAATAATTTAATATTTCTCTCTTTTTTTGATGAGTGTTTTGGGACAGCCTGCATGTTTACTAACTAAATGCACCAAAAATACGGTATTCTCGTGGAAGTAGAACACTTCTCATGATCATCGACACTTCCTGTATTCCCTCTACTCACAAAAAACAAAGAAGATGAGGAACGTCATAACTGGATCGACTCCAGCCAGCTCAAACCACAAGACCATCTTGAATGTCTACAGTAAAACTCTCTGCAGCACAAAGGAAAACAGCAGGCCTCATCACTGGGGTCTCAATTCTGAGAAGCACAGACTTGGACCTGATATCGTCCGGTTCGATCCAGAACGTCCACCATCTGTAACAGCTGGATGTCAGCCGGTTAAGAGTGAGAACATTTGGAGGAGGTCCATCAAAAACAGGGCCTGAAATTCACGTTTGAACAAGATTCAAAAATCACAAATTGGACCCTACTTTGCTAGCGTTATCACGTAGATTGACTAAACACAAAATCTCGTAGATGCCAAGACAACACACGTTATTCCCAGACAGAGCATCTGGCTGACTGCAGGATCAACAAACAAAGCAAACCCCCAACTCGAGTGGAAATGTTCGGCATCTTCCTCACAAAGGCAAACAAACCTGTGGCTCGAAACATTTTGAGTGTAGGTGAGCTATGCTACTTGGTTGGAAGAGAAAGAGACGTTTTTTAACCTACGTGACATTCGAAAACACGCGAGTGCTGAAAACACAGACGCACAGCCAAAGAAAATGATGACTTCGCTGTTCAGCTTCAAAATCCCTGAATTATTAGACTCACCTAAGCCTCTGCAAATTTGAAGAGAAATGGCATTTTGATCCCATGCACTAAAATAAGAAAAAGATAGGGAAGTAAGAGATTAAAATGACTAGTTATGTCGCTCAATATTGTTTCGACCAGACAAAGGTCAAATAATTATTTGTTCAAGAAAATAAAAGGCTCTCATTTATTACTCGGCAGGCTTACATTCAAAATGTCTGAAATTAATTTTGTTCTCCACCTTTTAGCTGGAATAAGGAAAATGTCTAATATTAATACTTTTAATGCTTAAATCACAATGCTGCAATTTCTGCTAGAGTTGAAAGGGGAAATATTGTTTACATTATATGTAACCACGGACCACAAAACCAAACATAAGGGTCAAATTTTTACAAATGATTTAATCTGAAAGCTGAATAAATAAGCTTTCCATTGATGTATGGTTTGTGAGGATAGGACACAGCTACTTAAATATTTGGAATCTGAAAAAAAATAAATATTGAGAAAATCATTGGACTTTAAAGTTGTCCAAATAAGTCCTTTGCAATGCATATTACTAATCAAAAATGAAGTTTTGATATATTTACAGTAGGAAATGTACAAAATATCTTTACTTAGTATCCTAATGATTTTTGCCATGAAAGAAAAATGTATCATTTTGACCTATACAATGTATTTTTGGCTATTGCTACAAATATACCCCAGCGACTTAAGACTGGTTTTGTGGTCCAGGGTCACATACATACTACATATTATATTGTATTGTATTGTATTATATTTATTTATATTTTTTATTTCAAGTGATTGCGGCTTTGGGTTTAAATAATAACCCTGCTCCATTATTGTTCCATGTATTTCACCTATTTATTAAAATGTTTTTATATGAGCATCCTTCTATGTGATAAAATATAATACATCTAAATATTAAGCATTGAAAAAGCTTGATTTCAGTTCATTCTAATGATTTATTAAGAGGTTTATTTATTTATTTGAATTTTGTGAAAATTCACAAGGTTAATGGGAATAATTCTTTCACACCTTTTAATCAGCTTCAGATGCGCTTCACACTGATCTAAAAGTGCCCTCTGGTGGCCGTTTGTACCACAATACTACAACTGACCAGTAATCATAACATCAGGTTTGATCTGACAACATTTGCTAAAACCTAACAAAAGGTTTTGTTTTTTTCTATGAAAAGGCTGCAATTATGATCCACAGTGAATTGCTGTTAAAGAGAGATTTGAGATTTTGTTTCTGTTTTCTGATGCATTCACATTTTTATTAAAGAAGTGCGAAATGGAAGAAGACCAATAACAGGCCTCTCTAACATTCACCGAACAAACCTTTAATTATTTATTATATCATATATATATATATATATATATATATATATATATATATATATATATATATCTATATCTATATCCATACTTCTACTTGGGTTATTGTAACTACTGAAAAAAACCTCTCTTAAAAAAAAAATAATAATAATAATAATTATTTCATTTTTTAATGTCTAAATTAATGAATCTAGAATTGTACCTGTTGTAGTTTTTTGGTTTACTATGTTTATCATTATAAGGGTGATTTTATTTAACCATAATACATCACAACAGCCTACTTGATTTATTAATATGTTTACTAGCATTTTCTCTTCACTAGGATGCCGCACTTCTTATGTAGCTAACTGTTGCCAACAAAATATATTTGCTATTTTCTATATATGTTTCATTGGAAAGAGTCTTCAGAACATAAATAGAGATGAATAGACATCTCTGTTATATTATTTGAATACACATTTGAATACAGTTGCTATTGATTCTGATTTTATATATTTAAAAACAATCAATACTAAACTCACATACTTAGCTTGTCATGTTTCACTCATCACACTGAGGAAACTGCACAAGTTACACATTTTATTAAAAAAATAAGCTTGTCAGCGCCCTCTGGTGCCCGTCAAACACCCACTTTTTGTGTGTGTGAGTGTGTGTGTCTAATGTGATCCATATTTTTATCCCATTCCATCCCCAAACTTCACATGAATACATTTCTATGTGTGCTCAAAATTGTTTTTCTTTCTGCTAAAACAAAACCTGACCATAGCTGCACTGTCCAATAAAATAAATAACTGAATGATAAAAAAAAAACATTCAAAATGATCATAATAATTTTCAATGTATTAGCCTATTTGATGATAAAAACCCAAATTACCTTTAGTTTTATATATTATATATATATATATATATATATATATATATATATATATATATATATATATATATATATATAGGTAAAAGGAGATGATAATCTCATGGACATTCTACTTATTTAATTTAACTTTTTAGAAATTCTATTTAATAAATATCTATTCTCTGATATTTAATAAATGGATTTTATTGAATAAATACATTTTATGTAATTTTATCACATTAAAATAAGTTTATAATTATTTTACTGACATTAGAGATTCAAATAAATACATGAGTTATTGTGAATAAATGTTGAATAGATGCCAGAATTACTAACATCAAATGAAAATAGGAGCACATTACATCCACTGTGGCTATTTACAGGAGTGAACATGCCCTTAAGTACCCAATCTGTCTTCATTCACAAGCTCATAACTCTGTATAGAGCGCCGTTTGGCCTCTGTCCCACCGGTGCCAACTCTGATATAGTAACAGACGTTTGTCAGCGCTCCAATCACACAGCCAGAGGATCTTACTAGTATTTCACGTAACATTTTAGCAGTTTGTTGAAACCTCTCTTCTACAGGTTTAATCTGACGTTGAACGGCACATTATCTTAAATGCAAGTCCTGCTCGGAAGGCCAGAGGGCAGTCAGTCTACAGCAGACACCACACCACCTCACAACCACACAAACTACATCCAGAGCAGCAACCGATGGAAAAAAAAACATAGTTTTAGACACTTAATGCACATGTAAACATTTCTTAAAGTCATGTGAATTTTTTTTTTTTTTTTAATTATGTCAAGTTTATTATAAAGAAAGATTCTGTAGCACAGGCACAATTTCCATATGTCACAAAAATATGGTTGTTAAATATTAAGAAAGAAATGTTTAGAAAAAAAAACATGTTTTTTTGGTTGTCCAACTAAAACCTGCTCATACTTCATGTGATAAACACATCTGTGATCATTTTTTCTAGTACAAGGGTTTTCAAACTGGGGACCACAAGGGGATGCTAGGGGGTCCGCAGTAAATGTCTGAGAATAAAATAAAGGGGAAAAAAATTATCAAATTTGGCATTATGACTGTTTAATTCTAGTCAGAAATCAAGAGAATCATGGCTAAGCACGATTAAGTACTGACACCCTTGTTTTAACAGTAACAAATAAAAAGAAATCAATCAAAAATTAGCCTATATTTTCCTTAAAATTATTTATTGCAACGTGTAGCCTACAATTAGTGTCGATAAAGCTGATGTTTATAAAACAATTCGGTGTTTACATGACTGATCACGCTTAAGTTTACTGTGTTTGTACACAGTATAGCGTCTTTATACATGTAAATATATAGCTATATCCATCTTCATAGGTTAGAAAAGGTGGATCTTCGTGTTTTTTGTGTTTTTTGTCAACAAATGTTTGAAAATCCCCTGTATTAGGACACCTGTGCGAACCAGAGGCGAACTTGTTTCATATCCACCAGAAATTACCTTTATTTAGTATAATTTATTCCATCTAACGCTATCGCATTTACATAATTAAAAACAGTGCACTAAGTGGCGTTGTCCACAATACATCACGCTTAAAAAAATACGTTAAAGATGATATACACTCACATGAATAAGTGAAGACTGAAGACCAAAGTTGTCTTGTTTATGTGAGAGATTATTCCTCTTGATGGCGCCATGTTGAGTCACGTGACCGATCGATAACTAACCGTCTCAGTGAATCTTTGAATCTGATCGATTCAAAAAGAATCAATTTATTCGTGCACTGATTCGCTCAGTGACTCTTTCTGGGGATTACATTTGTACGCCAGTAGGTGGCAAAAATCTAATCATTTTGTGTTTTCAATGAGTCATTGAATCATTTATTTGAACGAGTCGATCGAAAAGAGTCGTAATAGTATTAGATAAAATATGCGTGTAGTTTTTAGACAGATTTAAATTAGCATCAGGTAAATGGCGCAACAAATATGGTAAACACAGAAGGTCACACATTTGAGCTTTCATGTTTATCAATTATTATTAATAAATAAACAATCATATGAATGAATTAACATAAAATGAAAAAAAATATTTATTGAATTTACTAAAAAAAATTGTAAGGTAATTGGTTGCAATCAATTTATTTTAGCTACATTTAAATAAAAAAATTTAGTTGACTAACTTTCAACTTTTTTATTTAAATGTAGCTAAAATAAATTGTTTGCAACCACTTACCTTAAAAAAATCTAATCAACTCTAATCAGGGTGAATTTATTTTTGAACGTCAGTTTCTATAAAGACATACAATAAAGTCTTGGATACTATGATAAGTAAGCCTATTATGTAGGAATTTATAACATTTAAAACATCTGTGACATTTCTGAAAATAGCCTTGATGCAGTTTAACCTTTTGGATCAAATCTAATTTACTTTGGAGGACAAAATTTACCAAAGTATTCTGTTTGAAATCAAAATCCTCAGCCTCATACGAGTTTTTATGAAAAATAATGAATTCAATTAAAATGCATTTAAAAATAAATAAAAAATAGCAGATTTTCAGTGTGATCTTTTCAGTTATGCATTTTCTCTCAAAGACCAAATCTTCTTGTCCCTGAACATAAGGCCTCTGGCCCCCTGCAGTGCCCGCAGACTCAAAGGGTCCCTCCTTACCTGGATTTATGATGAGGAACCCCAAACAGCAGGAGGTTTCAGAAGCAGCAGTCCTGCAGCCGGCGGAGGCTCCAGCAGGGCAGTAAGTGAACCCAGCAGTGCCACTGTTGTTTCCTGCCACCCCTCCAGCCCCCTTCATCTCTGTCCGCCGGGCAGGAAATGTCTTTTCTGTTCCCCGTAAAGGAAAGCTTCTGGTGACCTTGCTGTAGCCAAGGTAACACATCTGCCATGCATTTTCACTTAGTTCAGCATCCCATTTAAAACCCTCTTTTGGGGTTCCTAAGACCATTTTGAATCGTTTGTGATGAGACTCGGCCAATATTAGTCATACCCACTAAATGCATTTTGCAATCGACTATGGCTCTTTCATACACACACCATGGCTCTTTAACGAAGATATTTTTCTTTCCGTGAGAAGCTAAACATCAGTGTTACAGTCAGTATCATCAGAGGAACAGACTGCATTTCTTTCTCCACGGGTTTGTTAAACATTTGGACCCTGTTCTCTCTCCATATGATGTGAGTCTCTCACATATAGAAGACTAAAGGAAACCAGGTGTGGACAAGCTGAACTCCAGAGGTCAGGAGTGGACACATGCAACACAAAATTTTATGCACTGTTTTCACTCACGGTCTTCTAAGGATTGCTAATCAAATGCAGCATGCTGAAGCGGTTCATAACACTTCGGAGAACTAGCAATGTGACACATCTGCTCCCAACAAACAAACAGAAGCTGTTTGAAGGCGGGACGGGAGTGTGATTTGAAGAAAGAGAGAGAGAGAGAGAGAGAGAGAGAGGAAGAGCCAGACAGTAAAATGTATTCTTGCAGAATTTATTAAAAAACATTTACATAAAATTACATATTTTTATTATACATTTTCTAAAAGATGTATAGTACTCAGTTAAAAATATATCAACTTAATGTAGTCTTGTCTTTTATATATCTTGATTTTCCACAAAAAAATACTAATTGAGGCCAATAATTCTGCTAACAAATGTTTACATTCCCTTGTTTCTGAATAAAGTTCTTGAGAATCAGTAAATGTTTGCACCTACACACAATAAAAGTTTGGGGTCAGTAAGATTTTTATTTAAAAAAAAATTTCCTCTTACCATGGTTGCATTTATTTGATCAAAAATACATAGAAAATTTTAATATAGGGAAATGTTATTACAATTTAAAATACCCGTTTTTGTTACTTTAATATATTTTAAATTGTAATTTATTCCTGTGATGCAAAGCTGAATGTTCAGCATCAAGTTTCACTTACATGTTACTTTTGTAACATTTTAAATGTCTTTACCATCCCCTTTGTTCAGTTAAAGCGCCCTTGCTAAATAAAAGTATTCATTTCTTTGCAAAAAAAAAAAAAAAAAATGCCACTGACCCCTAACGTTTGAATGGTGGTGTGTGTGTGTATTTATATATTTATAATCTGAAGGTTAAACCATGTGATATTCATTGAATACATTTCAATAGGACTATTCTAAGGCCAAATTGGATAATTTACTTTTTTACATCATTTGAACTCCAAATTCCTCCATCGGATTTACACGTTAAACCACATCGGGTTGTTTATGAAATTATTTTGAGTTGCATAGCATGCCTGTCCTGAAAGCCAGGGGATTTCTCAGAGTTTCAATAGAGGAATCCCTGTCTCAAAGATCAGCTCTTTCCTGGAAGCCCTATCAGTCATTCTCTGACATTTTACGATTGAGATGCTTGTGATGGGCCGGTGTTTCCATCGGACAGATGTGCCCGCAGCCCTTTAGTTCGCCAGCTGGGCCGTCCTGCACATGGCTGGGCCATTCTAGCTGCTGGATCACACAGCCCTCTGTTTTCAGCCGCTGCCAGATAACACAGGGTCCTCCGGGGATGCTGTAACTCTAGAGGCTCCATTGTGCCATGTCACGCTGCCTGTGCTCTGGTCGGCGCAGAACTGTCAGTTTAAATGAGTGGCCGCGGGCCAGCGTCTGAACGTGTCTGTCCTGAATGTGAGTGGATTAGCACTCTCCACATCCAGCTCAGCCAGGAAACTCAAGAAGACTTTTAAAGCAAAAGAGGCGCCGATAAGTCGCCATCATAAATTTGAGGACACATGCTGACTAAAAACAACTCAAGTAGTGGGTTTCCTAGCCCTGGGGCATGATGGGATGCAGGAGAGGCCAGCAGGTGGGCACTTTTGGCTGACCTTAAAGCTCGAGTGAAGAAAACATTGATGGATGTGACTGTCATCTAAGAAATCAACTTTATCAAAATTAAATATATGAAGAGTTCAGACGCAAAAGCCTCTAAGTGCCGTCTGAAAGTTTCTTGTAAAATGAGCATTTTTAATCACTCTCCTATATTTATGTTCAGTTATTTCACTTTAATTGCACAGAAAATGACCTATACATTGCCATTAGAGTAACATTACTGAACCTAACCATAGGAGCCTGATAAAAATGCTAATTTTAGATGAAAATGTCAGACGGCACTTAGAGGCTTTTGCATCTGAACTCTTCAGACGGTAACACTTTACTATATAATTCATTATAAAAGTACTTTAATGCATTGTAATGCACCTTATAATGCATCCTATGATCATGTGACTAATTATAACCACATTATAATACATTATCTATTCACTGTTACAGCTTTAGAGAGTATAGTGCATTAAAACACACAACAAACCAATTTCAGATATAATAGAAGGAATATGCAAATATGAAAACAATAGTAATTTGATATATAATTTTATTATATATACAGAAATATTTAACAAATTTGATATATTAATGCATTATTTATGGCTAGTAATGCACAGTTTTGTATGATCTTGTGAATAATTATAACAACATTTCTAATACATCTTAATATTTTTCTATTCATTGTTAGTTTTATACAGTATAATGCATTACATGTAAAAGGGAGTCTGTAAATGTTATAACATATTTTAAATTTACTTACAATTATTTATGAAAACACATGTATTATAATGTACATTATGAATACATTCATAAAGGCTGCAAATAAAAAGGGTTAACAAAAATATTTTTTACGAATCCAAACGTTGACGGATTGTGGTAGTAACTTGTGTAGTTATACTGATCTACATGCTCAGAATCGATTCTGATAGCCGTGTGCCAACTCAAAGGTGTTTAATTGCTTCCCTCCAACACGGTGAATACACACAAGTGTGTCATTTCAGAGCAGAAGTGAGACGGTTACTGAGATTAACTGTGCAGTTAGTTCCAACTGCACTGTGATCAGTTTAGGCCTATGTAAGCATTAAATAACAGTCATCAGAGAAAACCGGGGCAATACTACTAAACGAAAAGCAATTGAAACCTACATTTAGAAGTGAATTTGGCCTACTATGATGAGGCTCTATCAGCAGTGTGGTCAATTTTTATGCTAGAGGAGGTCAGCTGCAACACATTTAAAATTGGGCGTTATATAAATCATAGAAATAAATATATAAATGCAGATGTGTAATTGCAGGGCCGGTGTAATTCTGGTGTAAGAATAATTCCATGTAGTTTAAAGGCTTGAAATAAACATTTTCGCCTAATAAAGGCTTGACATTATGTGACATTATCTCTCTCAGTCTTTCTCTCTCATCTTTAACGTCCCCTGTGTAAATGAATTTACAGTCTAATTACAGAACACGGCACGTGTGAAAGGGACACAAATCAGCCATCATTAAGAAATGACAGAAAACTGCCAATTTGTAATTGAAGTATAGGTCCGAATCAATATTTAGAAGTCCCAGTAGGTTACAGAGTGACACAGAAACGAGTAGCCTACAAAGAATGACGGTGTTGTATTCATTGTTAATTGCAGAACAGAATCAAGAAAGAAAACTGCGAGAATTGCATCAACTTCTTATAACAGAACACGTGAAATATATATACACATATATATATACATACACTGTGTGTGTGTGTGTGTGTGTGTGTGTGTGTGTGTATATATATATAAATAAAGATAGTTATTTTAAATTGTATAAAATTTGTATATATATACTATAGTATATTAGTTTATTAGTATAGTTACTATATAGTAACTATATAGTATATACATATAGTTACTGTATATATACTATATATAGTAACTATATATAGTTAGTTATAATGTGTATATATAATGTGTGTGTGTGTGTGTGTGTGTGTATTATTATATATAGAACATATAGTAACTATACTTATATATACTAAATATAACTATAAAACTTTTACAATATATTATATAATTTATAATATATTATTATTATATAATATATAGCATAATAACACACACACACACACACAGATAGATAGATAGAAGCATAACCAGAAAAAAGTCAATTACATAAATTGGATCATATATATATATATATATATATATATATATATATATATATATATATATACACACACACACACACACACGCTCAAAAAAAAATACTACTAATAAATTTTCACAATATAAATATATTTTATTATATATTACTAATATACTTAATATAAATATATTTATATTTAGCCTATATATAATAAATGCAATTTATAACATTAAACACTGGTCACAAGCCGATCATACCCAAATGTACCACAAATCTTAATGAAAGTATTAAAATTAATATTTATGATTTAGATGCCCAGATTTTTATAATTAGAATGTCCTTAAGGGATGTAATATTTCAACAGCAAAACTCGTCGTGCAGCGCGCTGTAAATAATACATACAAAGTAATGTAATGATTTGCTCAAAGCTAATTTAAAAAAGCCCATGAATCAGTTCATAGAGCAATCCACACTGGCATTTACTCTGCGCTCATTCAGCTCCCTGCCTCCAAAAGCTCCAGCACCAGAATGGGCCGTTCATAGAGAGCTTTGCTATTAAACGCAGCTCTAATAGGCTTTCTCGCCACGCTGTATCTTCTTCCTCCTGCCGAGCATCTCTGGATAGCAAAGCTCGCGCTGTCTGTCGGCCCCTGCCCCACCCTATCTCAGCTTTTACCTCCGGCCTGTTAAAAATGATATCAGCTCGTGGAGGGCGAGCATTAGCATTTGCATTTTATTGGAGGCATGGAGATTTAGAGCAGTGGATACATCAGCTCTGAGCAGACAGAATTAGTTAACAATGCATTATCTGCCTTTTATGGCGGCCATAATTCTCTCACTCCCCCGGCTAGGGGAAGAGATGGGGGTGGAGGAGGACTGGACGTAACGCCAGACTGCTCACTCCACGGTGGGGGCTTCTGGGAGAGGCTGGGCTTTGTTTCTCGATGCTTTGCTGTGCATTAAACGCAAAGAGCATCGCCGCGGCATTACGCTTCACGATTCGAACAACAGCCCAATGGAGGGCCGATAAGCGTCTCCAAAGGTCATGGCTAACGACGTGACCTTGCGTTCTTAATGACGGCGCACATAATTGCACACTAAAATTGAGCAGATTCGTGGTGTAATCACGCTTGCGTGTGCGTTTAGGCTGTTTAGGTTCGGAAAGGGATTTGGAAAGCGTCACATATCGTGCTTATGAGGCCTACAGGACACCAATCGCTGATCCGAAGGAAGCGACGGCGCTCGAGTGCACTTTGTGTGTGCGTTCCGGCGGTTTGGACGGTGCTGCAGTGTGGATCGAACACACTGCTGCAGTCTTCCCCTCCCAAACTCCAGCCCTCGACCACAGCTGTTCAGTGGTCCCCTTGACAGCCATCTATTAGAGCTTATGCGCAGCAAAAACCCATCGGACCACATGCATCCCAGAAATCATGCACACAGACTATATTCGCCGCTCGCTGACTTTTTTGCCTCAGCAAACATATTCAAAGCGTGCACTCTTTGCTTATTGGTTAAAAATGTCGTTCAGGAAAGGCAAACCCCAAAGTTCTGCTCATAGTTCAACATTGTGGGTTTTGCCATGGGGAATATGACTTTAAAGGAATAGTTTGTCCAAAAGTTCAAATTCTGTGATCATTTACTCACCCATACACCATTCCAAAACCTGTATGACTTTCTTTGGTGAAACGAAAAGTTATTTTGAAGAGATAAATACAGAAAGTAAGTCATACACTCTTAAAAATAAAGGTTCTAAAAGTTTTTTTGGCTTGTTTGTTTTTCCGCAGCAATGCCGTAACCATTTAAAAGAACCATTTTGTGTGTGTGTGTAAAGAACATTTTAATAATCTAAAGAACCATTTTGTGGAAGGTTCTATGGACATTAAAGGTTATTCATGGAATCATCATTGCCAACCTGTTGTTTTCCTAGTGTGAAGGACACTTTAATAATCTTACGAATATTTCTCCACTTTAAAGAAACTTTTGTGCAATGGAAAGGTTCCATGCTCTTAAAAATCATGTTTTTTTTATTGTGGAATCCTTCCATTGGACAAAAGGTTCTAGAGAGGAAAAAGCTTCTTTAGAATAATACAATTTTCTTGACACTAAGAAAATAATGGTTCTTTTAAGAACTGATCTCTGGATGGTTCGTTGGGGAACCAAAAATTGTTTTTCTATGGCATCACTGCAAAATCCCACTTCTTATAAGAATGTTAAAGATCCTTCATGGAACCACTGATGCCAATAAAGAATCTTTAATTTAGGAAAGTTTTGGTCAAACTATTAATTTAACACACTAATCCTAATTCATTTCAACAGTCATTTCGCTCCTGTTTTCAAATGTGACTTCACATACTCTATTCTCCATCTCTCCTGATCTTACATTCCTCGAGTCCTGGTGGAGCAGAGCGAGTGTGACAGCTCTCCAGCGTTCCATAAAGCATAAATGCAGCCTCTCAGCTATCTGCTAAGACTTCTTCTCCCTGGGGCTGAAAATTTACTAGTGACCTCTGCATTCCATTTCAGAGCTGAACCGCTTCCCCCTTTTCCCCTTTGGAAAATTCCACTGCCACTGAGGTAGTCGAGAAAACGGTATTACAGGGAGGGGTTACGGATCAGACGCCACCTCTCTTAGACTCTGGACTGCGCAGAGCTGAGGCCATGATCGAGCTGCAAGCCACATTCACAATAGGCCAAACGTCTCAGAAACATGATACAAATGGAAAAGAGTGAACTGGAAGTCTATATAAAGAGGCTAAAGCAAATCTGCAGGACTAGGCTATTGTTGTCATCCGTAAGATATGTGAAATTGAGAATGAGTGGACTATGGAAACAAAGTATGGCATTCATACAAATGTTCTGCATGGGAAGTTGCATGAAACGAGTAAAATTGGCATTAAACTGCATCAAGACTAGGTCGAAATAGAAAAATAAGTTGATATATGAGCTCTGAAATATCAGTGAATATAATGCATTTATAAGCCGAATATTTGACTTTTAGTAAGAATGAAAAGTACAAATATACCCAGGAATCTTTTTTTCTTTACTGTATTCAGAATCCCTATGCAACTTATGGTGTACATTTTTTGGCAAGTAGAAACAAATAGGCAAGACTTGCTCCACTATGACATCTGCTGGTTCACATCAGCACTGCTTTTCAGGTTAAACTTAACACTGCACTAAATGAGAAGGTGCGTGTCTGATGTGTTTAAATTATATAAATGCTTTTAAATTGCGCTTTTTCACAAACATTGCATAGAGTGAAACTTCATAATCTCAGCACTACAATGAAATTTATTTTGTTTGACTTAAGTCAGAAAACCAAGGTTTAGGGTTTCCAGAAACGTTCAACCGTTAGTGTTGAAAACTAGATTTACTACAGTATGGTACAGGACATTAAAAAAAGCTATGCACTTAACATAGCAAAAGACAACTATTGTTGCACATTTTAAAAACAACTGCTAGTCATTTGTATAAATGATCATGGAAGGGATGGTCCTTTTGTAATATAACAAAAAGCATACCAAAAATAAAGAAATGTAACAACACAACGTTCAACCCAGTTTAAAAACTTTCCCCCACATTACAAACAACTCAAGCTAAACCTTTCTCACTATTCTACTGCTGTCAGTGGACTGCGCCGTACATTTCAAATAAAACAAGCTCTTTTCCTGTTGTAAATGATCTCGAAGGAGAAGCTTTTGTTCAGTGGCTTTGCAAAGCACACAAAAAGCACTACAGAGCACAAAACTCTAGCATAGGCATGTAACCTTGATAAACACCATTTTATTGAGTCAACACTAGGTTAAAAAAGTAATAAGAACCCGACATATGATTAAACTACCACGTGAATGAGTTCATGAGGTCAAACAGGGAATGTGTTCACCAAATCAGCCACAAGAGGGAGCATATCAGTTAACCCTATGGTGCATCATGGAACAAGAGTGTAGAAACAAATAAAAATGTCCCATTACACACTCACATGATGACGATTGTCTGCCCTCCTGCAAGCAACAGCGATAAGTTCAAAGGTAAGAGTGGCAAAAATGGGCCAATTCTTAAAGTAAGAGAGTTTTACATTAGAGACATTAGAGGGATGTCAATGTTCTAAACTCAATATGGGGAAAGCGATTATAAGGTGTAGTTTCTTTATGTGGCTTAACTGACCATCAGAAACCAGGATTTTGGCCCACATGGGTCATTATTAAAGTTAAAATGGTGATACTGCAAAATTAATTCTACCTGATTGAAAAAACAAAAACAGAGCAGAAATCAGTAGACAGGGTGACATCAGCTTGTGAAATAAAACCAACGCCGTCACGTCTTTATCCAGCGTTTCAGATGTTCAACGCACACGCAACTGATATTTTCAGTCATTTCCAGCAACACTACCAAATCGACTGTGTGAATGAAAGTTAAAAGTTTGACATGTACGGGTTTCCATTGTTTCACATCTAAACTAGCACACAACACATTATAAGAACATAGTTGTAGGGGCACAAATACACAAATTATGACAAAATAGAAGGAAGATCAGAGAGAGTAAGAGAAGAGAGATCACATTCCACCGCTCTGCTGCAGCCGCCGTTCGCCACGGCCTTTCGGTTTGTCTGGTGAGAGATGCTTTTTCATGAAGGGTGGACGGAGGTTGTCATGGTGGGCAGTAACCTCCATTACTCGCTGGCCGTTTTTTCTTTTTACTAAATGGTCCGTTAAAAGTTGGCTATGAGAGTGTCACCGGTGTGACAAAGGGCACAAGGTTTGGAGGACTCAGCGTCTTTCCTCCCCCCTCTGCCCTTTAAACCGCCGTGGCGCTCTTTTCCTTCTTGTCGCCGTCTTCGTGCCAGGTCAGACGCTCCTCGTAGAAGGCAATGACGATCTGTGGGCACTTGTGATTGGCTTCCTTTGCAAGCACAAGGTCGGCCTCATCAGAGTCCTTCCTGTGGTGGGACATCAGCAACAAAGGAAAGACGAATTTGCATTAAGTGGACAATTGCAGTGTTATACATCAGCATTAGCTTCAGTTCTAATTGAAACTGTGTGACATTAAAATCCTCAAGTGCCCTTAACTTGTTAGTTAAAGCTTCTTCAAGCTTAAACAGAATTAAACAGACGTCTAGATGTAAAAGACACCATGATTGGCTAACCTCCAGGTACTACAGCAGTTCAAACTGATCCAACATCAGGCATTGACTGTTCACATTTATTGCATACTACACCGTCATAAAAATCTGGCTTTTTAAAATCAGGTTTAATACTTTAACACCTTTTAAGACCTGCACAAATAAAATTAAGACTCTAAGTCCATACAGAAGAAACATTTACAATTTCAAAATAAATCATGTAACTCAGATTCTTTTACTCAATTAATCAGACTTGGGCAGTACAAATGTATTGAAATTTTATTGAAGTTTATGCACTAATGTATCAATACATAGAGATTAATTACACCTTGCTGATACAATAACGTAACCATACATTCATAATTCACCACCAGTGTAAGTGTTGGCTAAGCATAAAATGTGTGGTATTCACAGGACCAATGAAAACCCTGAAAAATATATTCAACCCTAAGGAGCTATGCATATTTGATTACAGCTTTATATAAGAAAACGTTTCTGCAATAGTAATGTCTACATTTGTAAAATCTGTGAACACAGTTTTTGTTTTAATGCAACTATGCCGATTAATTATGGTTTATTTTATTCTATTACGCCACTATAAAACTAGTAACGTTTGACCAATGGAACATTTAGGCAAAAGACAATTAGGATTATATGGTTTATAGTGCCAAACACGCTATACAATGCAAAAGGCTGCACCTGAAATAATGCATTTTCTGCCACATTCTATGAAGAAAAGACACATGAAAAGAATCATAAAAGGAACATGTTTATGGACTCAGGGTTTGTAATTTCTGTAGTCTAGGGCTGTACGATATATCGCATGCGATATTTAATGCGTATCTCGTCAGTAAAGCCTGTTCTGTAATCAGCGGTAATTTCCATCACGTGCGTAATTTCACATGGAGCTGCATTTGCCACACAGAGCCATTATTCACTGACAAGCTGCGCAAAACCACGCTGATAATGAACATGGATTTGCGCAGCTTGTTAGTGAACCACGGCTCTGTGTGGCAAATGCAGCTCCATGTGAAATTACGCACGTGATGGAAATTACCGCTGATTACAGAACCCGGCTTTACTGACAAGATACGCATTAAATATCGCATGCGATATATCGTGCAGCCCTACTGTAGTCTGTCTGTCAAAGTGCACATTTTTATGTATGCTAAGCTAAACATACTCTGTACAGTATGTGTACCAGTCAGGAACTGCAATTATATTTTTATGTAAAAAACACAAGATGAGAAATACAGAAACTGTAAAACAGACAAATACAAATAAATGCAGAGTAGAGACTACAATGAAGGGTTTCAAATGTACAGGTGTAAATAAATAGGTATAAAATGGTGACAAAAGAATAATGGTTGTACAGTCTCACACAGGGCAGGAGTGTGAACGTGAGCAAATTTGACACAAAGAAACAAAGAATGGGGCAGTTTGCATCATTTCAGACATAATGCCAGGTGTACATGTGGCCACTGATACTGTTTGTCCTAACACCCGTCTCGGGTGATCAAATCACAATTGGTCAGTTGAGGCATTTCCCTGATTACTCCTGCTATCAACATGCATCTCCTATGTCCAATTGTGATGGGATTTAAATTCAATTTCAACATCAAACACCCACTGTTATTTTAACGAGAATATGGTCAGACTCGTGGGTTTGATTCAGATGTGTTTCTAAGGAGAGATTCATTCAAATAAATTTGCTCCCGATATGTAAAGAACTATTTCACTCACCACTTCATAAGGAACATAAGGTCTCCACAGGAGTCTGTTGCTCCAATAATCTTCTCTGGCTCCAGGCCTCGCTCAAAACCTCTTGCTACAAGGATCTCATCCTAGAAAGAACAAAGACGACAATCAAAAATCATTGTTTATAACAAACCAATCCATCATAAAGGCACTTTAAACTGTAAACCTTTGATTCTGTCCAAAATACAAACTCATTATGCAAAATAATTCTGACGGCACCCATCCTCTGCAGAGGATCCATTGGTGAGAAAGTGATGTAATGCTAAATCTCTCCAAAAATCTCTCTCAATGAAAAGAAAATCATCTATATCTTGGATGGCCTGAGGGTGAGTACATTTTCAGCAAATTTTAATTTTTGGTGGAACTATTCCTTTAAGTAAGTAATGAGGTAAGAAACATTTAAGAGAGAATTTCAACCCTCTGGATGTACTTGCAATATCAGGATGGATATTGCATGGTAATTACATTTAAATGAAGTTTAAGCGGGGCCCTTAAAACTTTTTTGTTAAGCACTTACCTCCTTTTTCTTTTTGGGTTTGCTGCCACTCCCGTTCTCTTCCTCTGAGTTTTTCCTCTTGCTGGTGCTGCTGCTACTGTCTTTGGGACGGGCCGAAGAAGAGCCTGTGCTGGAGGGCTTGCTGCTGGGTGTGCTTCCACTGCTTCCTTTTTTATAGGTCTTCATGAACTCGCCGATAAGCTCTGGACAGTCCAGGTTCTTCTCTGGTTCCCATGTGTTGTGTTTGCTGCAAAACAATACATGATTCATGCACGATAATCTAAAGCCACTGGGTTTCCTCACATCATCGATACGCCTTCAGGAAGTTTACATACTATGACAAAACTATGTTCTTGAGTGTTCTTCAAACTAGTTTTTTTTTTTCTAGATCAGACTTATACACTTCATCTCAATGTACAAACTACTCATGTTTTTCATAGTCATGCATTTTAAGACTTATACATGCAGTAACACAAACCCATATCTTCTTGAGATGAAACAGTCTACACTACTTCTTATTAAGTACAATGAAAACTTACTCTGAAAAGCCTTTCCACTTCAGGAAATATTCCACACGGCCCTTCACAACTCGCCTGTCCAAGACCTTCTCCACTACATACTCTTCCTCATCTGAGGAAGCAGCCTCATCATCTTCACGATTCTGGTTCTTCTTTCCCATGACTTATTCTTAATGTCTTTCCTATGAGCAAGTGTGACCTGTGTGGCTCCCTGGTCCGGGGAGGAAAGTGTTTCCACTGGGGGAAAAATAAAAAATGTGTTATTAAAAGTTAGAAACAGGGCAGTGCTTTACCATACAAAAATACAAAAAGAAGAGTGGATTTAACTGTTCAGATGCATATTATTTCAAATATATCTTGAATATAAACAAACATCAATATAATATAAACAATCTTGCAGTGTAAACGTCTAATAAATCTATTTCTGTCAGTTATGTAATTAATATTAATCAACCATTTGAGAAAGCATTAATTTACTACATCTAATTCATACAGCAAAGTTATTTTAGATTCTCTAACTTCTACTGGTGATATATGATGATAGTGCTGTTAAGAATGTAGAAAAGGAGTTTACTTCTATGGTCTTGTAATTTGTCTCTTCAATTGAATTTTATTACTCACCGTTCTCTTTAATAATTGCCTGGAGACAAAGGACAATGTTTACTTTAGAAATTAGTTAGCAGTAGTTTCTGCTGTGGCACTGTAAATCATAAAAGAAAAAAAATCACTAAGTATTACCAATATTATATGGCATTAATATGGACTGTTGTCTATAATGTGAAAATTCTATTTCCAGCAAAAAATAACCATATCATGAACAAAAGTTACTCTTAACATGACAACAACAACAGGCTGGATACCATGAGCAAAATCTCACGACTTAATGTTAAACCTTTCTTACCATAAAAATCAATATTTATTTTTAGACACTCACCTACAGTATTCTATTGGAGGACGTGACCTCTTAAAGTGCAGAGATTATTCTTGGATTACAGCATTCAGAGCTCCCCTAAACACGTAAAATTCATTTAAACATTACTGCACTTACACATAACCAAACTGTATATCAATAAACATGCATGAGGAGAAAAGCATTCAATGCTCTAATAAATAATTGTAGAGGACTCTCAGAAATAGACACACAAAAGATCAGTATGCCTTTGATTTGAGGAGCTGTAAAATTATTTTCTTAATTATTATTAACTTTAAAATATGTTTAATTATTAGTAAACACTGCGAGCACACTGTTATCAAAGCTAAAGGAACAACAATGCATGCTGTCTGTAAACATTACATTAAAATCAAGCAGTTATATTGGGATGCAATTCCTATTTTCATTTAGCAACATACATATTCCAGTCACAATCAACCTTGCATTAGAAATGCGATAGAACCAGCCATGTGTTCTTATCTTACTGTCTTGAAGGATTTTAGCGAGCAAGGCCAAACAATGCGAAAACATTGAACAGTCCTGCACGACTCTCACGTTTTCATAGTTTCACATCGCATGCCATATGAGATCTAATGCATTCATTACAAAATAGTAAACAATTCACGTATTTAAATGCAATGGTAGCTGCACTGCTAACATTTAGCTACAGAAGTCCCATTGATTGCTACTGTTTGTCTATTTGCTTCGCTATAAGTTCATTTCGAAATACTAACAGAACAAAAACGCTGAGAGAGGGCAATACAATGAGAGCATAATTTCATGCGTTTGCTGGTGTTGTGTTTGTGTACAACGCAAGCTCAATTAGTGAATGCCTGCAAAAAACAATAAACAAGGCTCACCAATACACAGGCGCACATGATAGCAGGCTAACATAGCTCAGTTAGCATACACGCTCCACTTCTTTCTTCGGTTCTCTATATCTAACCGCAACAAGCAAAGCATTCGTGTGTTTTTCGCATTTATTTGAATATTATCGCCGTGCTTGCTAGTGAGTCTTTGCTTAGCAACAGCGCGGGCCGAGCAGAACTGATTTCACCTGATCCTATCATGTTAAAGCGTTACACTGACGGATTAAATCATTTCAAATGTAAGGAGAACATACAGTGGCATATTCTGAGGTTAATGTGGAAGATTATTGTATACTTACTGAGATATTTTTCGATGTTTTCTTATTCGTGTTGGATAATGAGGCTGAAGCGGCGGCGGCTTTTTTCCTGCACACAGGAGTTTGCTGCCTTTCGCGCATGCATCCGTCCAGTGGCGCGTCCAGCCAATCAGCGTGTGCCTGAGCGAACCGCTCTCGCGCCAAAAACGGCTTCACGCGCATACAATGGGGTGCGCGTACGTCACACGGCAGCAAAACCCACATACTTTGGTGAATGTTTCTTAAAAGGCTATATTTAATTACACCTTTATAGAAAAACACATATTTTCATATAAGATGCATGAGTGCCTTTGAATAAGGGATGGACGTTATATAGAAGCTGTGTGAATAAAATTATAACTTGTGAATTACTAACCCCCTCATATCTTTTAATACGTGTTTTTAAATATTTTTTACAACCAAAAAAAAGCGTATTGCTTTTTTTAATGTATGAGAAAGATTTGTAAACGCACAAACCTCTGTTCCAGGGATTGACTTGGGTCTCAGCCAATCAGGTGTCGTAAAAACGCAAAACAAAAGCGTTAGCGGGAAGCGTAAACCAATCATCGTCTGCAGTAGGAGGGGACTGTTTTTTGCACAAGCTATTTATGGTATCTCCCCCAGTTCTCTGTGCGTGTCTCACCGACAAGCGTGTGGCGCAGCACGGACATAAATAGTCGGTAGGATGTCTAAAGAGGTAGGTTGAGGTTTAATAATGTTGCTAGTTTTGTCTTTATGAGAAACGGCTTAATCAGTGTAGTGTTTAATGTTTTGAGCGTTTTGCGATTTAACTCGAATCTCGTTCTTTGCTCTTTGTTAATGCAAATAGCGTGTTCGGCCGCCATTTTAACTCTTGTACTCCGTGCACACATAGGCCGCGTGTTTGAATTGAAGGTCGAATTCTTGAAAATCGTGGTTTCTTTGTTTTAAAGTCCTCACCAGCCACATATGTGACGTTTACATCAATTTATAATCGCTGTTGTTTTACTGAAACAAAGGTACTGTTTACAAATGGGCCGTATTGTGCGGCACCAACATGGCGGAGGTATTCCATCGCCTCCCCCCAAATGGAGTCTGTTACCTCAAGGATTAATGATGCTTTGTGCAGGAATAAGTTTTAGTTTGATATTCGCTGCAGAATAAATCACAAGACACACTCGGTTTCAGTGTTATTAAGCTATAATGGGTTATTTTCAGGGCCAACCACGTGAGCCAGAGCAGCTGCGGAAGCTCTTCATTGGAGGGCTCAGCTTTGAAACCACAGACGATAGTTTGCGGGCGCATTTTGAACAATGGGGCACCTTAACGGATTGTGTGGTAAGTTCCTTCTATTTTGCTTATTTACAGCTATACGCAAAGACACGATCCACATTGTATAATCTAACACTAAATATTGGGATTTAAGGGTATAGTGACGACCAATAGGCGCTTTAACTCTTATGCTTGTTTATGTGCTGTTGTAGGTGATGAAAGATCCAAACACCAAGCGCTCCAGGGGCTTTGGGTTTGTCACTTATTCCAACGTGTCTGAAGTTGATGCTGCTATGGATGCACGGCCCCACAAGGTAGACGGGAGGCTGGTGGAGCCCAAACGAGCTGTGTCTCGAGAGGTGAGGTTTAACACCCTAAGCTGTTGTAAAGCAAATACTTTTATAAAGATGTGTGTGTGTGAATGCAAATACCTAATTGCATGTCGATTTTTAGGACTCCAATAAGCCGTTTGCTCACACAACTGTGAAGAAGATCTTTGTGGGTGGAATTAAGGATGACACTGAGGAGAACCATCTTCGTGACTACTTCAAACAGTTTGGCAAACTTGAGGCTATTGAGATAATGGTTGACCACAAGACCGGAAACAAAAGAGGCTTTGCATTCGTTACTTTCGATGACCATGACTCCGTTGATCGTATCGTCAGTAAGTGCTTCTGTTCAAGTGCCACTTTTAGTGTCTTAATATTTTTGGTCTCTTTATTAGAAATATTTACACTTGTCTTCCCTCTCCCTAGTTCAAAAATACCACACTGTGAATGGGCACAACTGTGAAGTCAGAAAAGCTCTGTCTAAACAAGAGATGCAAAACACTGGCATGAACACACGAGGTAAGTTGGTGTTCAAGGGGGTTTTTTTCTCTTTATATATGTACTTGGATGTATTAAATGGATCTTTTAAAACAAAATCTGTAGGCCGGGGTGGTGGTGGTGGAGGAGGAGGTGGAAACTTCAACAGATATGGCAACAATGGCGGCTACAACAATGACTTTGGAGGCGGCGGTGGCGGCGGCAACCGCGACGGATATTTTGGAAGAGGTACGTGCCTAAGTGGACGTTGAAGTGTTTTGAATGATGAATTTATTTAGTTTTTGTATGGGCTTAAAGCAGTTCAACCTTTTTCAGGAGGCAGAGGTGGTGGTGGAGGTGGCGGCGGTTATGGAGGCGACTGCTACAACAACGGATTTGGTGGCGGAGATGGTATGCGGTGGTTTCTTGGTTCTTCGAAAATAAAATGTTTTGATTCGTTAAGTAACCTATTCCTGTTGCTTTCTCCAGGTAATTATGGTGGCGGCCCTGGTAACTATGGTGGAAACCGTGGATATGGAGGAGGCAGCGGAGGAGGAGGACATGGTTATGGCAACCAGGGTGGTGGTTATGGTGGTGGCAGCAACAGCGGCGGTGGCTATAATGACAACTACAACAACGGCAATGGAAGCTTTGGAGGTGGTGAGTAGATGCCAGTCTGAATCCTGAACTTCCATACAAATAACTTGAACTGTCAGCAGTAACCAGGTGTATGTGGTTTTTAAATGTGAATAGGCAACTTTGGAGGTGGAGGTGGCGGCGGCGGCAGTGGTGGTAACTACAGTGACTTTGGCAACTATAACAACCAGCAGTCCAGCTATGGTCCCATGAAAGGGAACTTTGGCGGTGGCGGAGGAAGAAACAGTGGCCCGTATGGTGGTGAGTTTTTCATAGTGGCCTTTTATGCTTCCCTTTTGACTTAAGTCGCCTTGAATAAACAATTTGAATCCTAAATGACATGATACCTGATTTTTAGGTGGCTATGGTGGTGGATCTGGTGGTGGATATGGAGGTGGCTCTGGTGGTAGACGGTTTTAAGCTCAGAAAGGTTAGTTTCAAATTCTTTTGACTACTTTAAATAGACTTACAGGTTTACAGGTTAACAATCCCAATACGTTAGTCTTGGACTGAATACTCATTGCTATACTGTAACCTTGCTGTACATCTGGTGTAGAAACAACAAACCTCAGGTAGTGTGCAGCTTAACATTTGTTGTTCATATTGTTCAACAGGACTGAGTGCTTTAGGAGAGGAGAGCGAGAGAAGTGACAGGGCAGATGCAGGTTTACATCCCTAGATCTGCTCAGCCAAACAGGTGTGGCAGACTTACAGCTGCCACCAGAAGAAGTGTACAGTAGCGCTATCATGCGTGGGACATCATGAATTTGTCATCATGCAGACTTATTTTATATTGTCTATGGAAAAGCATTCCAATGAGGTTTTATGTAGAACTACTTTCAGTCTCTATGGTTTTGATTTTTATGTAACCAATCAAGGTGAAATAAAACATCCTTTTTGTTTTTTTAAAAAAGATGTGCGTTTTAGTCATTTGTTTTCTGGGGGTTTTAGCGTAGTACACTTGAACTTAATGGGAGCTTCTATGAGCCTTTTTAGGAGAAAGTAAACTCAAGACTGTCGTCTGGCTCTTGTATTTAATTAAAAAAAAAGAACCCGTTCTCTTAAGGGAATGTAAGTGAAATGTTCAAAAAGCATAGGCTGTTTAATGCAAATGCTTAGAGTAGTGTGGTTGCATATATCAGTCTAGCCATGGAAGCAGGCTGAGAAAGGAGTAGCAAGATCATCGCCCTGTGACGAAGCAGAGAGCAGGGAGTACAGGGCGCCACTCAAAGACTAGCAGGCAGCGCTTTTATAACTCCTGTAGGTAAGAACAGACTTCTCCACTACCGCTGGTAACTGTAAAACATTTTATTAGCAGAAGCTGTACAGTTAATGTGATCTTCCCATTCAGTGTTGTATGTTACAGGGGAAGTGACTGCAGTCAGCATAGTTTGGTGCACAAGATTTTGTAGAACTTAAACCCATTTTAATGCATGCCCTCTTGTGTTTTTTTCCCATGTTCTATATTTAACGTGCTGACCATGTTACTCTTGCTTTTCAGGATCTGATGAGTGAAATAACCTCTTGAAACGAAAAGGCATTTGTCTGTCTAAACTGGTGAAATGATAAAAGGTACTTGCTCTTGTAATGCAGTTTTTATCTTGTTTGCAATATTCTAAACTTCAAACTTGTTCTCTTTTTCTAGGACCAAAATGCAGCTGAAGAGATTTATATATATATTTTTTTTTAATACCTGTTTTTTACCTTTTTTACCAATAAAACTTTTTAATGCTACATTTGATTTGTTTCTTGTGTAGAACACTTTACTTGAAGCCTGTGTTTGTATGTTGGACATAATACTGATTCTAGGTTTTTAGACCAATTTTAATGTACAAAAGTGTTTAACAAAACACTTGCAGCATAAAAAGTTTGGAAGGGTCTTAATCTTAGAAGCCCTTCATTTCTGTAGTTGTATTTTGTAGTTCTTTCCTAGACTCCTTTGGTTAAAAATTACTATTTGAGTATTGTAAGAAATCAAGTCTTTATCTGTTCATGACAAGTGACTTGAAGTAATGGGTCAAAGTGTAGGAACCTCATGAATTTAGTTGCCCATCTATGGGTGACTTACACTTCAAAACAAACATCAGTTCATTCACCCTCCAGTGCTGTATTCCGTGGCACCAAGAAAATGTTGCCATCATTAGTTTGTTGTAGTGAATACTCATCAACTGAATAAGGGTGTCCCTCCTCATCACGTAGCTGTGAAAACACTTGGGTGTAAAGATCTGAGAGCCGACATTTGATAATGGATAGGTTTTCCTGAAACTCCAGTCTCTCTCTGGTTAAATGTTCTCTTTGGGCTCTAAGCTGTCCCAACTCGTTTTCTAAATGCACAATATTCTCCAACTTCCGCTTGCGGCAGTTCTGAGCTGCGACTTTGTTCTTCCCTCGTCTGCGGATGTCCCTCACGAGTGCCATCTGAGCGTCGCTCAGTGTGAATTGGGTCAAGAGCTCATTGAAGTCATCCACTGGTAGGTTCACAATCTTGTTCAGCGAGAATGGGATTTTGAGAGCGAGGGCTCGCCGCTCATCTCTGCTCAGGGGTACGGGAATGCTGCTCGATTTTGGTTTCTGGTACATGGATTGAAATGAACCCAGTCTTGTTAAACCCGAGCTGTTTAGCTGTAGATCATGCAAGGCTGTGGGTAAAACTGGTTGCTTCACTGATGCAATTGGTTGGTAAGTCTGCTGGTTGATAGGTTGCATATTTGTAGTTGTGGGAAAAGAAGTTCCAGGGTATGAACTGTAGGACTGGTAGTCGACAGACCCGAGCAAACTCTGCCGCATGCGACATTGTTCCCCAATACTTTCGCTTTCGGTGTAGCCCATCGTACCATCTGCAGGCAAGTACGAAGGTACTCCATGCACTGCATTCTCAGGAGAGGCAAGCGGTGGGCTTGAACCAAGCGATAAACCGGAATCTGACTCGAGATCATCTGTGCAAGCCTGTTTGATTTGTCCTGTGCAATGAAGGTTGATAACGCCATCTTTTGCAATACCATGACCACGTGTCGTCATGTTCATGTGCTCCAAAAGACTCATGAGAGGAGGATGAAGAGCTTGCGTATTCGCAAGCATTCTGGAGGAACCGTGGCCGCTGGGGACTGGGAGGCTGTAGTGCATATCCATGTGTGGGTTTAAACGCTGATAGGGTGGCATCATTTCAGGGTATGCATTTTCATAAACAGCAGCAGGATGGGCATCACAAGTGGCTGGAATGGATTCTGCCTGCGGTTGACTCATCCCGAACCCCCCTTGAGAAACCATGGGCTCCATGGACAGGTATGGAATAGCTTCAAAGGGATTCTCATTGGGTACCTCAAACTCCTGTGACAAAAATAATATTTTAATAACAAGAATTTCCAGTTTCACTCAAACTTGACCTTGGAGGTAATTCAGATCTTTTACAATAAAACACTAGTAAAGTGAAGGTTTGCAGTTGATTTGTGCTGCAGAGGAGGGTTGTATTCAGTCATCTGCTCAGGACCAGCCCACCTGGGTGAATGTGCCACCCGTAGCTTATGCAGGTCTTACTTAGGAGCGCTCAGGTTTCATGTCGAAACAGATGGTCATTGTGCTATGCAGGGGGCTGTCGGCAATATACAGCACTCACCCTCTTTCTCTGTCTGCCTTTATCCTCGCATCACTCAATTGGCCCATTGTTGCAGATCGTAGCTCAATGTGTGTGTTTACAGGGGATTCAGCATTAGAAAAATGCTATAAGGCCACGATTTCATTAAGATTGTAAAATGACTGGCTGTATCCTACCATAAAATAATCAGAGGTCTTCTTGAGTTTTGACATTTGTGCATGTAAAAGAGCAAGATTAGTGGGGTGTTCTAGTGTACCGACCTGAAGTTCTGTGATGGCCATCAGTTCCTGCCAGGCCAAGTCCATATCCAAATGCTGGGGGGAACGATGTGCCCGGAATCCAGTGACATTGGTGGACATTGACAACTCCCCATGCAGTCTTCCAGGGTTTGCCAGTCCCTTAAAATGAATATAGTGTATGCAAAAAAAAATTGTAAATTATTTTTGTTATTTAAATCTCTTTAAATTTTTATTAAAATATATAATTATTTCAAATACTTAGAACAAGAGACTTGTTTTCAACCAATGTGCGAACGCGCACACATTTTATATATATATATGTGTGTGTTATTTTTAAAATGTTTTAAGTATACTGGGAAAAAATCTGCTAGTCCAGTAAGACAATATATCTGTAAAATATGCATTCTCACAATTTTTGTTTTTAAATATTTTTCTTTACTGAAAAACAAGTCAAGAAAGGAGTAATTCAGCTTATTAAGAATTCAAGGTACAGAGATTTTACAGCATTTATTCATTCATTTAAATATATATATTTTTTTTTTTCTAGGCTTTTCTCACTGCTGAATTATATTTTTTGTCCTCATGAAGATACTGACCTCACAGCTGATCCTCAGAGGAAGTACACCGTTGATTGCTGAACACATTCAGGACAGACCCCTGATGCAATGAATCAGTCTAAAACATTAAAAGAAATCAGTCACTTTTTGTATTTTGTCAGACATGAATGTCAAGTCAAATGCATTTGTAGAGTTAAACATAGAGAGAAAAATACACACAAACAATGTAAGCGTTCACATAACAGGTAATACAGGTCAGCTGTGACCACATGCCAACAATCTTGGGACCAAATTTAGTCGGACTTGACCACATTTTCATCTACACACCCGTAAACGGAGGATGATTAACCTTCAGAATATATCTTGTTTGAAACTGTTTCACATTTCCCTTCCCATGTGCTTCAAATGTCATTTTGTGTCACTGGACATGAAGTTTCTTTGCACTGGATTTGTCCTATCAGCTGGCTTTGCGAACAGTAATGTCAACCCTTGATAAGACAATCTTTTGGGAGCCAGCCTGTTCTCCAGTAAACGAAGGCAGGGGCCTAACCACAGACATCAGAACGTCAGGAAGACTTTCTCAGCACACTCCCTCATGTCGAAAATAAAGGAATTAGTGTATGTGATACTTAATATGCATTAGCAGTCTTTCCAGTTACCACTGAGTTTAATTTATTTAGCTATTTCATCGTGTAAATCAAATTAAACTTGTGCCTCATCTGTTGGTTTGCTTTTATTGGTGCTGTATTGGAGCCTTTTTTATACACAACAAACGCTTTAAACTTTGATGTTGGCGTCTTGTTATATTGGATATATAGTTTGGTACAGTAAAAACTATGCAGCTATAATAACAATAATTTTGCATTCGAATGTCATTATTCTGCTTGCAAGTGTATACTGATGAGAAAAACTAGTTATCTTTTTCATTTTACAAAAGAGTGAAAATTTCATACATTTTAGTACAATTTCATATAATTTGAAAGCAATCTTTAGCTAATTGTAAAAATACAAGAACAAGAATACAATAGGCAGTGCCTGATTGAAATGTCAGGTACGAGTTTGACAAGACGTGGCAGCAATAATATGTATAACATCTAATGGTTTGGCATTTCATGTGTGGTAAAGTATTCAACAAAACACATCTTTCCTTTTGTCATACTGAGGGTAAAAAACATATATCCTGCCTTTACCGCGGTGTCTAGCTTATTTCCTTTGACTAGTTTCTTAAATTCTGAGGGGACAGGGCTGTGGGACCGGCCTCCCAAGGTTCAACATCAGCTGTGGTACTAACCACTGTACAAGTGCACGCGAGCCAACGGTAAGCAAAAAAGATTTAAAAAAATGTAACTATATTTACCTTAATTCAATAGTCTGTCTCTCTTTTTAAACATTACTCTAAACCATGCGTTGCAATATCTGTGATAATAAAAAAGCGACTGCAGTCTAATGAAAAATAAAGAAAAGTTTAGACCAAACAAAAGTTTTTAAATTTGTTTTTAAAAATGAATTTTTATATACATTTTTTTATTTAAATTTTAAAATTCACATCTCAATAAAATGTTCACATTATAAACCCTTAATATTTTAAAATAGAATGTATTTAAAAGATAATACAACTTGAAGTTAAAGTGGTATATAATAACTGGCAATTACTTCTAAAGCAAAAATGTTTACACACTCTTTACATTTAATGTGTCCTTGGTCCTTAAAGAGTTTTTATGACTAGAACTATGACTCAAAAACTTGAATGACTAGAATTACGACCAGAATTTCAACCAGAATTGTACAATATCTGTCAACAACTGCCGTATTTACTGAAGAAACGTCACAACAAACCCTCAAAGAAGATGAAATGACAAACTGTACCTTATTAGCATGTCCTTAAGCACTAAGCTCAGATGAAAAAGTCTTCACAATGTCATATTCACAATATCCTGAGAGCAGTAACCACTGACCCCTGTGCTGAAGTGCAGAGTGAAAGAGTTTGCTGCATGCTCTTAGTTTTGAACTACAAGTGTGCATGCGCTCAACCTGTCTTTCTCTCTCATTCACCCGTTCTCCCACTCACCCTGTCTGCTTTTGGCTGTCACTCACACAGATGGGATGGGTCTATGGGCGATGCAAGCAGGTTTCCTGTAAAGCACCCACACTTGTTGCCCTCCTAAATGCAACACTTGCACTTTAATATGTTTAAATGATATTTCCCATGAAAAAAGAGCAAGTGGTTAAGCCACGAATTTATATATATATACAAAGCTCACGCCTGATACTGTGGACTTCCCAGATCAAATATAGACTCGGACCCTTCAGCTTGTGGTTTAAGGACAAGTTATTCACATCCACAGCTTTGGTGTGTACGTGTCCTAAAATCTATCACACTTAAGAACTATAATAAAAACTATGTGTTTCATAAAGGCCTGAGGTGTTCATGTAAAGGAAAGCCACCGTGAGGGATGTGGTTTGAGCGCAGACGCTTCGAGCAGGCGCACCTGGAGTTAAATCTGGGATTGCTTTGCGGAGGAGGGGCTGTTTTCCAACTTGCTTTAGTAGGGATGGAATGTACACCTTCAACAGGTAAGAAAGGCCACATTGTTCCTGTATCTGCCGCTCAACCACAGACAGCGAGCGAAAGCAGGGGGGCGAGGGGAGGGTGGAAGAGCGTGTCTTACATTGCAAGTGACCATTCGAGTCTTTGCTGAAGTCCCTCCGTAGTCAAACACACACGGAACAATCAGAACGATTGTTCAGACACAATTGTCAGGTGAGGTGAAAGGATGTGTTTTCCTTGTTCATTTGAAGTGCTTCATTTTATTTGACCGATGCCTTGTCATGTTACACTCACCCTCAATAATACAGCACTTAAGGAGTGTTCAGGTGCATGATGGTCCACAATCATTAGAAACCGATGACTTCTGGTGGAGAAATCGAATTTCATATTAATAATACAATCTTAAAAAGCTTCCAAAAGGGAGTTTTTGCAGCGACGCCATATAGAGGAACCATTTTTGGTTCTCCAAAGAACCCTACAGTGAACAGCTCTTAAAAGAACCATTTCTTTCTTAGTGTGAAGAACATTTTTATAATCTACAGAACCACTATGAGGAACCTTACACTCTTAAATATAAAGTTCTTTATTGCCATCTGTAGTTCCATGAAGAACCTTTAACACAAAAGGTTCTTTAAAGTGGAAAACACTCTAACCAAAAATTGTTCTTTTAAGAACTGTTGACTGAAAAGTTCTTCAGGGAACCAAAAATGGTTCTGCTATGGCAAAACCTCCTTTTGGAACTCTTATTTTGTAGTGTATGTTAATGGAAAGGTTCCATGGATGTTAAAAGTTCTTCACTCAGCCACTGATGCCAAAAAAGAACCTTTCTTTTTAAGAGAGTAGAAGAATCATTTTTGGTTCCCCAAAGAACCTTTCAGTGATGAGTTCATAAAAGAGCCATTGCTCTCTTAGTGTGAAGAACAATAATAATCTAAAGAACCTTTTGTACAATGGAGAGTTTAATGGATGGCTCGTCATGGCACTAAAAAAAAACCTAAAAAATCTAAAGTTTTTCCACTATATGAAGAATCTTTTGTACAATCGAAAGGTTTCATGGATGTTAAAGGTGCTTCATGGAACTGTCAATGCTAATAAGCGTAACAACATAACAGATGCCCAATGGTGCGGTTACGAAGTACTAAAAAAAGAGTAAGTTATGACTAAAAACTGTTTATCAAAGCTCATGATAGCGGTGTGCCCGTGGTTTTCTAGATACTTGTTCGTGCTCGTCTTTTACGATGCGGTGTTTTCATTCCCACGCGCTAATATGTTTGTATGTAAATGCACCATAATGATGGACGTAGGTGGCTGACATCGTCCAAAGAGGTGGGCGCCTGCCAGGAACCAGAGAGACGGGACTTCCCAAGCCTTGATTCCTAGCACCCACCCACCCACCCGACTCAACCACCTACAAACACACACATGAAAACAGCCTGCTATTACAGACACCACAATGGTTTGGGATTTGGTGTGTTCCAACCTAAACAGCAGTTCTGACTCTCTCCACACATAGTTCAGGTCATCCAGTCGCTCGCACAGTTCTATATCTCACTGGTGTGTAACTTTTTTTGTCATTTTCAACTATTTTTTCTTGCCATTCATTGTTTTGTTTAACGTGTTAGCTTGTATTTTTGAATTCATTACACCCAATGCCACGTTGTGGCCTCGTGATGCTCTTAACCCTATTTGGTTTGACCACAGGAAGTGAAACAGCTCCTTGACACCATCCTGACCCATCCAACTATTCCTATTCTTTCTGCTTCCCATGTAGGTAGAAGGATACTCACAGGATTTGTTTTTTTTTTTGTTTTTTTCAAACTGAAAATTCTTTAAGGTCTTCTATAACTCATCTCAATTATTATATATATATATATATATATATATATATATATATATATATGGTAACACTTTGCAATAAGGTGTCATTTGTTAACATTAGTTAATGTATTAACTAATATGAACGAACAATGATCAACACATTATTACAGTATTTATTCATCTTTGTTAATGTTAGTTAAGAAAAATACAGCCGTTCATTGTTAGTTCATGTTAGTTCGCAGTGCATTAACTAATATTAACAAACACAACTTGTGATTTTAATAATGCACTAGTAAATGCTGAAATTAACATTAACTAAGATTAATAAATGCTGTAGAAGTATTGTTCAATCTTAGTTCATGTTAACTAATGTTAACTGATGAACCTTATTGTAAAGTGTTACCATATGTATATATATATATATTATAAGTATTTTTTTCAGTTTTTAAAAAAATATATTTTATATAGAGAGAGCGCTGGAGTAAGAGTTAACATAATAGCGTATAATATAAGTTTACATTGATCAAAAGTGACAGTAAACACATTTAGAATGCTACTAAATATTTCTATTCATAAATTCTTTTAGAACTTTCTATTCATTGAAGAATCCTGAAAAAAATGTATCACAGTTTCCACAAAAATATTCTGCAGCACAGATGTTTTCAACACTGATAGTAGAAAGAAATATTGCTTGAACAAATCAGCATATTAGAATTAAATGACAAAATCTAAATGCAGCCTTGGTGAGCATGGTCCAAAAAAAAGAAAAGAAAAAAAAAAAAACAGCTAATTAAACAAACAAACAAATAAATAAATAACCCCAAACTTTTGAACAGTGCTGTGTGTATAAATATAAATATAAATACAAACACACATATATAAAAGTGTCATTAGCCACAAGTAAACATGAGAACACGTTTTCAATTACACGGAAAAACCTCACAAGCTACTTATGATGAGAGCATATGTGTCTTTGGTTTGTGGTCCATTGGGAAAATTCATCCAAGCCTGCTGCTGGGAAAAGCGGAAAGTTTGTGTATGAGTAATCAAGAGTAACGTAATTTCATCCGATGCAAAATCTATATACTCTAGCAGCACTCAATTAAATAAATAACATTCTCTTTAACCTCAAATATTGTACATTTTAAATATACGCCTTAATTCAACTTCGGCACAACCACAACTACAGGATTTTGAAATATTTAAGACAAAGAAAAATTCAGATGTAAAATGCAAAACAATCCACACAATTTCTAGGCCACTTTTGCACACCGAATAAGCTAATTTGTCTTTAGACTTCCCCGCTTACGTGCACTTTTGGACTCCACTGTATGGTATATGCTTTATTGTGCAATAGAGGAGGCCGGGTGAAATAAAGTATACAGCGATACTGTACACAGCTCCCCTCAACCACCGTCTCATGCCAGAAACCACAACAGTTAGCATGAGCACCTAGACAAGCCTTTATCAGCGCTCAGCAGAGCTTCCGCCACCCAACATCCCCTTTCCCCCGCTCTCCTCTCCTTCTGCAGCCACAGGCTCCAACCACAAGGGCAGCGCTGCTCTCACACACCCATACCCACACTGGGAAACCGACGGGATACAGACACACTGCCATCCCTGACACTCATCACAGGCCAGCGTGATGACGATCATGTCCATCACTGCCCTTCTGATACTGTGTGAAAAAGATGAGTGGACGCGTACTTTGCCGTGACCGCACAGATAAAGATGTTATTGTGAAAGACGTCCGATTATCTTTTTATCTGAAGCACTATTGAGACACAGTTGCTCTGCGCAATGATACTGTGGGTGCCGGTTCCTCATTTGGAGTTCGTCAGGTGTAACGATTGTTTGGTGACAAATATTCTCCTAAACTGAGTTCTGAGAAGATCAGCCTCTTTTGCAAATATTTCCACTGTACATTTGACCAGATGAACCGTAAATGCAGTGCTATTTCAGGAGAACTAATAATAATTGATTGTATTATTAGTTAATACAGAACTAATAATAATTTAGTAATGAATTCATAATCATCAGCTGCTGAACACTGCAGGCCATTTGAATGTAATAAAGGCAAAATGACTTAAAGCAAGTACAACATGCTCTAAAAACTATAAACACACAGATCTACTGTAAACACACGGCCAAATATATAAATGGGTCAAACACAAAAAGGGGTTTTCAAGAATCAAAACAATAAAGGTTTAATACAGATTTAAATTAGTACATTAGAGTGTGTCCTGTTTAATTTCATTTTTCTGAGCAAAACATTAAGACTCATACATGCATTTTTTATCATGATTTACAGAAAAAATGTCACTCGGTGTAACAATGGTTTGTATACCAAAAATGATTGTAAGGCATATTTAAAACAAGAATAATTAACGACATTTAAAGACCCTAAAAGCCCCCAAAAACGAATTAATTGTATTTCTTTCTTTGCCACTATCCTTAAATCACTACATTTTAATTAAATTAAATTAAATTAATTAAATCTTTTAAAGTATAATAAAATTTAGTACAATCACTTGTTCTTTTATATATTTTAGTAAGTACAGGTCAGAATAAGTATGTTATTTTTATTTTCACATTTTACATTTTAATCTTTACACTTTTTTTTGTTTTAAACAAACAACCAAAATTTGTAACTAAATATATACAGCATTGGGGGTAATGCATTACAAGTAATGTGGGATACGTAATCAGATTACTTTTTTCAAGTGTAAAGTAACAGATTACTTTTAAATTTATCAGAAATTATCGGAGTTACTTTTTCAAATAAGTAACACAAGCTCATTTAATTACTGACACCTCTCCTGTCCCGTGTTGAGAGAAATCACGAAGGAGGTGCAGAGGCACTTCCTTCAGGCTGAGGCTTGTGAATTTCACTTTTGGTGTGAAAGGGCCTTTACAGTTGCCAAAAATGTAACCTTTAGGGGTTTTTTGTTGTTTTTTTGTTGTTATTAAAAAACAAATAAGCAGGCCCAGCTCAGGTGACAAAAAATAACACAATAGTTACGTAAAAGTAACCATAAAAAGTAACTAAGTAATGAAATTAGTTATTTTTATGGAGTAACACAATGTTGTAGTACACATAGTAAATAAGGAAAATAATAATATGAAATATACAAAAAAGCAGCATTATGAAGAAAAATTCTCATGTTCTGAGTGACATTACAACCATAACTGTAGCCTGCACCAAGGAAACGCATACTGTATCCTCTCTGATATAACATAGGGTAATTTCGAAATGCTCTTCGTGGTAAAGTTGTGAAAACCCAGTGCTTCATTGTGAAACTCGCTGGTGAGCCTCCTTACAGTAGAAGCATCTAAAGAAAATCTTTTTTCAGAATACTAACTACTCTTTGTCTTCTTTGCATCGAGACTCATTTGGGGTACAAAATTAAATGCAGTCAACATGCTCAGCATTGCATTGTGAGTTTTACTTACAAATTAGCCCACCACAGCTCTCTAGATTAAACCGTTTCTGATGTCAGTGTAGCTGCTGTAGCCGTGCGCAGGGAAAACCCCTGTTAGGATTAGTTTTCACAGTGGTGCTTCCCAGAAAAAGTGACCAGTGTAATTATGATGCCCAGTTGTAGGAGGATCTCTTAAATTATCGCAGGAAAAAACAGGACAGGCTGGAAGCATATGCAATTTTGAGGAGGACTTGTGTCATTGAGGCCAGTGTGTCATTCACGGAGGGCAAACAGATTCCAAACCTAATCAGTTCAGAATCAGGATCTGAATTGCTCATTATCTTTGACTAAGCGTCTGTTCATGACAAGCCAGAGGTTTATTTCAGATTGAAACTAATGCTCAGATTTTTTTTCCATTGCTGAAAGCAAGATGAAGTCATTGTACCCAGGTAGAGTGTTGACTTTATAGTGAGTCACTTTTAGTAACGCTACTTTGAAACACTATGTAAATAGTAATTTTTTTAAATATAAAGTTCAAGTAAAGAGGCCTAATAAGTAGTAGGCTCCAAAGGTGAGGTGTCAGGAGAAAAAAAAGAAAAAAAAGATTAGATTTATATAATTTTATACATAAAGTTCAGACAAAATACTGGATTTCTGGATGAAAACTAAAATGAGTTTTCAGCGTTCATAACTGTTTATTTTTCTGCTATTTGATTGTCATCTGCTAAATGTATAAATGTAAAGTTTTTTCTACCTGTAATAACATATAGGCTATATATAACTAAATGGGTTCGGAGTATATTTAACTCTGTTTTATTTTTATATTTATACTTTAGCCTAGGCCTATGTGTCATATTGCATGTTTGTACGCCACACCTGCCAATGTTTAATAAATAAAAATGGCTATGGTTCACCAGGCTGTGTGTCAGACACTGAACTATCAAGCATCAACATCAATATTGCTTCAATATATAAGTTAATAAATATCAGATATTTTTGATTCTGCACTGAGAATTTCACTTTTTTGACATTAGTTAGTGTGCAATGTTGCTGTTAAGAGCGTAAACAACATCTGCAAAGTTACGATGCTTAAAGTTCAATGCAAAGTGAGATATTTTCTTTTAAATAAACTGCTGTTTAAGGACTAAAAAAAAAAAAAAAAATCAACCACCTCTTTAATTAGTACATTTACTCCACAATTTGTTTTTGAGAATTGTGGGGACTTTCCATAGACTTCTATTACATTTATTCTGACCAAATGATATTTTCAATCCCCTAACCCTAAACCTACCCCTAACAGAAAACCTGTTTACATTCTTACACTTTCAGATAAACATCATTTACTATTTTAAATATTTTATTCCCCCCACAATGTCAAAAATGTCAGGTTTTACTATCCTTGTGGAGACATTTGGTCCCCATAATGTAGCATAAACAAGTACACACACACACACACACACACACACACACACACACACACACACACACACACACACGCAATTCTGTTTTACTATACTTGTGCTGAGTCTATAGTGGTTTTTCGTATTTTCTATCCCCTAAACCTACCCCTCACAGAAAATCTTCTGCATTTTTACATTCTCCATAAAAAAAAAATAAAATAAAAAAATACTTCATTATGTATGGTGAGCTATTTTTATTTATGTATTTTTTTACTTATTAATTTCCCGCAAGCTTTAATGACGTTGTAGAGTACTTCCGCTCGGATTTTTGCCCTTTTACCTCATGTCGTAAGCGGAAGTACACATACGCAGAAGTTCAATATACCGAGGCTGAGTGAGCGACATCTGTACAGGACAAGATGGATACGCTAATATTGGTAAAATGATTTTATCTTTGTGTGTCAGATATTCGCATTTAAAGTGTAAAACATCCGCTAGCAGTTAAATCCGCAGTTTCCACTTCAGATAACACTTCCGCTACATCCGCTAAACAATGAATCGGTAACCAATCTTACGAGTGTAGCAATAACATGCATATGTATTATATACCAAAAGGTAAAGATTAGTAGATTGTTACAGGCAACTATTATGTTAAAATCTTCAGTTTAATATTAAGCTGATGGGCATTAGCAGGGACACAGTTCCATGACTGCTCTAACGTTACCTTTGCCCTGATCACCTGATTGTTTTCACTGTAATTCATTGGTGATTTGTGTGTGTGTGTGTGTGTGTGTGTGTGTGTGTGTGTGTGTGTGTGTGTGTGTGTTGTGACAGGAGCCCTCTCTGTACACTGTAAAAGCTGTTCTGATCATGGACAATGATGGAGAGAGACTGTATGCGAAGGTGAGCTCATGATCAGATTTGAGCTGATACACAGGGAAAGTCAGACATGTAAAATTATAACTTTAATTAACCTTAATAAAGGAAACTAAAATAAAGTTTGCAAATGTGTTTTTGTATTATATTTGATTTATCAGGCTTTTATGGCTCATATAATATGATATCGTTAGAATAAGGAGCTCAGACTTAAAGAAAACCCCTCAGTTTTACTCAGCAGCCCAAACTGAGAAAATCTTGTATATCAATGAAATTTTTGTAACCGACTACTTGTGTGAAATGCATATAAATATGAGTCACCGTCTAGTCTGATATTTAAATTCTTAGCTTTCAAAGCTCTGTAGTTTTAATTGTGGGAGAAAAACATATAATGTAATGCAATACAGTGATGACAAAAAAAAACATTCATCAAAAGCTTTATGTATTACATTTTAACAAAATCTTTTTAAAAGATCTTGTATAGATAATTAAGTAAGCCTAAGTGGCTTCAGTCCAGTAAATGCTCATGTTACTAACATTATAAAAGTTATTCCTGTTTACTTAATATAAAAAAAATCACAGCCAATAGACACTTGTAACACAACCTGAAGGGGGCATATTTCAAGATATATTAAAAGGCCTTTGACTTGTTAAAAATGTCTAATCTATAAATCAGATGACAGAAGGTATGTGGTAGATTGTGTACAACAGGTTTTGATCATGTTAATAATTTAGAGGCCTTAGAAATTCATGTTTCAAATAGGATACAGCAGGTTTTATAGGGTTAAACCTGAAAGTAATCATCATTTTAAATGTATTTGTCATTTACTCACCTTTATATTATTCTGAACTAGGGTTGCAAAGGAGTGGAAAATTTCCGGTAAATTTCCAAAAATCCCAGAAAGTTTCCAAAATTTACTGGAAATTTTCCAACCCTATTCAGAACCCACATAACATGTTTTTTTAACCGTGCAGTCTGTCCTTGGAAACATTAACAGCTAGCTTTTTGTTTGCATAAGGTGTACGGATGAGTTTTTATTAGCTCTTTATTTGTCTTAAATGTGTCACTGTATTAGAAGCTTCATATATTAGCTTGTGACTGTTGTTGTGTTCATGTTTCAGTATTATGACGACACGTATCCCACAGTGAAAGAGCAGAAAGCCTTTGAGAAGAACATCTTCAACAAGACACACAGAACAGACAGTAAGTGATTCTGTTACTGTCCGTGTTGTGTTCGCTAACACAAAATCACGTGGACTCATGCTTCCTCTCTTTGACACAGGTGAAATTGCATTGCTGGAGGGTCTAACGGTTGTGTACAAGAGCAATATTGATTTATATTTTTATGTCATCGGCAGCTCCCATGAAAATGAGGTAATGCTTTATACTTGATCCAGGATTGTGTCTTTTCATCAAACCATGAGAATCTCATAAGTGTTACTGTTTTTTCTCCCACAGTTGATGCTTATGTCAGTGTTGAATTGTCTCTTTGATTCCCTGAGTCAAATGTTGAGGTAGGAAAGACTTTTTCCTTGTATGATATATGGTCTCGCTATCAGCTATTCAGATAACAATAGTTTGATCTTGACTTATTTCTTCTGCTTTTTAGGAAAAATGTGGAAAAGAGAGCCCTGCTTGAAAATATGGAGGGTCTTTTCCTGGCCGTTGATGAGATAGTTGATGGAGGGTAAGTCATAATTAATGTATTCAATCAGAAGTAAACCGTTTGTTACACAGAGAAGGTTTGATAAGATTCTTGAGAAGATTTTTTTGTTTGTTTTTGAGGTTCATGCTCATCAAGGTTGCATTTAATTGATCAAAAATACAGTAATATTGTCAAATATTATTACAATTTAAATTACATTTAATATATTTAAAAATGTAATTTATTCCTTCAAAGCTGAATTTTCAGCATCATTACTCCAGTCTTCAGTGTCACATGATCCTTCAGAAATCAATCTAATGCTGATTTGCTGCTCAAGAAACATTTCTAATTATTATCAGCGTTGATAATACTTGAGCTGCTAAATATTTTTGTGGAAAATATATAAGATTATAAAAAATTTTACTGTCACTTTTGATCAATTTAATGCATTCTTTTTAATTAAAATAGTATAATGTTCTTTCCCCCAAAAAATCTTACTGTCCCCAAACCAGTGAATCTATGAAATGTATAATTATTATCAGTAGTGTTGTTTTTTTTTTAGTACTAGATTTAGTCCTGCAGAAATTTTATATGGATTGTATTATATTATAAAAACTTATTATAATTAATAAGTATTAAAATCAATATCAATTAAAGCAATTTTGTGTGCATTTTTTAATTTTTTCTTATTTAATTAAATTGGGCTTTAGGACGCCCACACAGAATCAACAGCATAAGAATTCCACATACATTCTCATCATTCATAAAATATAAATCAACTGCTCCTTTCATTCATTTATTGAATATTCTGGCTGTTTTGTTAATGCTTTCAGGCTGTAGTACTCTCAGCTCTGTTTAACACTTTTTATCATGTTTAAATACCCCAATTCAGTAGCTCAAACAGTAAAGCATGGCGCTAGCAACACCCAGATCATGGGTTCAATTCCAAAGGAAATGAATGTAGTAATAAACTAAGTCGCTTTGGCTAAAAGCATCTGCCAAATTCCACGGATTCTTCCCTAAAATTATTGCAGAAAAGTCTATAGATTCTTGCTGGGCCTAGACATCGGCCATTGAAAACCCACTGCGACCACATAGGTTTGATTCTGGTGTGTTATTTCCTGATCCAGTTCCTCCCTCTTGTCCACATCCTTTCCTGTTTTCTCTGCATTCTCTCTATCAATAAAAGTGGCCAAAAAAGCATTTTCTAAAACAGAAATGGGTGTAAAAATCACATTGCCTTTGTTGCAGCACTGATCACTCATTAATTGTCTGTTTTACAGTGTGATCCTGGAGAGCGACCCACAGCAGGTGGTTCACCGTGTCGCTCTGAGGGTAACTACTTCCCGTTCTCCTCTATTGACTTTCATGATGCTGTTGTAAATGTTAATCTGCTTAGTATTTGTTGGCTCTGCTTCATCTCATGTGCTCTGACGCCACTGATGAGCATTATGGTCCTGCTAGGCAGCTATTAAGTTTGATTTCCAATAATCTTACATGTGAGACAGAAAGCAAGCCAGCAGTCCTAAAGTCATCTCCCTCTCTCATGTCGTTTCAGGGCGATGACGTGCCTCTGACAGAACAGACAGTCACTCAGGTGAGAGTAGTCGACGCACTTCTTTCAGCGAGACCTGTCGCCATCACGGCTCTTATGTTTTATAGTGGCTCTGAGATTTACCCATGATTCATTTAGAAAATGAGTCCGCGGTGGTCTGGTTTCACAGCTCCCACATTAAGAACGTTTCATCGTGCCACAGCTTTCCAGGTTCCCGCGTGTGTCTGCCGCATGTAAACATGATGGCTAATTATTGGCGGCTGTCTGCCAGCGATGGCTCCCCATGGCTGCCGTACTCGTGAGTGCGGACTGATTAATGTTCTCATTTAAGAGGCCCTGCGACAGGCTGCCTCTATGCCTTTCGTGTCTGTGATTAATGGCTGTCTCCTCGTCTTCCCCGCTATACGGTTATACTTTGCCTCGCCTCGTGCAAATTAAGATGATGAATTAATTCCTGGATGTTTTGCTGCACCTGCATTACTCGATTACAGGGTTCCCTTCAATGTTGTATGATGGGTTTAGGTTTTGCTTTTTCACTTCTGTAGTTTCTCGTTTTAGATAAACTAGTGTTTGTAAGTTTGTCAGAATTTTTTTTTTTTTCCAAGGAGGAAATTAATACCTTGAGGATGCATTAAATTGATCAAAAGTGACAGGAAGGACATTTGTTACAAAATATTTCAATTTTCTTTTGAAGTTTCTATTCATCACATAATCTGTAAAAATATTAGGGCAGCACAACTTTTTTCAACATTGATAATAGGAATTATTTCTTGAGCAGCAAATCAGCATATCAAAATGATTTCTGAAGGACTGGAGTAATGATGCTGAAAATTCAGCTTTGCATCACAGGAATAAATTACATTTTAAAATGTATTCAAATAGAAAACAGTTATTTTAAATAATTTTTTTTTAGATCAAATAAATGCAACCTTGGTTAGCATAAGAGACTTATGTACTTATCGTACTGCATACATTTGAACGATTTCCCCCCTTTTTTCTGGTATTAGTATTTAAAAAAAAAAAAAAGAGGAAAAAAATACAAGTAATTTCACACACAGTTTGAGTTTGAAATGTGCCAATAGTTTGCCTTGATTTGTTCTCAGTATTTTTAAAACCATAAAGCAGCGTCCTGATGAATGCATGTCTTTAATCAGAATCAGAATGAGCTTTATTGCCAGGTATGTTTACACATACGAGGAATTTGTTTTCGTGACAGAAGCTTCCACAGTGCAACAGAATGACAGTTACAGAACAAAAAACACAGATAAAAATAAAAAATAGAACAAGTATAAATAAGGAATAAAAATATACAAGTTGACAGTTGTATGTACAGGTATATTATGTGCAAATTTGAAATGTAGTATGTGTGTTAGATAAATAAATGTATAAATGGTGTGTGTTCCACAATTATTGTCAGGTGTTCATGAGATGGATTGCCTGAGGGAAGAAACTGTTCCTGTGTCTGGTCGTTCTGGTGCTCAGAGCTCTGTTGCTCTGTTCCAGAGTGATTTTGCCAGCCCTTTTGCTCACTCTGGATGAGTACAGTTCTTGGAGAGTAGGGAGGATTGTACCAATGATTCGCTCAGCATTTCAGACTACCCTCTGTAGTCTTCTGAGGTCAGATTTGGTAGCTGAGCTGAACCAGACAGTTATTGAAGTGCAGAGGACGGATTCAATGATGGTGGAGTAGAACTGTTTCAGCAGCTCCTGTGGCAGGTTAAACATCTTCAACTGGCGAAGGAAGGACAACCTCTGCTGGGCCTTTTTCACAATGGAGTCAATGTGCATGTCCCAATTTAGGTCCAGGGAGATGGTGGTGCCCAGGAACCTGAATGACTCCACTGTAGTCACAGTGCTGTTCATGAGTGGGGGGAGAGCAGGGGGGTTTCTCCTGAAGTCCACAATCATCTCCACAGTTTAGGCTCCAGGTTGTTAAGACTGCACCAGACAGCCAGCGCATTCCTTAACCTCCTGTCTGTAAGCAGACTCGTCACCGTCCTGAATGAGGCCGATGAGTGTGGTGTCATCTGCAAACTTCAGGAGCTTGACAGAGGGGTCTTTAGATGTGCAGTCGTTGGTGTGTAGAGGGAGAAGAGCAGTGGGGAGAGAACACAGCCCTGGGGGGCGCCAGTGCTGATTGTACGAGTGCTGGGTGTGTGTTTTCCCAGATGCTGCCTGTCTGTCAGGAAGCTGTTGATCCACTGACAGACGGAGGTGGGCACGGAGAGCTGAGTTAGTTTGGGCAGGAGGAGGTTTGGAATGATAGTGTTAAAGGCCGAGCTGAAGTCCACAAACAGGATCCTCACATAAGTCCCTGGTCTGTCTAGATGATGACTGCATCGTCCACAGACCTGTTTGCTCTGTAGGCAAACTGAAGAGGATCCAGTAAGGGTCCAGTAATGTCCTTCAGGTGGGCCAGCAGCAGTTTTTCAAAAGACTTTATGACCACAGACATTAAAGCCACAGGCCTGTAGTCATTTAGTTCTGTAATTTTGGATTTCTTTGGGTTGGGAATCATGGTGGAGCGTTTGAAGCATGAAGGGAACTTTGCACAGCTCCAGTGATCTGTTGAAGATCTGTGTGAAGATGGAGGCCAGCTGGTCAGCACAGGATTTCAGAAAGACTGGTGTAACACAATCTGGGCCTGGTGCTTTTTTCCTTTTCTGCTTCCGGAAGACCTGGCGCACATCGTCTTCGCTGATCTGAATTGCAGGTGTGGGGGAGAGGGGGGCTGCTGGAGGTGTTCAGAGCGGGTGTGGGGTGTTTTTTCAAACCTGCAGTAGAACTCATTCAGATCGTCTGCCAGTTGTTGATTCTCCACAGATGGTGTCTTGTAATTGGTGATGTCTTTCAGACCTTTCCACACTGATGCTGAGTCACTGGAAGAGAATTGAATCCTTATTTTTTTCAGAATAATTCCACTTTGCCACTCTGATCTCCTTTTCCAGTTTGTATTTGGCCTGTTTATACATTTTTAAGAAAAATGATGGCATTAATGAGTCAAGAACACAAACACATTAAAATTCAATTACCTGCTTTTAGCTTTAGAGACAAGTGAGGTTTTTTGGGAGTGGTTTGGTCTATCCGTCCTCATTGAGTGATTGGATTTACTGAAGAGGAACTCAAAACACTTCAAATAAATGATTCTGAGGCTGGCAATTAATTCTAATTAAATGTGACTAATTATTTAGCATTCCCTAATTTAAAACATCAAGTTTTAATAAATTGGCAGAACTCACTTTCATATATTCCTTCATACGATTCTAATGACACCTCAAATTAATTATAACAACCATTATAAGTGATGTCTTGGCTCTAACGTTACTGGATGTTTTTGTTTTTTCTAGGTGCTACAGTCAGCTAAGGAGCAGATCAAATGGTCTCTACTCCGATAGGACACGTTTGGTCCCGTTCCTGAACTGAGATGAGGAGAACAAATATGATTTGACCACTCTTCATCACTACTGTCCTATCTGCCCTTTTTTCCTTGAGTGTTTTCTTGACTGTTAAAGTGCACATACACTGACTTCTAGTGTTTCTCTCACTCGAGGATAAGACCAAGAACATGAGCATTTCAAAAGAATGTCAAGGCAGGAGGAAGAAGCTGGAATATTGTCTTGGCGCGACTTTCTTTTTAGGGAAAAGTACCGGGGCGTGTTTTTTTTTTTTTCCCATTCCAGTAAGCGCTTGAATATATGGCTGGTTTTGTGAATGATATCACTGTTGTACTGTGAGATTTTCATTACGATTCATGTACATTCCAGTGGTTGATCTTGTTCTCCGTTCTTCCCTCTGACCCTTGTTTTGATTGAAGTAAAGAAACAGTTTCATCCTAGTTCTGCTGCGGTGTGTTTGCCTCTTTTCGGATACTATTTGGTTTGCAGAGGCGGCAGTGACGTTTACTTTTCCAATATTTTGAGGTCGCTTTGTTTACTGTTTTGTTTTAAGTCAGTCTTCACTATTACTACTGCTCACACATATTCTTCACGAGTTCACAGTCATAGGGTTAGGGTCTCTTTCGACGCGACACTATGTAACCTCCCTAGCAATGTGCTGAAACCATTCAAAACATTAACAACCACCAACTACATTTTTATTATCCTGATTTTGAGTTCTGAATAGGTAAACATGACTCTAGCAGCTAGAGTATTAAAAATACAAGGCTTATTCAAACTTTTTTAAAATATATGTAAAGACGAGACATACCATTTTGGTGTCCACATCAAATAAAATTTACAAAAGTGATTTTATATACATAAAAAGCATGTTAAATTAACATATCTACTTTAATGTTTCAAATAACTTGGTCCCACTTCATATTAGGTGGCCTTAACTACTATGTACACCTTAACCCACCCTTAAACCTACCCAGACCACCAAACCTGTCCCTAACCCTACCCGTATCCCACCTCAGTAGCAGCGAAAGTGTTTTGCAATACAGTATGAACACAATAAGTACATTGTACTTATTTTTTGATGTAAGTACATAGTAGTTAAAGCCACCTAATATAAAGTGTGACCAATAACTTTTCTGAAAACAAAATATCAACGTGTGAAATAATGCTCCATCGTCATTTAGCATAATTATATATTTATGTACAAATGAAATTATATACTTATTCTCACCTGTACTTAAAATATATAAAAGAATAAGTGATCATTCTAAATTTTATTATAGTTTAAATTAGTAAAAACTAGTCTTTTTCTGTCATCTAAAGATTCCTTTTCTAAATATGCCCAATGAGATTTTTTGTAACATGAACTTTTGTTAAACTTAAAGCCATTTTAGTGGGTGTCTTGTAGTAAATGTAACTAGACGCATTCTAATGTATGAAAAAAAAAAAGTAAAGCTGTATTAAACTTAGTTTTGATGCTTGAAAACCCCTTTTTATCTTATTGATTCATTATATTTATTAAAAAAAAGAAAAATATACAAATATATACAGTATATTTTATGATTTCCAATTGTAATGCCTGTTTAGAGTTCTATTCTATTCTATTCTATTCTATCAGTGACTCAAAGTCAATCCAAGAGCTCCCTCTGCTGGTTTGGGATGAGACACGCAGTCCTGAGGCTGAACTGCACTGAGCATTTTCTACACACCTTTATTTTTGAGCACTTTATTTTTGTTGCCCTGTTGTGCTTCCAAGGCACATTTTACTCCATTATGCATGTAAAAGTACAAGTGTTTTTAATACATCCACAACTGTGAGGTTAATTAGTCATTTTTCCTCTAAATTAATTGTCTATTTTGATTTGGTTGTAAAGTACATGCAGCGTATGGCATAATTTTAAGAGGTCCTAAAACAGGCAGTTATTTAAAAAGCCAGAATAGCTGTTTTGTCTGCAAGCGCTTTAACAATGCGTTAGGAACGCGTTTATTCCACTAAATATTCTGGAATAAAAAACGTTGTTTTTGCTAAACACCCACACTTAATGAGTGTGTGTGTGCGTGTGTGTGTGTGTGTGTGTGTGTGTGTGAGTGTGTGTGTGTGTGTGTGTGTGTGTGTATATGTGTGAGAGAGAGGCGAAATGCTGCAAGGAGGTTTGACAGCTTCGCATGCCTGCTTTTTCTCTGGTGGATTCCTCCCTTGTCTCTCATTTTAATGCAAATGAAAAGTTCCCCTGGAGAAATGGTTGTAAAAATAGTAGTATATCACATACATGCCTCAGAACCATACCTAGGACACAGTTATCACACTGGGGGCGGAGACGAGACGTGCAATCTCAGGGGTCACCGTGACCAATGCTTTGAACGAGTTCACTAAGATTTGATCAGGCTACATGCAAAGATTGTCTGTGTCTGAAACAGAAGGAGCTGCCTCAGTCTATGACTTTGGAAGCATATTTGTATTTTCTAGCAGTTACCATATTCGGCACCATAATGGCTCTTCTAATGATCTACAGCAAATTAAAGAGCGCTTTAGACATAACCAGACATAAAGCAAATATTTGGAATGAATGACTTTTCTTCTTCCTGTTCCATCAGATGCCATTTTTATTCTTTCCACCAACCACCAAACCATCTAAAGCAAATTTAATATTACCAAGTAAATATTTAATGACTTCAGTGCCTGTTTCTCTGTAGAAATGGAATCATAAGTGGAAAAAAAAGACATTCATAATAAATGAGTTTATTTCTTAAAAACTGTGATATTTTAGTATTACTAATATACTATTATAGTTTATGTTAACATTTTTAATTAAATTTTATTTTTATATTTTCTGTTTTCCATTTTAGTTATTTGGTTGTGTGTTTTTGGCATTTTAATTAGTTTTTTTTTTTTATTAATATGCCTATATAGTTGTTATGAAGTTTTAGATTTTAATTTCAGATAATTATAAAGTTTTAATTATTTTAAAACTTATTTACTTCAGTTAAAAAAAGAGAAATGTTGTATTGGCAACTAGCTGGAATAAAATACATTTATTTATTTATTGATAAATTTTATTTTATTTCAGGTGATGTTTATTATTTTATTTCAAGTATTAAAGATGTTTTTTAATGGTTTTAGATAACAATAATCCTGCTTTAAATCCTTTTTAAAATTAGACACCAATTCTATTCCTTCAGGCAAACAACAAAACAGGTCTGATGAACTCAAACGAGTATAAGAGGTTATCAAGCAAATACTTTGTGATAGAAATGGTATTACAAAATGACAAAATGGGTATTTAAAATCAATGAAATGGTGAACAAGTTTACTTTCAAGCACCATATCAGATTTTTAAAAGATTTTTAAGATGTCTTAAAATTCAAAATCAATTTTTTCTGTCGAAAAGTCACATTTTAATAGTTGTACTATACGTTTATCCCTCTCACAGCCTTGTTTTTATATGGCTTCTATCCTGACTAGGACCCATTCTCCTGATTTGTACTGCAGAAGCTGGAATGGAAAATGATCTTCAGAGGCTTTGACTGAAGGTTACAAAAGTTCACCGTCATGTGGGATATGCAGTTGTAATGAGAGACAGGTTTAGGACAGGACTTGTTTAGGCCAGTCTGCTTCCATAACAAACAGCTGCAGACGGAGAACTTCCTTGGCCCTGGTCCAGCACATCTCCTCAACCCTCTATCCCTCTCTATCTTCCTCTTTAATAATGCTTTGGCATCCATATGAAAGTAGCTGGGAAAGTTTCCTTTGTCTCGGCTGATATCTTAAAAAGCGTGCTTTTCTGAGGAATGAAACATGACGTTGGCCCCTGAGCGCCCCACCCTCCCAGAGGGAGTTCCCTAACCCCGTCTCCGAGAGGCTCGCGGGCGCTGGCGTCTTATCTCCAAAGCATGAGAGCCTTCAGCTCCAAATTTATTTGACCAATTGAGTTAAGTAGCTCTTTCATTATGAGGTCATTCATTATGATTCATTAGCGGATGGGTAAGAGTCGCAGATAAAACCTCAGCGTCTCGCTCATCCGTGTGTTATGAAGTGTACAACATGCTCCCATTGAATAAAGCAAAGTGCTGTGGGACAGTGGAACAAGGTTTTGAAGATATTATCACTCGCAATAAAGGGTAATCAAGAGTCGGTGTGCAACGCTTGAAAGGACATGTATAAGGGTCTTTGTGTTAATCGTAAACTAACTTTAAATGTAAAGTGAGCCTTTTTTGAGTAGAAACAACTGTAAGAAAGTCAGTGGTGTGTCGGATTTTCCGAAAAGGGCAAACGCTGCATCCCTGTGGTGCTGTAAAAACATTACTCTGTTTGTTTGAGCTGAGGAGGTCTGAAATACCTGGAGAAAGCCATCCATTAGCATTCTGCATTTCAATGGCAAATGAAATTCCATTTTGCAGATAAGTTCAATAATAAAAGCAATTCTTGCAACACAGAATTTTTAGAGATACATTAATGACAAACAATGTGGTAACATATTTCATACTAGGCCTGCTGATAAAAGTCATAATGTCTAGGCCGTATCTTTCAGAGAATCAGACTAAACTGGTTGCCTTGTATGTTTTTGATTCACCAAAAAAAAAAAAAAAAAAAAACGCTCAAAAGAGTCAGTTGATCAGGAATTGGACTGTGCTGATCGTGCTGTATGTTTTTGATTCACTGAAAATACCCGGCACGTATGAGTTATTGTTTTAGGAGTTGGACTACACTGGTTTCGCTGAATGTTTCTGATTCGGTAAAAGAACCAGCTCATTAGAGTTATTCTTCTGGTGTCAGGCTACACTGGTCAGAGTGAATGTTTTTGATTCACTAATAAAGAGCTGGCACATAAGAGTCATTCTTTTGGAATTAGAAATCATATTACACTGCATGGTGTGTTTCAAGCTGTAGATGTATCAGTGAGAACCGTTGCATAACTGAACATCATTTGGTTCCCAATTTTCATGTTGCTTGCAAAAAAAAAAAAAACCCTCCAAACAAATAAACAAACAAACAAAAAAAAAAAAGTCATCAGAATACACTACATCATTTCAATGGCTGTCAATGCAGAAGCATGATGTTTATTTAACAGCATCTATTTGTCAAGCCAACCAACCGAAACAGCCGGACACTGGGTTACCCAACTGGGGTGGGATTATACGGGCCTCAGAAATGATTTGGCCACCCAAGCCACGCTTAAAAATAAATAGATGTATTTGCATTATATTTTGCATCTACTGTATACATTTACAGTTGCCACATGTAAATTTGATCATTATTATTTCATCTATTCTATGAAATTCAGACAATTTGAAATTCAAATACTCTTTGAGGCCATTTTATGATTATCTAGGCGATGAGAGAAACAGTCATTATTTTTAGTGCAGAAATTCCATGTAACTTGACCATACGCTAATACACCTGAAAAAAGTGCATTGCCCCCAGGAACAATATGTTCCTTTGGATGGTCCTGTTTATGACCTGAAGCAATCACTATATTGATGCAGCTGATTTGAATAGCATGTTCTTAACCCTTTGTGGAATATGAGAGGTATGTCAAGGTTACGAAAGATGATAGATGTATCTGTATAGATAGCAAAAGGGCAGGTGTTGAGATAAGACTTCTGTTTGACAGCAGCAAGGTAGAAATGAGGTCAAATTTGACCCGTTTTCCATCTACGCCCCTCTAACATGCCTGACGCTCATGTGGCCTTTTATCTGGATATTCCAGCAGCACCTACGGGCAACCGATGAATGCCTTTCATCGACTAATTACAGTGGCACGGCTGTAAAAGGCAAAAAGGTAATTTATATTAATTATAGAGGAATGAGCATAATAGACTGAAACAGCGCGGCTTGACACGCTGTACAAAACACGCAGTAAAATTGTCAGAGGCGTGTGGACTAGAGGCCTGTAATTGATAGATGCTGTTTGTGTGTGTGTGTGTGTGTGTGTGTGTGTGTGTGTGTGTGTGTGTGTGTGTGTGTGTGTGTGTGTGTGTGTGTGTGTGTAGTAGTAGTAGTGAACGGTTGCAGCAGTTGATAAATTATCATCATCTGTAAACTACAGTCTGTATGTCACCGAATGAGTATTCCAGACTCGTGCTTTTTCACAAAAATCTGCACGCTTATTGCAATCAGAGTCATTTTCTATTCTCAGGTGAAGGGGAGGGCGACACAAAAGCGTCAGTGTTTCTTATTAATCATGCATGCAGTTCAGGGCCGAAGCTGAGCAAACAGCTCGCCTGCGATAAATGTAGGTAAATTACAGCGTGCTGTCGGAACAGGCGAATTCAGACAGGCCAAATTCATCAAAAGGCCATAGAAAATGACTGGGAATAGAGGACGGGTAATGCACGAATGCATTCGGACGCAACCAGGCCGAGATAAGAGCGCTGCTCGCCATCGCCATCGCCATGCTCCCAGGCTCGGGTGTTCGCTAACGGAAACGCCCCCATGCGGCCTGATGTGTTTTATGGCGCCTCTCGCCCTCACAGGGCCTGTTTATGGATTCCCGTCGAATAGAAAATCATTTCACCTTGGAGGCAGACACGGCCAAAATCAACAGCAATGCCACAGCTTTTGCTGATCCAGTAGTATTTCAACAAGCTATTCTACGCGGTGTAAAAATAACATCTTCTTTGCAGTAAGTTATCTGTCTCTTGAAATCATCAGAAGCTGTCAATTTTGCAGATACGTGAAAAATCCTTCAGATAAATCTGGTGTCCCGTGCATTAAAAGTCAAATCCTGTTCGTATTCATTTCATAATTGCACAATATTTATTCAAGAGCACATTAAGCGTTTCAAACGTGCCATTCGGAAAGCCTAAGATGTTATTCCTCTGGCTGGATCGGCGGGTAAGAGTGCACCTTATTTTCATATCACATGACGGAGAGTTTAAAAACACATAAATTCAAGCGAAGGCACGCTACATTTATCAGCCAGGCAGTTGGATATGTCCACAAGCCTGTTTAGACATTTCTATTTTCGATTCGCCTGCGCCATTAGTCACTGAATTTGGCCGTGGTCCGCCGTTGAAAACGGGGGCCGTCGATCTGAGCTGGAGATGTTTGCGGAGTATAAGCTGCAGCCTGTTGACATTTTAAGAGAGGAGGCCCTTCTTTCCCTTCCCTGTGATTTAGAACGAGACTCAAATCCCCGAAGAGTCCGTCCTGCTGCGTTACATCTGCACACGCACATGCGTTCGCACACAAACTGGCTCTTTGAGCCGCTCGCGTCCATGTGTGCGAGAACATCTGGTCTGCACCCTTGCAGCAACGTGAAAAGGCCCACAGGTCATTGTTTCACACACTCTGACATGTTTCGCTCTCATTTTTATGTCATATCATATAAAGAAGCGTTTGAGGTTTGCGCTTGACAAGCTATTTCAAATGGGCCGAATGTGTATAATGAGTGTCGTGAACTGAAATAATCGTGACAGAGGCGGTGATTAAGACAGTGATGTAATTGTAGAGTGAGACGCGGCCGTATTTCACTTTTGTTGTAGACACTCAATGTCACACAGCAGTGGTAGCAATTAAGCTTTATGACGTTTTTGTTTCGCGCTTTCGTTCGCTTTCTCTTGTGGTCGTGTTTGGTCTTGTTCCACTCGAGTTTTCACGGCTTACCGCTTACAAAACACTTTGATTTTTTGGCCATTATGGGTTTCAGAAATGAATCTTTGGGTAACCAAAGCAAAATTTTTGCATGCTTTAGCTCTAAGTGCTCAGCTTTTCCCCTCCCTCCTTCCATCTTTCCATCTCTCCATCTCTCCCTCTCTCTCATATATATACTTTCTTTCCCCCCTCACCCTAGTGGATTCCCCATCTGCACCACAGCGCCCGTTAACAGACGCTCGCCTGACAGATTTACCGCCGCCGTCCCACCATTGGCTGCCAGCGTGACAGAGTTGATTTAATGCTCGTTTCTGATTGGTCCGTGAGCGACAGGCAAATTTATGGCCGTGCTGTGATTCGACGCTGGCTGTCTTTGATGTGAGTTACCGCTCTGTTGCTTATGGGACACAGAAACGGTGTCAGGTTTCAATCGTAAAACCCTCTCCCCAAGGGAAGGAGCAGGGAGTGCTCGACATTCCTGACGTCATGAGAGCAAGAGGAGGAGGAGGAGAGAAAGAGAGAGAGAGAGAGAGAGAGAGAGAGCGAATGATTTGTAGCTGCAGTCATTTTCACTCACACAGGCCTGCTGCAGTTTCTTTGTGGAATGTGTTCACATCCAACTCTCCAACTCCAAAATAATATCCTGCTTCAACACCCGACACTCAAAGAAAACATCTCATATGCGAGGCAAAAATGCGGACAATCTGACTAGCCGATTCATCTCAATCAACACACATCAGAAATGTAAACACGACTGTCATCGCCGTATCCCATTTCTGTTGGGTTGATGTTTGGTTACGATAAATTTGTGGCCTGCCACTGATAACCACATATATGCGATAATTCTCACGGTTAAATCCTCACAGGGTGATTTTCTGATAAATGAGGCATTTAGTCAAAAAGTTGCATTCTTAATTCTTCCTGTTTTGCATAATTGAACTATTATGGCAGTGTAGTACAACTTCAGTACTTTTTTTTAAGATTCAGAAGAAAACATCTTACCTCTACGATGCCAGGGTGGTTGCCAGGGCGTTGCTAAGTAGTTTCAAAGTGTATTAAGTGTCTATTTTGTGGAACACTAAAGAATATATATGTCTTTTTTAGCCAATAGGGTTTTGACAAAAACAGTTGAAACATTAAAAATATTTTATGTCTGGTCCATTAGAAACATAAAAGCACACCTCTGCTCAACAAGCCACATTATTTCAAGTATTACGAATAGTGCCTTCCTGTAGAGCACGGCATTATCAACACCAAGGTCATGGGTTCGATCCCTGTGGAATGCATGCATTGGGGAGAAAAAATGCATAGCTTAAATGCAGCATAACTTGCTTTGGATAAAAGCATCTGCCAAATGCATAAATGCAAATGCTGAATAATTTGCACAGTGAAGTAAAATATGCAAGTATCAGCAAATAGTGATGCTTGTTTTAGCAAACACATCCAATGCACATTACATAGAGTTAAATTACACTGAAATAATACTGCTGGAGAAGCAGTAAACACATCTTACATGTTTAAATTGGCTTCTGCATTGCAACATATTGTTTCCATGAGGTTCTTTTACAATCAACACTGGCAATGAACGACCTCTCGACATGTTTCGACTTCCTTTACCTCTTCTGAAACAACATTCACAGTGATTCCCATTAAACTCCAAGACAATTCACTCAAGTACTCTATAAAAACTGAACATGTGCGGTTGACAGCTTAAAGGGATAGTTCACCCAAAAATAAAAATTCACCCTCATGTTGTTCCAAACCTTTATAACTAACTTTTTTCTGTGTAGCACAAAAAAGTGTCTTTTTTGTTGTTTTGTTGCTGTCGATGGGCACCATTGTTGTTTAGACTCCAGTGTTCTTTAAAATATCTTTTTTTGTGTGTGTTGTTTTAACTTGTGAAGCACAAAAAAAAGACATTTTGAGAAATGTCTCAGTGTTTTGTTTTGTTTTTTCATGCGATGAAAAGTCAGTGGGCTCCAATGTAGCTCTTGGACTTCAGTGTTCTTCAAAATGTCTTTTGTCTTCTTTTAACTTTATTTCTTTTGTGAAGCATGAAAAATAAAGGTTTCCATGATTTATTTATTTTTTTAATGAAAAGTCAATGGGTTCCAATGTTCTTCAAACTATCTTCTTTTGTGAATGCAGGTTTGGTACAACATGAAGGCTTAGTTAATGATGAGAGAATTTTCTTTTTATCCCTTTAAGATGCCATTTCTTTCTCATCTAACTCTAGATGTAGTAAGATGTGTCCTTTCAATTAGTTTTATTGCAGTTATTAACCTCATGCAACACACTTTCCATTTACATTCGATAGGAAATCCAGCCCTTTTTTGTACTCGAGCTTTAACTTGCTTATAATTCCACATATAATGGTGTGCAGTAAGTATATATCTTCTGATATAATTGTTAAAAACCATGAGAAAGGATCGGGTGTCAGTTCCTAAAGACAAATGGCAGCATGCAATTAGTTCACTGTCACATAAATCTTCACTCGATCTCTTTATCTGCATGCGCGTCTACGTGTGTGTATTTGCGCGAGGGTGTGTCTTGCCCGCGAACTCATACTCCTTTGAAAGATGAGAATGCGTCGCGGTATCCCTTAAAATTTCCTTGAAATTATCAAAAGCAGCTCCCCGGCCATTTATTTCCCCATCCACCATTATTTCTCACAGATATTTGCGTCGTGTGACCATGCGGCTTTAGTCTCAAGACATCATAAGGATGTCTGCTCATATCAGAAACGGTTTTTAACCATAGTCCCCTCCTGCTGCCCCTGAGATTAGCGAGGATGTATATGACTCATATCTCTTCAAAGCACTTGAAACTGTCTGGTATAAATCAATGTATCATAAAGCTGATCAATAGCAGTGCACTGCCAAAGTCACTTTGGCCTACTGTCTATCTGTACTCTCATCTCCCTAAACGCTTTCCCCTCGTCCATCTATCCCCTTTATCTGTGCATCAGTCGCATGGCTGATGCTGAGGAGATCAGCGGCGGCGTGCGTGAACCCCCTGTAACAGCCGTGACCCGTGAAAATTTCTAAGGGTAAATAGCAAGGCCGGTGCCGTCTGTCAAAAGCTCAAGGATTCATAAGACGTGCACCTCCACCTCACCTCGCCTGTTCAGGTGGAAAATTGCAGTGGGATGAAATGAAGGCACACAGAGGCCTTCCCATGCTCGCTTGTAATTGCATAACATCTAAAGAGACGCATTAGGGCTTTTTAACATGCACGCCTGCATGCCAGTCGCAGTGTGAACTCTGCTGGAGGCATATTGCATACTTGCACACTATGCGTTATGCTTCTCTCTGAACAAACAGGACTCATAAACGTCTCAGTGGCAGAAACAATGACACAAGCTGTTTATGGAAGGTCAGGGAGGTGCGAATGTTCAAACCTTTATTAGTTTAATCAATTTTTCTATAGAGTTCATAAACAAATCACAACTGGGAATGGGAAATGCACCTTGTGCAAGATTAAAAAAAAAGCGAATCAGCAGGCAAAAGGGGGAAAGTTTAATATCACTTGATCCACATGAAAATGGCAAAGGAGCAGTCTTGTCTTATTCAGTATCAAAGCATAACTGTTAAAGCTCATAAAGACATTTGATATACTGGTGATAAGTTAAAGAATTCCCATTAAGCACAAGTTCACGCAGGGAAAAAGTAGCCGTCTTAAGATATATCATGTTTAGAGAGGCTGATTACATTTTAACCTGGTATTTGCACAAAAAAAAGAAAAGCTTTAGCGGTAGGCTTGTGCATAAGGATCTTGGCTAGTGATATTTTAAAATATTTTTTAATAGTTTCTTATGCTCACCAAGGCTGCATGTATTTGCCAAAATTTGCAAAACTGTTAAGGTTCTTGAAGACAATTGATCTACTGTAAAAGATCATGGCGATAAATTTAAGAATTCCCATTGAGCATAACAAAAAGCAGCTATCAAAATACATCGTGTTTAGAGAGGCCAGTTATGTTTAATCTGGTATTTGCTGCTAAAAATATAGCAGCATTAGCAGTAGTCTTTCAGTTAAGGATTTTGGCTAGTGATAAAAAGAGCAGAAACATTAAATAATACAGCTAATAAACTCAAACTCAACATCTACACTGTTTTTTAAAGTTGTAAATAACAGATCATTACAAGAAAGTACAACATTTCATGTTTAATTCAATGTTAATTGCACTTTCTTTGTAACTATTTGTGAAATATACTAGCAATTTCTGAGTGAAAACACCAAATCGGTGTATGTTTGTAGTTTAAGTTAAGTTCTCATAATCTGCATCGAGGTCCCTGGAACGTTCCTGTGGCCTAGATTATATCATCAACGGACCCTTGACTCAAGAAGGGCCACCACTGCCTGAGCTGGGCCCGTGGGCTTCTGCAGAGAGGCCCGAAGCAGCGATGGTGGGTCCCAACAAGTGCAGATTGATGGGGTAGCACGGGGCCAGTGTATGTTAATGTATCTGTCGAGGCGAAATGTGCTTCAGCGTGAGAGTGATTTTAACGCTCTCGGCAGGACGCCGAGGCATTCGTCCTGTCATCAGGAATGTGGATGACTCTCGAGCGAGATAAATCTTGACAATGAGGCGCTGGTCAACTGAGCCGGTCCCAGCACTTTGGGTTTCCCTCGTAAAACAGAGTTTAAGGGGTTTGACAAAGGAATCTTAAAACACAACAGCAATGTCAAGAGGAAATGGATGCAGTTTTGCAACTGATTTTGTGCTGTTGCTTTTATAACTTGCAGCATGGGCATGATGATTAAGCATTCTTTATTAATAGGTCTTGCATTTTGACACAATCAATGACTTAGTTACTTTTCAAAAGTTTGTAGACAGTTATATTTTTTATGTTTTTGAAAGAAGTCTCTTATGCTCACCAAGGCTGCATTTATTTGATTAAAAAATAGTAATAATAATAATAATAATAAAATAATATTACAATAAAAAGAAATTGCCATTTAAAATATCCACTTTCTATTTTAATTTATTTTAAAATGTAATTTACTCGTGACGCAAAGCTGAATTTTCAGCATCATTACTCCAGTCTTCACTGACACATGATCCTTCAGAAATCTTTCTAATATGCTGATCTGCTGCTCAAGAAACATTTATTATTATCAATGTTGAAAACACCGTGATACATTTTTTTCAGGATTCTTTGGTTTATAGAAAGATAAAAAGAGCAGCATTTATTTAAATTTCAAATAAAATAATTTAAAATGAAAATAAATTCTAAATTCTAAATATTTTCTTACTTATAAATGTCCTTACTGCCGATTTAATGCATTCTCGCTAAAAATAAATAAATAAATAAAAAATGCTCTGATCCCAAACTTTTGAATGGAGGTGATAACAGGTTCAATCACAGTTATATGAAATTATAAAAGTGCAAACTGTGGTGTAACCTGGTTAGATACTAACTAGTGCTAAAATGTGGCCCCTCATGGCAGCTTTTGATGGCATTCTGATGTTGATACAGCAGAAAACACAGGAGATGCCGTATCTGTGTGATTTCTTTCCCTTCATTAAACCCAAAAGCAGTCAGAGAATAACATAAGGGTGTCATTTATCATTTCTCAACTTCCTGTTTGCTCTGTGTGAGGGCTGCAAAAGTGCTGAAAGGAAACTAATTGTGCCATTGCACATAAAAGTGAAATTTTCACATGAATATGCATGAACTATTTGGACAGAAAAGTAGGTCAAAGAATGTGTTGTGAATTCCCCGGCCTGCCATCAGCAGTCGGTGACAGTCATTCTTTTTGAGAACACATGGCCAAAAAAAAAAAAAAAAACCGACAAGCTGGTTAATTAATCTTCATCAGTTCCAAGTAAGGCTGTATTTTGTTCTAACTCACTTGTTTTTGTACCTTCCATTCATTTTTTTTTTTTTAAAAAGTCTGCAAAATGTATAAAAGTTACATTCATATATCACATTTTCGCATGCCATGACGGCCATGTTAGAGTCCAAAATGATTTAACTCGTAAATAAATGAATACTTTTAATAATTAAAACATTGATTCAAAGTAACATTAAAATGTCACAAAAGATTCATCAAAGATATCAATTCATCAAATAATTCTGATAAAAGTACCATTTCCACAAAAATATTAAGCACCACAACTGTATTCAACATTGATAATAATAATAAATGTTTCATTAGCAAATCAGCATTTTAGAATGATTTCTGAAGGCTCACGTGAAACTGAAGACTGGAGTAATGATGCTGAAAATTCAGCTTTTCAACACAGCAATAAATTACATTTTAAAATATATTCAAATAGGCAACAGTTATTTTAAATTGCAATAATATTTCGCAATATTACTGATTTTACTGTATTTTTGATCAAATGAATAAAATCTTGGTGAGGCTTCTTTAAAAAAAAAAACATTTAAAAGTCTCTTTCCAAGAACTATAATTGTGAGTGTTAACTTGAACACAAGGAAGTAAATGTAAGATCTAACCAAATATTCAATACTGGAGGAAAACAAAATTAATTTTTGTTCACTGAAAAACCCACATTGATCATCTGAAAACCCCCTTAATATCTACGCCGCTTACGGCCCTGTAATACTGAAACAGCTCAACGATAATAGTTCAAGATCACTTTTAGGACAGTTTAAACCTACAACCTTACAGTTACCAGCCAATATGTTTAACCACAAGACTACCCCACTCCTAAAGAAGTTCCACCACTTTAATATTTCACTTCCATCATTTCGGGGCCACTGTATTAATCCGTAGCCCATGTGCAGCTATATCAGAGAAGACTGAAATTTTAATGAAGATGGCTGCCTCGCTGACGGGCACTGCGCACCTCTGCTTGGTTAAATATCATCGTTAATTAACACATAAAGGTACGCTGTCAGCAGAATGATAGATGGCTGCAGAGGCGTATAAGAGAAGGTTGATTAATCTATGAATTAAACATTAAATTCAGCTGTACATGCAATTTGACGTGAATTAGGCCAAGGGTTTTCAGGAGGGTCGCATGTGAAATAAGGCCATTCGGACTTATTTGAATACAAATAGTAGTATACAAATGTGTGCATGTGCAACATTTGTGTGCTGAGAAGCCATTTTAGGACTTTCAGCAATGATTTGACGGTCTGGAATCGTATGAACGTAGCACGGCCATGTCTAAGAATCTCTTCTTGTCCGCCTTGGCTTTAAGAGCGAGTGTGTTAAGTGCTCTCAGCCCACGGGTGTTATAAATCAGGATCAGCAGTCAGGCTAGAGAGGAGAGGGCTATGGCCTCTGTGAAGCAACACAAAGCCAGACTCTTTGTCTAACTCTGTCTCCCTCGCTGGCAGTGCGGTTTGAGCTGACTTGAACGTTTCACTCCATTACGTTTCTGCTGGAAATATCAGTTCGCCTTGCCAGCATTAAACTCTTTTTTCCAATACATACAAGCCATACACTTTATTAATAATATTTCCATACTGCAATGAAAGTTTCTTCTATTGTGGGTTAAAATTATGCTTAAGTATATTATAGTGTCTGGAGTCAACATAGAGCTAAGAAACAAGTTCAACTTCACACTCTCTCTCTACACACACACACACACACACACACACACACACACGCATGTCAAACAACACAGCACCCTCTACTGGATCATATGAAAACAGCTGTGTAATTTATACAGCATGTAGAGCATATACGAACATGTAGGCCGCTATATGTTAGCAATGTAGGTAGTGAATGATGACAGCTAAAATAAAACCCCAAAACAACTATGTTCAATCATTTTAAAGGACTTTTAAAGGCAAAATCTGTTTATATGCCTCGGCACACTTGTTGAAAATTGGTGGATTACACCACCTGCTGGTAAGCATATACATTAACTTTCAAAATGTTTGGATCAGTAAGATTTTTTTGTTGAAAGAAATTATTACTTATATTTAGTGAGGATGCATTCAATTAATCAGACATCCATAAATGTCACAATTAAAAAGATTTCTATTTCAAACAAATGCTGTTCTTTGAAAGATGTTGAAAGATGCTGTTTTTGCTTTGTGCAATTTCCACAAAGGTCTTAGCCAGCACAACTGCTTTTCCATCACAGGAATAAATTACATTTATATTGAATTAGAAAAGTTATTTCGAGATTGAATTTATTTAAAATTCTAATTGTATTTAACCTTTTTCATCAAATAAATGAAGCCTGCAGATTCTTTAAAAAAAAATTTAAATCTTACCAAACACACGCTTTTGAATGGTAGTGTATTTCTTACAAACAACGGTTTATATTTAATGCATCTGGCAGATGCTTGTATCCAAAGTGACTCACCGTGTATTCAAGATACACATTTTATCAGCTTACTAGCTGGGAATCAAACATAACTTTTTTTTTTTTTTTTTTTTAAAGTCAAAGAAAACAGTCTTAGTGCTTAAAAGTACAGATAAATACAAATAAGCTTGTGCAGAGTAAAACAGAAGCCACTTTTTTTTAAAGAAAATTTATTGTCAACTTGAGGTCACTATATCACTATATGGTGTCTAACAGGATAGAACAAAGTCGACCTGTAGTTCATGTTTGAGAGCGATAAGAAATTCCAAAGAAATGGATCAAAGCGTTTTTCAAAATGTTTTTCATCATTTTAAACAATCACAATACAAGTCCTTTTTCTGTATATGTGTAATAAAAGGAACATGCAAGTGTACACGTAAAAAAATACAGTGAATCTGCTACGTCAGACAGTGGCAGCAGTCTAATCCTACTACAGTTTCTATTTAAATTATTTAAATTGCTGAAAAAATATATTAACTCAAGCTTGACTGCGTCAGAAGTCCGTGTTCAAGGGCCGAGGTCTATGCGTTAAGAAACGTAACGAGACCTCTGCGAAAAACTAGCGGTTTTATGTAAACATCTGTCTCTCTATGAACTGTACAACCTGTTAAAAGGTTTTCTTTGTTATTCTTGGCTCGGCTTTGTCAATCCAGTGACTTCAGAAGAGAAACTGAGATGCTTGCAGACTTACCACGCGAGTCACATCATACTGTGACCAAATTTGTCATTCACACGCAAATACTTGACGAAAAGTCAGTGTTCAAGTTGACCGAAAGGCCAACTTCAAAAGCTTGACACCATAATGTAGGCCACAAAAAATGAGCTCTCCTGTGGATGTAGGATGGATGATGTTCCAGATGTTTCTGCTAAAACCATAAAGGCCTGTGTAAAGCTGTCAATGGCCATGAGCTGTTATCACAGTATTTAAAGGAATAGTTGACCCCAAAATGGATTTGCTAATAATTTATTCACATTCAGGCCATCCGAGATGTAGATTTATCACTTCCTCACCAATGGATCCTCTTGTAGTGAATGGGTGCCGTCAGAATGAGTCCAAACAGCTGATAAAAAAATCACAATAATCCACAAGACTTCAGTTCATGAAATAAACTGTTAAGTGTAAAGGAAATAAATTAAGGCATTTTTAACTTTAAACTGTCGCTTTTGACCAAAATACCAGCTCATAATACATAGTAACATTTCCTCCGGACAATCTCCTGTTGTCCTCTCATATCAAAATCCACCGACATATTTGTGTTTTAGACTGTTTTGGCTTGTAAACTGTACTTAATCTGTGTATATTTCTCTGTGTATAGAGATGGCTTTTTCACTGGAGAAAGCAGTATTATGGATGAAGGAGTATTTTAACTGGAAGAAATGACTGTTTTAAGTTTTAAAAAGTCTTAATAATGTATTAATTTATTACAAATATGTAGATTTTCATTTCACAAAATATTAACTGATGGACTGGAGTCATGTGGATTGCTTGTGGATTATTGTGATGTTTTTATCAGCTGTTTGGACTCTCATTCTGACGGCACCCATTCACTGCAAAGGATCCACTGCTGAGCAAGTGATGCAAATTCTCCAAATCTGTTCGATGGCCTGAAGGTGAGTAAATTTTCATTCTTCAGTGAACTATTTCTTTAATGGGTAAACTATTTCTTATACTTTTCACATAACAGGAAACGATGCATTAATGTGCACACTGAGAAAATGTATTGCATCAGAATGTGTCTACTGTCACTACGGCTGACTTGTTGGTAATTCTGTAAATTCAGTGAAATTTTGTGGGGAAAAAGGTCCATTGTCTTTCGTCAATAGTGTAGTGATGCATGTAGCACAAGTCACTTTAAAACCAAGTAGCTTACTTTTGGTCTAAGTTGTGAATTTGTGTGACCAACTTAAAAAGAAGCAAAATCTACATGGGGAACTTTTTCAGCCTCATGCAAAACTCCCGATTGTGCAGATTCCTATTGAAATGACTGGATTTTGCTTGCAAAAGTAAATGTATGCGCATTGTAACACTGAGAATCCCAACAATCTACATTCCTGCACGGGAACTACAAAAGGAAGCATTTCTAAACTACCAGAAGTCATTATTGCCCGGACTGAATGCACAACTAACCCACCTGCTGATCACAGTAACGTCTAAAATACAAAATACGCTATTTCCCAGAGTCTAAGCAGTATAAAAGAGTCCACTGGGGTTGAGCCGGGTGAATCAGAGCTGGACGTGTTGGAGTCTTTAAACAATTTTTACAGGCTCAGACCCCTGGTCAGGTCATGTTGGCGAGTCCATTGTGTTTGCTGGGAAGTGGTTTGTACGAGCGATCAGAAGGCTGTCACGCCGCCAGCCTGCTGTTGTTTGTCTGCAGTGGGCTCCAGGACGCCGAGTGCTGGGAGGGGTCCTGAGAATACGACCGGCCCTCACAGCACGGCTGGTTCTCCTCTTTAGGGATGCCCACGGCACACAAACGTCGATGCCGTAGTAACCGGTCGGTTCTGGAAAAGTTCTGTGTGATAGAAGACTGAGTTAGCCTCTTTTGTTTTTGGACAAGAGAAGACATGCGGTTTAAATGAATTTGTTCTTTTGGACATGCTTTAAATGAACTGATTCCCAGTGTCAAAAGAGCTTCCCAAAAGCCACTGCATGCCATTTAAAGTGTTCTTTTGTTGGAACTGTTTTATTGTTCGGTCACATACTTTTGTAATCACTATGTTTTCGAGTATATGAATTACATTGTGTATTTAATGTCAAAATCTTTAATGTTAATGTTCAAGGCTGCATTGATTTGATCAGAAATACAGTAATACTGTGAAATCTATAACTACAACTTACAATCACTGTTTTCTATTTGAATATATTTTAAAATGTAATTTATTCCTGTGACGGCAAAGCTGTATTTTCAGCTGCCATTACTCCAGTCTTCATTGTCACGTGACCCTTCAGAAATCATTCTGATATGCTGTTTCGGGGCTCAAGAAACATTTCTTTTTATTTTCTGTATTTTTTTTGTAATATTATAAATGTTTTTACTGTCAGCTCTGATCAAATTAATGCATACTTGTTGAATAAAAGTATTACATTTCTTTTCTTTTCTTTTTTTTTATATCTTACAGAACTCAAACTTTTAATCTGTAGTGAATAGGTCCAGTTTGATATTGCAGACAGAATCATACTCAGATCATGATTTTTGCCAGCTAAATTGTCCTACCAGCTTGAAGACAATATTGTATCAAGCTTTCTGGCATAATTGAGGCATGAGCACTCATAAAAGTATATGCATTAAAATTTTGTTAATAATCTGTTATCACAATTATAAAGGCAAAATCAACATGAAATGTCAATATGAAAGCAAATCTTACCATATTTACTTTCTTAATACACATTTCTAGTCTTATTGTGCACAATTTATTAGTAATCAGTGTTATAGTCAGTTATTCAAAATAAAAACCATCTACAAACTGTCCATCATGTACTATATTGTTTTAAATATTTTAACTCTAAACTTTCCTGCTTTTTTAGCTAGCATCACAAAGCTATCTTATTTTCCAACTCCTCCCCTTCAACTACTTCACTTCATTCTAGCAAAATAAGCATGTTTAATGATGAAATTGATTCCTGATGGATACAATGAAGCTTTTGCTCCTTGCATATCCTGTTTTGCTTTTCGTGAATTTGTCATATCATAAACATATAAAGCCCCCATTATGTTGCCAGACACTAAAAAGTACTGTACTACTATCATAAAGACATACATTTATGCACGTAATGGGCAAACAGCAAGCTCCCTGTGAATACAACTGCCTGTGTTTGTCATGTCTCACCTGTTGGCAGCGGTCACACTGATAAGGCTTCTCACCGCTGTGAACACGCTTATGTCTTTCCAGGTGGTAGCGCTGAATAAACCTCATGTCACACATATCACACCCGAATGGCTTTTCCCCTAAAACACACACAGATGTGCACATATTTACTTCATGCATCTCTTTGTATGAATCGTAAGATGGCGTGCGAGCAGAAAGGCTCATGGCGTACCTGTATGGGTGAGAATGTGCCGTTTGAGGTGGTAACTACTGCGGAAAGCACTGTAGCAGTGCTCACATATGAAATTCTTCTGCACTTGAGAGCTGAGTGAATTATCGTCATTAACGTCATGAATCTCCACCTTCATGTCACATACAGAAAAAAAACAGCATTCAGTCAGGATACAAATACGAGCGGAAGTGTGTAAATGTGATAAACAGGCAAAATCACAGAGCAATACTGCAGACAGACTGAATGCATGCCTGGGGTTTTTCTCTCATTTTGGTGGGAAGTCCAGACTTCCTGTTCTTCTTCTTTGGCTGCACATTCTGGCTGGCTTGCATGTCTTTTTCATCCAAGAGCCTGGAAGAGTGAAACTCTCCGTCCTTGCGGATGAGCTGTTCAAAAACAGAGTATATAAGTCACCGAATTGAATGCAAATGTTTTTTTTTAAATATTAAGTTAATAAATTCAGAAGCCACTAGAATTTAAATATACACTACTGTTCAAAAGTTTGGGGTTGGAAAGATTTTTAAAAATGTTTTTTAAAGAAGCCTCTCACCAAGACTGCACTTATTTAATTAAAAATACAGTAAAAACTGAAATATAGCTGAATATTGTTACAATTTAAAATCACTGTTTTCTATTTGAATATATTATAAGATGTAATTTATTTCTGTGATGCAATACTGAATTTTCAGCATCATTACTCCAGTCTTCAGTGACACATGATCCTTCAGAAATCATTTTAATATACTGATTTGCTTTTTTTTAATACCAATGTAGAAAATAATTGTGTTGCTTAATATATTTGTGTTTTTTTTTTTTTAGAATTCTTTGATGAATAGAAAGTTCTTAGAAAGAACAAAGAAATCTTTTGAAACACTACAAATGTCTTTGCCGTCAACTTTGATCAATTTAATGCATCTTTGTAACTCTGTTTTTAAAAATGTTCAAAAATCATGTTTTTTTTTTATCCTGCATTCCAATCAATATCAATTAAACTGCAATTGGAATATTTTGATTAAATAATAATAACTAAAAACAATACAGCTAACTAACACAATAAAAAAGCATGATTTATGAAAATGAATAAAAACAGAGTTATCAGTTTTTACGAATAAACTCTTCATATATATATATATATATATATATATATATATATATATATAACCTTTTGAATGGTAGTGTATATTTATGCATTTAGTAGTTTTTATCCAAACAAAGCAATCCAAATTGCATTCAAAACATATTTTATCATTTCATGCATTCCCTGGGAATTGAACCCATGACCTTAGTATTAGGTACAGGATTCTATGGAAGACCTTCAAAATTGAAATGAATAGTTCACCTCAAAAATTCATTTCAGACCAATATGACTTTCTTTCCTAACACAATTAATGTCTTTTTCCCTTACCAGTGGTGGGCAGCTGACTCCTGAGGGAAGCACCATGTGGCCGTGTTGGCTGTGGGTGTCCTGGTTGTGGTTCTGGTTGTGATTGTGGCTGTGATTGTTTTCTCTCTGTCCCTGGCCCAGATGAGAGCCCATCTTCTTATGGCTGGGCATGGAGCCGGCTTGCATGAGTGCCATGCTGGACAGCACCGCTTCGCAGCCAAGCAACCCAGCCTGTGTATAAATACAACCACAAACATACACATCTGTTCAAAAACAAACTAACAACACTTCACAAAGTCACTAATCTGATGGCTTAGAAATTTAGGGTCACAATCTGACAAATGTGACCCAGTTACCACTTTAAAGATCTGTCAAATTAATGACAGAGGCCATGGTAATGCAGTTATGTTAAGAACATCCCCAGGGCATTTTACCATGAAATATAAATAAATAAAAAATAAACATTATTATTATTATTATTATTATTACTAACAACATTGTCTACTTAATGATCCTAAAATTAAATTATCCATGCAAAATAATAATATAATTATTAACAATGTCATGTTAATGATCCTTAAAACACGTAGTTATACAAATTATAATAATAATAATAATAATAATACTGACTGTTATATGAATCTGTGTAATTGTCATTTCGTGCCATTATTAACATTATTGTCTTAATGATCCTAAAATGCATAATTCACATAAATATTATAAACATTGCCATAATGATCCTAAAATACAAAATTTATATTAATTATAATTATTATTATTAAATCAATTATTATTTTTTTCCATAAATTATGCATTTTAGGATTATTGAGACAAAAATGTTAAATTAAATAATTTTTATTAACATTATTGTCTCAATGACCCAAAAATACAAATGCAAAAATAATAATACTTTTGCTGAAATAAAGTCTATTTTTTAGGTTATTACATTATGACATTGTTATAACAATTATGCACATCTTTCCCCACATCTTTACCGTATTATTCACAAAGGTCATTCTCATTATTGCAATACATTAATTTGTCAGTGAACTGCAGTAAAATAAAACCTATAATCAGGTAAAGATATTATTTTAAACACTACAATCACGTGAAATGTGCTTAATTGTCATGAAGCTGTTCAAACAAAGGCTTAACTTTCTTCATGTAAAATATAATTTGGGGAGAAATGTGTCCCAGATACGTTCTTTTGTGAGATCCACCACTAATCTGTGCACGTTTTGTGTCAAGTCACGCTGTGGAAGTGAATTACAAAGAGTTAATACAAAGAAATGCCAAGCAAAAGGAAAATGAAGGCCTTCTTTTTCAAACAAATGTGGACAAATGCAGAAAATGCAAATGAAGAAGAGGAAAAAAAACACACTGACCCATTTCATGTGATCTCGCACTGAGCTGTTGGAAAGGTGTGACATCGCAGTGGTGAGAGTGTGTGTGTGTGTGTTGGGGTACAGAGAGCTTCGCTCGGGGCAGGGAGAGTGTTTAGAGACCACACAAGCCCCAACCATCAGGGGCCCAAGCCTAGAAACAGAAGGGGGGATATAAAGCCAGGGTAATATCCATCTCTGTCTATGATGTTGCCACACATCTACTAGCCCACCACTAACAGAGGTTGTCAGCCATGGACAAATCATGGCTTTTATTCGCAAGAATCAGACATTTTCCATGTCTGCATTGCCAAGCCTTTGTTTATGTAGGCTTATAGGGCTGTGTTTTTAAGCCATAAGAGTTTGGCTTCAGATTGGCGTCAAGAGTCCCTAAATGACATCTGGAAACAAACCAGGTCAAAACTGAAACTGAGTGGAGTGGATTCTCATCGGTTCTGTCAAACTCAAATGGTAGGAATACATCCGAGCGTTTATGCCCTGTTGATTTTGGATTTGGTTGGTCGGATTCTAGGACTCACTGGAATAAAAAACAGATTTATTTCAACCACCCTCTTTCCTTCCATCGCTTATTCCTGTGCATTAGTCCGACTAACTCACCCTCAAAGATCCAGATAAACACAACTATAAATCATGAATGAACAAAATGAGGCACGGAAGCCACTGGACAATGAAAGCAATTGCACTAGACAAAATTAACATAGTATGATTGCAATGACATGTGAGTGGGTGAATATTGTATATTGTGATTTCCATTCATTTAGCACGTGAGGGGATTTGGCAACCGACAGGGTCCTGGAGGTTAAATTAATTCCAGGAGATAGAAAATAAAATTGCATCAGTCTTATCACATGACAAACAGATTGCAACCTACAGCAAATCAAGCCAAAGAAAACAAACTTTACAAGAACAACTCAACTGCGTCTATGTAATACACTCTATTATAACTAATTTAGCCTGTAATTATAGGTAATAAATCAAACTTCTTTGCGGTTTGGTGTGCTTATTAGAAACCATGATATGCGCATGCAAATTAAAGCAAGTATTAACCCGCTCAGACCCAGTAACTGTTACAATGGACATTACTTTTATTTATCTAGTTAGTTAATTAGTGACATAATTACACATATTCATATAACTTAAAAAAAAAAAAGTTGCAAGCCTGAACCACAAATGTGTTTACAAACACAAAAACAAATTTAGCTTTGCTCGCTCCCAAGAGTGACATTTATAATAAATAAGCTAATCATTTCAAATGAACCACTATTAACTTTTAATATGCATGTAAACATTTCACTTAAAAAAAACACTTGATTTAAAAACAACTTGGAAGCACAAAAATGTAGCATTATTTAAAATTAAACTGATTAAAATTCATTTTATAAATAGGCCTACGTATATTTTAACATATAAAATCCATATGCACAGTTATATGGACATTGTTACAGTTCATAACAAACGTGCATTGTAATGAAACAACTATTAATAATAATCATGTATATATGACAGAATCAAATGCTATAATAGATGGCTAAATTATATATAACAGCAATATATAATCAATGTATGGTTGAACTGAGAGTAGAAATAAAGTATTGTCATATTATTGGTGTCTGTAGAACAGAATTCAGGTCTGAAGGGGTTAAAGGTAACAAAATGCGCGAATTCAGATATTTACAACCTCAATTTCTGAGTGAAATTCATTTTCCTTCAGTCTGGACTGCGAACACATGACTAATATAAACTCCTCCATTCATCCTGCAGCACAACAGGGCGTGAGTTCACCGCCTATTTAACTTCATATTTCAGAGCAAATAAAACAGTGAATCTTTTTTGAAATGTTGTTGTAGGTTTAATAAAAGCAGTACCGCAGGCTGCGCGCATTTGTTTTACCTTACTCTTCTTCGTTTACAGTAGCCCAATATTTTCTTGTCGGACAAATTTTTCAGTTTACAAACACAGGAAACGTTACCGGAAGTGCTCTCTGGGGAGAGCGTCTGTCACGTGACCACCACACTGGCAACAAATTACAGGCTACTTCCGGTGTAAATAAAGTCCACGAGTGTTATTTGGGAATTTATTTTATTAATATGTAAAATGTTGTGGTGATTGCGAAAGTGAACTTTTATGTGATATCTGGAAACGAGAAAATGTATATTTATATCCTTTATAATATAAAGGTATTCGTGACAAATACTGACGCTGTAATTTACAAATTTCAAAACAAAGTAAAACAAAAGATAACAAATAACGCTTTCAGCTTCAAGGGTCATGTTCAGCCTATCGTATATTGACCTATTGTTTGGGTAAGTCTCCTTTATAAAGGAGACCAAAGCAAAATTGTGTTAAACAAAAGGACAGTCACAATTTAACACAATCAAGTCATTATATCATCAACTAATTTATAAAATATCCTTATTAAATTATGGAGACCCAAAAAACAAAAAAAATGCACTGTAATGTAATTTACTAAAATAAAAATCTTTTGCATACTTAAATTGAAAGCTATTTTTGAACAGCACACATAAAATCACCCTATTAACAGATATCACTGAAACGAGTGTCCTAAAAAAATTACACGTCTTTCTGTGACAGCCTTCGGCTCTGAGAGAAAAGAGAGAAAGAGAGAGTAAAGGGAACAATCCACACTTTAGCCAATCAGAAACGCTTTCCACCTGCGAATAGAATAATTTTGCACATTCAGTTTTGCTGACATCACGTTTACAGACATAAAGTTTCACAGTCCATCTCAATCCTGGTTCTGAAGGCCCCTGCAGTGCACATCTCGGATGTCACCCTTATTTAATACACATGATTTATATAATCAGGTTCATTAGTAAAGGCCCTAAAACCTAAATTGGGTTTTCCAAATGAATTCAATACTTAGGTGGGCCAGAATCTATGAGATTCATTCCCTTTATGACCTCTGTAGATGCATATTTTTTCTCTAGCTTAGTCATTGAAGTCAGTATTATGTACCGCTTATAAGTCAACATTTTTAGCAACCTTTTAGCAACTTAAATTTTTAGAAAATTTAAAAATGACGAGATGAGGGGGGATAATGTGACACTGACTATTGTAGACCACAGGTATTCAAACTAACTACAGGTCCTTCCCTAGTTCCTCTATCTCATCGAGGAAGAAATCCATGTCCTTGGTGGTCAGCTGAGGAGAAACAACAACCATTCGGAAGAAGTTGACGTGTCCATCCATGGGCTGGTATCCCACCATCATCGTTCCACGCTTCATCATTCTCTCTTTGATGATTGGCGCCACCTGATGGCATACATTGGACATGACATTAGGAGCAATCATTCTGTGCTCAATAAAGAAATTCTCTGCTGTATTATTTCTCATTCTACATTTAAACAAAGCCGACCTTTGATAACCTTTCCTGGTAATCCTCACTGTTCTCCTTCCCTCTCAGACTGGGTGGAATGAACCAGAAGCAAACGTTCACAAAATGCCCCTATTGGAAAGCACACAACATATATAAACATGCATTACATTTATGTAAACATAAGTATACTACTTCAGCTTTGTATACAGTGCAACACTGTACCTTACAGACCAACTTGAAATTGTCTCTTTTCTCCATTTCTTCAACTAAATACCTAGTGCACACATAAATAATAGATTATTCAAATAAATGTATATAAATAAATAAAATATACAGTAACGATTAAAAGTTTGGGATCATTGAGGTTTAAAAATATTACGCAGCGCAACTGTGCTCAACACTGAACAATAATAACTGTTTTTTGAAAGTCAGCATATCAAAATGATTTCTGAAGGATCATGTTACGCTGAAGTCTGGAGTAATGATGCTGAAAATTCAGCTTTGCATCACAAAAATAAATTACATTTATACAAAACCGTTATTTTAAATTGTAATAATATATTTTACTATTTTTTGTAATCTTTTTAGTTTTCTTTTAACATTAAAAAAATCTTACCGATCCCTAAATTTTTAACAGCACTGTATATATTAATAATATATTGCAATGCATTTAATGATAGAAGTCAATAGTGTTTAACAAAATGCAACATTAAAAAGATTGACAGCATATTAATCATCTGAACATCTGACAGATGCATCAAATACCTTGCGAGGGCAAAGGCCTTCTCCACTCGCTCCGAAAAACCAAGTGTTCCTATTGCCTTCCACATCAACCACAGCTTCAAACAATCCACCTTGCGGCCACACTGGATGGATTTGTCTCCCGTGTCTAGACTTGTATCGTAGAACTTGTCTTGCTGGAATAAGTAGGTTGCCTTTGCACTGTGACAGTGCATTAACAGATTCTACAGATTGAGATGGGGAAGATAAAATTAGGAACAGTGGCAAGTCAATATAATACGTTCATTTGACTAGTGAGTAAAAGCATTGCATGAATTGACTTGCACAGGGTTAGAAGTAAAAGAAAAGATAGGTGGACTAAGACATTCCATAAGCATTCATACCGTGGTATCTCTGAACAAAACCACAGAGCACTGCAATCCCGCTAGAAGCATCTTGTGAGGGTTCCAAGTCACAGAGTTTGCTCTGAGTGTTAAAAAAACAAACATTAAATGATATAGTCAAAGATGGGCTACTTCTCTACCCAAATCACAGTGTTCAAACCTTTCTATTCCTGCAACCAGATGTTTATGTTTTTTGGAAAACAGCACGCTTCCTCCCCAAGCGGCCTGTAAAAAAACAGTTAGGAACGGGTGAAATTCTCCAAACAACAGGATACTTTTAAAGTGGGGGCCACATGCATATAGACGTGTTGCACAATGGTGTTAGATAAGGTAAACGTGCTGCACTTGCGTCAACGTGCATCCACATGCCGTTTCTTTCACTTATGTCAGCTATGCGGTTCAGAGGATCAAAGGCGCCCTGCACTGTGGTTCCCGCTGTGGCATTAACGAAAAACGGGACAGCATCCTGAAGGAGACACAGAGACATTGGCCAAACACCATTAACTTTTGACCCTTGGATATTTCATGCAAAAAAAGTGATTTGTCACCCTTATGTCTTTTCAAACCTGTATGAACTTTTATTTCTATAGAACACAAAAGGAGATGTTTTGTCTAATGTTCACGCTGCTCTTTTCCATACATGAAAGCAGACAATCAGATGTCTTTAGAACACTTTCTGGCAATTGTCTGCTTTCGCTTTGTCCAAAAAACAGCTTGAACATTCTGCAAAATACTTCCTTTTGTGTTCCATGGAAGGAAGAAATTCAAATGCATTTGGAATGAGATAATAAATCATAATTTGTAAGTGAACTATGTTCTCAATTATACAAAATGCTTAAATTTACCATATTAATTCATTATAAAAATGATATACACTAACATTCAAAAAATTTGGGGTCAGTGAGGATGCCTTGAATTGATCAAAAATGAAAGTAAATATTTATAATGTTTTACAACTTTATTTTCTATTAATCCTGAAAAAAATGTATCATGGTTTCCACAAAAATATTAATCAGCACAACAGTTTTCAGCATGAATGATTTCTGAAGCATCATGTGACACTGAAATTTCAGTTTTGCATCACATTTTTTTGCATTTTTGCATTCAAATTTTTTAGTATATTAAAATGGAAAAAACAATTCTTTTAAATTATGATAATATTTCACAATATTACTGTTTTTTTATTACTAAATAAAAGCAGCATTGGCGAGCATAAAATACTATTTTCCAAAAAAAATCATCTTGCTGATATAATTTAAATATTTACTTGTGATTTTGCCTGCACGATTTTTGCCTCCAGGTCCTCTGGTATCATGCTGCCGCTGCAGGGGAACAAAAAACATTTTAAACAATTTAAAGCGAAACACTGGTTTTCCGAAATGTGTTGGAGATAAGTTCTTGTACCTTTCATCCGCTTGTACAATGAAAATGTTGTCCGTTCCGATACCAAGGAAAGCAGCTGCTTTTTTCATTGAGTAATGACTCTAAAAAAATGATATAAAATGTTGTTACAGTTTTAATAATACTGCATCATATGCTCTTTTAAATCTAAGATTAGAGCAAATAGCTCATGTCCTTTTACCTGTTGTGATGTAAATATAGCCATTCGTGGTGTGGCCCACAAGCCTTGTGTCTTCACTTGAGGGAAGGCCCAGTACCGTGCGACGTTCATGGCGTACATGTTGGACATTGAACCACCGGGGCAAAATATCCCATCTCCTTCTGACCAGCCAACCAGAGAGCGAAGCTTACAGATCACTTCCTCCTCCATCAGGACAAACACCGGGGCCACTTCATAGGTGTATCTGTAACAACTTCACACTGAGTACGTTGCAGATTGATCAGTCATGATATGTGCATGTATTTATTAAAGGAATAGATTTGGGGAACATATTGGAGAAATTTAGCAACATCACTTGCTCACCAGTAGATCCTCTGTAGTGAATGGGTGCCGTCAGAATGAGAGTCCAAACAGCTGATAAAAACATCACAATAATCCACAAGTAATCCACATGATTCCAGTCCATCAATTAACTTCTTGTGAAGCGAAAAGCTGTATGTTTGTAATTGATGTAATGTTGGATTTGTTTCTTGCAAGCATGCCGCTTTTCACTTCACAAGACATTCATCGATGGACTGGATTCTTGAGGATTACTTGTGTATTATTGTGATGTTTTTTTCAGTTGTTTGAACTCTCACTTTCTGACGGCACCCATTCACTGCAGAGGATCCATTGATGAGCAAGTGAGGTAATGCTAAATTTCTCCAAATCTGTTCTGATGAAGAAACAAACTCATCTACATCTTTGATAGCCCGGGGGTGAGTACATTTTTAGAATTTTTTGGGTGAACTATTACTTTAAGATTTTGAATTAGGTTTTATTTTTATATTTTCTGTTTTCATTTGTAGCAATTTTATCTTTTAATTATCTTTTAGTTTTTCTAATTTATATAGTGCATGTAATTTTTCAAAAACATTTTGAGTTTTAGTTAATGACAACAACACTGTTTGCATTATCTAAACATTTCAGATCCTAATTTAATCAATCTCTAATAAACACAGTTTTTAGATAGTCTATATGAAACCAGTGGTTCCGTGCTGTTATCAAACGGTGTCATCTGATAACTTCAAGTGCTCTGATAAGTTACTTATTACTATGACAACAGAGTTTAATGGAACACTTCAGCAACAGGGTAACAGCTTACAAGTTACTCAAAGTTTAACATGTTGACCCCCCCGTTCACCATATGGACCCATTTACAGACCCTCATCTGAGAACCTAATATGGCACATCCACTGTAACACATTAACATAAACAACAGAAAATGTCTCTGTGAAAGTTCATTCACACATACTGGCTGGTGTTGAGGGTTTCAGTGAGGATCCGTCCTGTCAATGCATGGTAGTCCACGCCAGCAAACAGCTGATTGAAGAACCGAGGATGACCTGTGAACGAGAAAAGGCTCTGGACCACGATGTAACCACATATTCAAGATTTAGGAGGAACAAATGTAATAATTTCAGAATAAAACACTGAAAAAAACATACAGGACTACCACTAATATGAATAATTAGTGGGATGTGATCCTAACACATGCAACATACAGGTTTTAACACTGTATCTGGCCACATCTCGAACCCTCTCCAGTAACTGCTTGTGCGATTCTCCATGCTCTCTGAGATCAAGGTCCAGAAGAGCTCTCAGCTGATCGGGATCTTTCCACTCACACACCTATGAATGCAAAGACATGCAGCTCATCTCCTGAGATACAAGATAAGATAGGAAGATGCAGAAGTTTTAAATGGGATGATAAATTCTTAAAAGACTTAACCTTCTCCTTCAAGTCAGTTCCTTTGTGAAGTATCTCCTCCATAATCACGTTGAAAGCCTCAGTAAGGAACAGCTTGCCATCTGACATGTCGGATTCTTCCAGGTGCACATGGCCATTCATATATTCTGAGAGACAGATATAAAAGTAAAGTAAATAAGCAAAAGCAGCAAAAGCAATATGATAAAACAAACCAATGTTCAATAAATAATTCATTGTAATTTAGTAATCACCGAAAGAACTCTTCAGAAACTGCTCCTCATTATATAGGATTAAAACACGATGCAAAAAACGCAACATGCAAAAATGCAGCTATGCATCACTACCGTTTTTTTTTTTTCGTTTCATTTTGTTCCCTATTGTTTTGCATTTGCAAAAAAAAAGTATAAATACTATACAAAAATTTTTAAAATTCTATAAAACATGACAAATTATACTGAAATACGTTATTGTTTAATTGTGTAATTAATTCTATGAAATGTGTGTGTGTGTGTGTGTGTGTGTGTGTGTATGTATGAGTGTATATCGTCATATCATAATAGCAATGTCATATCATCTTCACATGGTTAATGGAACATTGCAGCTGGTTTGTTACTGATCTGGTGATCAAGGTCGTCCAGAACCACCCTGATCAACATCTAAGAGGCTGGTCACACCCCTACCAGCAGGTATTAAAGCTGATCCATTATGTAGACCAGATTAGACCAGCCTAAAACCACCAGTCTAAACATTAAAAACAAAGATAACTCGCATGCGTGCATGATTAAATTATCTATTTAATTTAAAAGACATGGATTATTTGTAAACATTCCATTGAATACTGCATCATAATACATATATATAATTGATATAATTAAAAAATAAAAAAATAAATAAAAAAGCAGTCGACCATGTAATGTCTAATCCAGTGTTAGTGTTGTAATGTTTAATTATAATACTGTGTTAAAGAACAATAGGGGGCAGGCAAGGACGGGGTGTTGGGAAAAAAAGGGAAGGAAAAAAACAGCAAGAGAGAGTTAGTTAAGTTTGGGGTTTGGAGCATAGACTGTAAAAATAAAATGGAGTTGTTCTACTGACATATCTGGACTGGACTTGTAATAAGAACAACAATATAGAACATAAACGCATTCGTTCTGCTTCATCTGATGTCCCGCTTTTGATGCCAAGCAGCGCCCGTAACTCCATGCATACTATTCAGCCGATGTGCACATCCAATCAGAACTCACAGTCAGTTTTATAATAAGCACTATAAAATCCATTGCAACAATCGCGATATTTTATGAGGAAAACGTCATCAACGCCTCGTTTCCTTCTTTTTTTTTTCTATATGGACACATGACACCAAAGAGCAAAATGGCCCTCAGAAAGAATCAAAACCAGAAAGATTTAACGGTGATATGCAACTTTTTGCTTTTGTTAAGAAGCAAGCTAATATGTTTTGCAACCTTTTTCTGTTTACTAATTTTTATTTTATTTAGCATCCAAACTGTTGTAGATGAAAGAGCTGACAGGGGCGTCACGTTTCAATTCTTGCAACTTGCAACTATGCAATAGTTTTTATACAATACATCATTCATCGACCCCTCGAAAAATTGCCATTCCCAACCCTAGATACCTGCAGTTTTTTGTTTTGTTTGTTTCCTGCTTCTATAAGGTGAAACTTTTGCACGCACAGTTCTCGTACCGTTACAGTTACATTACACGTTCAGACTGAAATGCACGATTTAGTAAAACTATGAAATTAGGAACTCGATGCGTGCAATCAAAAACAATCAAACTTCTCACCTTTAGATGAGCTCATTGTGATGTTTTATGTCCTTTCTGTAATTAGCACATGCAGCTGTACTGTATCAGATGTGTTAAGGATGCCTCGAGACCCTCAGTGGTTCATTCCCAGATCCAGCCTTCATATACGTGGATGCACACGCCCGATTCGTCATTCAAGTGTCATCCTATAATTGGATTAGAGTGATATGGGTGTGTTAACAAAAAATCAATCTTTAACTTAAAAAAAAAAAAAAAAGCTTTCTGAGGACCCAGGTGACATGAGGCTGCGTGCAACTGTCAAGTACATATTTGATTAACATCAAATCCAGCATATTATTTTCTTAAAACGCTGAGAATCTCTTACCATTGGATGGTTTTATTTGCAGGGACCTGCATCTTAGTTGATAAGGGGGCAGACATATTTACTGTGCTAAATCTGACTCACACACATGCAAATAGTAAGAATGATCGAAACAACAATTTTACATGTTATATAATGACACACACACACACACAAATGTTCATTTAGGTAATTCATGCTGCAAAACAGGGGTACAACGTTCAACATCTTCCAAACTCCGCAGTGTTGTTCTAAGTTCACATTAGACTGTTAGAGTTTGCTGATGAAAGAAAGATATATCCTTCCACGTATGTTTGTCAGATTGCACAATGATCCCACACACACTCACTCACTCACTCACAAGAGAGGAATGGAATGGAATGTCACAGGGTTCAAAAAAAAGCCTGGACCAATGCAGGTCTGTTATCTTATAGAAAAAGTCTTTACTTTGCCTATGGAAAAAGGCAACTTAGGTTTCCTAAGGAAAAAGGTGATTGAATATTTGCACGTTAAGGCATTTTGCTGTCATCGAAAAAAATATTCATTTGGAATTTCAATTTTCTAAGCTTCGTTACACTTTTTCTTCCTGCATTTCAAAATTTCATCAATGTTTGTACATAAGAAATACATAAGAAACAAAATGCAGAGATGAGATGAGAACAGATGAGGTGTAGATTTTCCATTCTTCAGCATCAAAAAAAAAAAGCACACTCTCCAGGAGCCAGTTATTTATAGCTTAAGCCTATAAAACAATAAACACAAATCTGACAAATATCTAAATTATACTATAAAGCAAGCAATAAAACAATAAAAAATAACCTCAAACTTTTATCATAATGACAGTAATGATTCTTTTAGTTCTCTTTATTTATATTTATTTTACTTTTTTTTAAAAATAACCCATCACCAGAAACATGATCAATTTGCAAAACAGAAATAAGACATAAAAGTACATAAAGTAACAAAACAGTGCAAAAAGGTACAAAAAAAGTACAATAACAAATTTATGTAAGCATGATAACAAATTTGAAATTATTGTTTCCTCATCAGGTGGCAATCGATCAAATAAAACAAGTTTTATAATCCCACAGCAAAAGATTCCATGAAGTCTGGCAAGACTAGATGCTGTTTAATGACAGGCCTGTGCAATGGAATTGTACAAAGCTCCGCCTCCAATCCTATCACCTGCTTGGCATGCAAAACAAGGGTGAACAAGGGTGAACAAGGGTGAAAAAGCATCAGGGTGAAAAAGCATCAGGGTGAAACAACGTGATACTTGCCGAGAGAGCGAAGGTCGCCGTTATGTTGCCAGATAGCGGTCTCTATTGGAACATAAAACTTTTTAAATTTCCGTCATAAACATGAGTCTTCCTTATCTGTTCATGGAATCGGTTCAAGTTTTAAGACTTTGATAAAAGCTTTCACATTCATTTATTTAAAAAAGAATAAGTATTATTCTGTAGAATGTAATGAGACGGAATGCTACAGTACAAATCAGGCAATTTGTACCATGAGAAAGCAAACACAAGCTGAAGTGCAATCTAAAAAGTAGGAATGGAACTTGATCTCACATGAAAACTAAGCTTAAGAGAAAAAACAATCAAGTAATAATGCCATAAAAAAATGAGACCTTGAAATAAAACAAAACAGTCTGACAATTAATTCAGTCTCGCCCCTTTTTGAAAAAAAAAAAAAATGCATTACATTTTTTTTTTTAAATCTTAGCATCTTTGCTAATGATATTTGAAAAAAAAAAAAGTTTTCACATCAAGTTTGAGAAAAATATTTGAAATACCCGCATTTTAGCTTGGTGGGTTTGAAAGTGGAAATATTATTTCAAGCTTGTAGCTGACTTACACATAGCATTTACTAAGCAAACAAAAAAATGAAGAAAAAAAAATGTCTAGACGAGACAAGCAGAACAGTTCCCTCTAGTGGTATATTTGCATGTCTGCAAGTGCTACATATATAAAAAGTGCTGCAGCTGTCAACTTCAAAACCCAGAAGACTAATTCACCACGGGTTGCCTTGAGATTTTCATATGGGTTTTTATAATTATATTATTACAGAGATAGTTCACCCAAATATTCTGTCATCATTTACTCACCCTTCAAGTTATTTGTGTCTTAGACACGAAAGAAGATATTGTGAAGAATGTTGGTAACCAAGCAATTGACGGTAGCCATTAACTTTCACAGTATGAAAAAAAAAAACATAATGGAAGTCAATGACTACCGTCAACTGTGTGGTCACCAACATTCTTCAAAATAACTTTTTTTATGTTCAGCTGAAGAAAGAAACTCAAACAGGTGTGCAACAAGTGGAGTTAGTTAGTTAAGAGTTAGGAGTAAATGATCACAGAATTTTCATTTTTGGGTGAACTATCCCTTTAAATTCATGAGTAAAATAAGGTCAGTGTGGTAAACAATAGGTGCATCCCAAATCACGTACTAATGCTCTAATCTATGGCGTTTTGTAGTATGAATAGTGCGAGTAGCGCATTCACACTGAAAATTCCAAAAAGAAAAAGTGCACTTTAAATACCCGAATGATACACTTAACCGAAAACACGAAGTGTGGAATGTGGGACACTTCATGTGCTCAACTGTCACAGCTTTAATTACATTGCGAAGGGGGAGGGGCTACCAGACTCCGATTATTAATGACAAAATAACTTTATAAAATTCATACACTACATGGTTGAGTATATAGTGCATAAGTAAGTACACAGTGTATAAGTGCATAGTGTGTCATTTGGGACACAATTAATAACTTCACAATACTTAGACGTATTGCTGTACAATGTAAACTGCACACACCCCAAACATACTTATATAGTCATTTATAACAAACATATATTTTTAAAAAATAAGCATAACTGCTTCACAATTCATGGTTTAAGTATGGGTGTGTGTGTGTAATTTAGCATTGACCATTTATATATACCACAGACCCTGTTTTAATCATGACCCCATTATAAAAACCCCTAACCCATGGTTAATTAGTCTTCTGGGGTTTGATGTTACGGCTGCAGCACCCTATTAAAGTCCTCTTAGCAGCCTCAGTTGTTTTCCAACAGGAAGTTGAGTTTCAGAGTGTCCACGCCGTTCTCTTCTTGGGCTAGTAGAGAATGGAGACGAGCTGCCGTGGCTTGTTCCCTCTCACGCATGCTCCATTTTCGCAGCATGGTGAAAACCCGCATTTTGTGTTGGCTGTTGTCCTCCTCTATCTGCTGAAGAGTGGTGGTGTTCATACCCAGTGCCATAATGCCCACCTCCCTCCAGCTGTTCCCGATGTAGCCGGCAACCATCATCATCTCCTTCTCGCTCACCATCCTGGAGTCTGAGAAAAAGCAAAGTTACATAATGGAGCAGTGTGGCCATGACGCTGCTACAGAAAATGCAAATCAGAAGTGTATATTTGACTCACTGATAATGCGCAGAGGCTCGTTTTCCATTTCCTGTCGTCGTTTTGCTGTCGTCTCTGATAAACCAACATCATTTACAAATTACAAACAGATTACTGCATATACTAGAAAGTTAAGGCAATGGGGTGAAATAAATAATACATACATATACAAAGTGTACTATTATTTAGGATCTTTTCTTTGCATTGTGACACAATTTTCAAGATCTACATTACTTAGTCATTTTACAAAAAAAAGTACACTAGAAAATATACTGTTCTGATCACATAGGTCCTTCTGATCACACAAATAAAATAAAAATGATGTTTTTAACAAGTATTTTTTTTGTCTTGTTTCCCAGTGCAAAAGTCTAAAGATTCTTAAAGCAAGATAAATTTACACTAAAAGCATAATGACATAAGCCTTGTTTGGCTCAAAAAATTGATTTTAAACTGAATTTAAATTAATTGAAAGCAGCTCTACAGATTTTCAGGAAAATTAAGCTTGTTATTTGCCACAATTTTCATTAAGATACAGTTTAATTCTCATTACTGTAACAATAAAAGGTATATGTTATCTTTCTCTTCCAGTATTTATACATTATGGTAGCATGTATAGCAGTAATTATTTATAAGTTAAACTTTTTAAAATGTATTGCAACTGTATTTTTAACTGTAAGACAGTAAAAGAAATAACAATTAGACTAATGAAAACCAACATTAAAAAAGAAAAAGATTAAATAATGGGAATAATATGCATAGAAGTCACAATGCCAAAACTCTAGGGGTGTTAATGGCAGCTAATTGATGATATACAAAAGCTGAGTGTAAGATCATACCTGTGTTTTTTGGTGTCTTGCGTTTGTTGATTTGCAGCTTTTGAAGGAAATGCAGTTTAGGAAATGTCTCTTGGATGTCTTGTGTTTTCAGAAACTTCAGGAAATTCAGAGCATGCTTGTTGTCTTTGTGAATCACATAATCCAAGATGTCCCGTACCTGCTTTGAACGCATGTTCGTATCTTTAATGTTGTTGTACTCATTGTTGGACAGTATGCCACTGGCATGGCAGTGCTGAAGCACAATCTCTGGATCTCCTGTCAGAGCCTCCAGTAGCTCTGGCTTGAGTCTCTGAATGAGCTTGATGCCATCTACAGGCCCATCCATTGCCTCTTGTGCTTGGTCAGTGATGTGAAAACCTTGATTTGACACTGGTTTTCAAACCGAAGATTAAGGCTGTAATAAAATCAGAAATTAAATGGTTTTAAACAATAAAACATAAATAGGTGACTTAAACAAAACAGCATATAATAAAATGCTTAGTATTTTGGCAAGAAGCAGCAATACAAAGAACAGATCAACAGATGAGACTGTAGCTGAAGCATCATTGGTGCATCCGAGAGGAAGGAAGTATCTTCTTCATGATCCCTCCCACCGACAAGTTGTTTTTAAAAACTGCACATGCTCTTTGTTATCACTTTCAAATTATGAATAACCTACATATAGCAGATAGATATGCGTATGCCGACAGTGAAAATACACAAATGAATTCGTGTTTATTTTATCGTTGGTGTATAAGGTGCATCTTTCTTTGCATTATCTGCAAGGGACTTTCCGGTTTAGTGGCCCACTACTAGAGATGCGTCATCTTTGTTTACTTTCAATAAACGGCTATGGCGCACATTTTAATACATTTGTGCGTTGGTTTGCTCAGGAATATTACAATTTTCAGCCACAATTTCTATCAATTACTATTACTATCCATTACTATTTCTATCGATTGCGAACACTCGCATCAGTAGAGAGGAGAAGAGCGCGGGAAACAGAGAACAAAGAGATAGTCATTTCATCAAATGATGCGCAACATTCTATTCCGATCCACTTCCGTTTAAAAATAAACAGCGTTACAGTTACGGTTACAAATATGCGCGCGCGCTCACTTTCTTTTCACAATGTATTTTATTGTAGCGTAGAAACTGAAAGTTTAAAATGTAGAGCTTTTTTCGCCTGCACAGAGATATAGAAAGTACCAGAGGGAAGTACCCTACACACATGAATGAAATCACATTTCATTAAGCACGAAAGTAAATTTTGTTTACCTCAGTTCGACGGAGGAACCTTTGATGGCTCGTTCACACTTCATCCGCATGTAATGCGATATTGATACAAAAACAACTTCTTCTGCTGCTGCCGCCCCCTTCTGGACAGGCAACCGATGCTATTTTTAGTATGTAAACTTTCACTATCAACAACTCGTTTCTAAACGTCCCCATATTTTTTATACTAAGTAATTCTATTCTGTTCTAGAGAATTGACATGCTGAACTTAAAATTGACCCTTGATTTGTGATTCATCAGTTACTCTAAAATGAGTCGTGAATGGGAGTGTGATGATGAAATCATAATTCTGCTTTAGGGAAGTGATAAACTGCTGAGACAGAAATAATGAAGCGCAAACTATGAAAAATTTTGCTCTGCACTAGTCACATCTCCGTCTCAGTTTATTTGTGTCCACCTTCTGGCCTTCTTAGCACACATCTACCTTGCATATAGAATTATAACAGTAACTTATTCTATAAGAATAAAGTATGATCAGCATTTACATTCTTTGTAATTGATAATAACCATCTTGTCTGGCTCTGATATAGCCTATGTATGGGCTGACTGTGATTCTGTGAGGAAGTTTCCTTATGATTATTCAGATGTGGATCACAAATGAAAGCCACAAAGTTCTTTTTAGTGTTCTTTATGTGTATTTGTTCTGTTTCATTATTATTTCATTTGTTCATGTATTTCTGTTTTATCGAAATCTATAAAAATGTGAATAAATGTGCTCAGCAAAATAAGAAAATAGTAATTAGGAAAAATGCATTAAATAATATTATTTTTTTTATGATATTTGTTCATATATGCCCATTCTCATATTTATAAAAAATAATAATAATTTATTCCCTCTTGGTTCTCAACATGACACAATTGAATAAAAAGTGTAACATCATCACTTTTCCATTTATGAAACACCAACAGTTTCTGAATTAAAGTGCTTGACAAATCCAGGAGAATATTTTATAGAATTTTACTGCCCCCCTTAAGAAAAATAAGGCATTAAAGTATAAAAATAAAAATGTGGAAATAACTAATATTTTTATTTTTAGACATTTACAAACATTTTTCTTTTTTTTTTTCTGAGGAAACATGTATATATATATATATATATATATATATATATGTAATGTGTTGAAAGGCGTAATATAACACTGTGGAATGTTGTGTCCAGTCTCAAGCAAGACTTCCACGTGACTGGGATTAAAAAAAACTGATTCATTTCCTGAAGTCTCCGAGACAGGCTCCTCTGTGAGACATCATTGCTTTGTGTTCCCACAGTTTTATTTTATATTAAAGGAGAATTTAATAAGAATCTCTAATGAAGGGGAGAAAAAAAAAGAAGAAAAAAAAAGCTGCACACAGCTTACAATCTTTATTGTCCTCTTGAATTTTTTCTTTTCATTTTGGGGTGAAATATGAGGAGGACATGGAGGCGGGGACTTTTGCTCACTTCCAGGAATCCTGTGGGATTCCCAGACTGAGTAGAGGCCTTGTTGACTCACTCTGTCTGTTCTGCTGAGAGTCTGATGATGAACTGCTGAGCCCAGAAGTGGGAGGAGCCTTACCTGCTAGGTGCAAAGCAGCTCTCTTCCCATTGGTTGAGAGGAGTCAGTATATTTCCTCACTCACAAACAATGTGAGAGTGAGCGGAGGCAGAGTGTTCAGAACATTGAGAGGACAGACAGAGAGGCCGAGAACTCTCAAACTCACACCCACCGAAAGACTGCGAGTTTAAAGTAAGTAGTTTTGAATTGTGATTCATGGGCCTTTGTTTGAGTTGATGAGTTCAGAGGGAACACAAGCTTGTCATGTTTTGCATTTTGAATGCATGCTTCATGGTTTTGTTTGATTGAGCTGCTTCTCACTTTTCACTTTGCTTTCAATGGTCTCACCAGCCTTGTTAAGTGAATTTAAAAGGGACAGCTTTTTTTCTGTAAAATGTAATGGGGGAAAAAAACCTGTTACATCAACATACTGCATTTGTTAATTTTAGAAAGTAATTTTTGTGTAAAGCAGGTTGAGAGTTATCAATGTTATTTGTAATCAAAGTTAAATGAACACGTACATTTCAGCATTATTTGTGTATTGCATATGGATGAAAAATGTTGTTGCGTAAATTAAAAAATAACTAAACAGAATATTTTTATTTATTAATTTGAAATTATCTTAGCAACTTAAAAGGAAATGTGCATTCATTTGAAACATGATTCTGAGAAAAAAAATATATAATTGTTTTATTTATTTATTTTTTTACACGCTTTCATTTTTTAAACCTGTGATTTCCAGGCCTGGAATAGTGATGAATTTTTAATACTGAAAAGCTTTTTGACTAGCTATAAGTTGCTTTTTGTGGTTTTTAAAAGATTATAATGATTGGGTGAAGTATTGAAAATGTATTAGTCAAAAGATGTTGGAACCTTTCTGATGATATGATTAAAAGTAGAGCGCAAGGGTAAGTCAAACCTGTGGGAATAAACTGTAGACTTGTCTAAGCATGCTGATGTGACCTGAGTGTGATATTTCTGCTTCATTGAATTCATCTGAATGTTCTCATGTCATTTAAGCAGAAGCACGTTGCGTTTATGCTGAATGGATGAGTGTCTACTTGAAGCAAATCAGGAAATTTGGAAAGCCCTCGTCTGTAATTTGTTGACGTCTGGGTAGTCCTGATTTATGAGATGAGAGAGAGTGTCTCATCTGCTGAGTCACGTCCTAATGTCTCAATACGAGAGATCCTTGAGAAAACGTAGATCTCTCAGAGTATTAAAACTTAATAAAGCTCATTTTTGGGTTCCTTTGATGTGATTCTTTCTCTGGAAGCAGACTATATAGCAGATTAAAACTCTGTTTATGGTTTTATGTAAGTGAAGTAATCTGAGGTAATGATGACTCCGTTGCTGTGTCAGCAGCTTCAGTGATATTTTATCTGTGAATCTGCTTCTTTCTTGCATTACCCGAAACAAAGCTCTTTGCTCAGCTGTACATGATGGAGAACATGTTTGAATTGATATATTTCTAAAGCTAATCATTAAAATGCTGGCTAATTTGAGGAATTAGTATTAGTATTATTGAAACCTAATCATAGTTATTTACTGAGAAAATTGTTGTGGCAAGGAAAATTCTGATCCTAATCTTTACATGGACAATTTCCAGAAGTTTCTGTCTATTCATATAAGATTCTCACCTGTGTGTACGTGATGAATTCATGGGTAAGGAGAGGTTTGCGGTTGCCCACAGATGATTGGTTTCCTGTGAATTTTGTAAGTACTTTAACGGGCATGACCTCATGTGATAAGAGAATTGTTCAGCTGTTTTCTGTCATATCAGGCATAAGTCTGAGCATGTCTGGATCTACAGGTGTTGTGCACTGACGCTGAATGATTCATTCAAGAGTGATATGGGAAAACAATCAGTTCTCCCGCTTTTGAATGTCCCACAGGTGTTTTGGGGATTTCATGACACCTCTGATTTGTGCAATTGCATGGTTGCCTTGAGTATAATAGGATACCTTTTTTTTTTTTTCCCCCCAATGCATTGTATTGGGCCAGCTTTTTTTTAACATCTGATTGTAGGGTTTTCAGTTGTTTAAATAAAATTCAATTTACCACATTTCTATCCACACTGAAAAATAAAGGTTTCAATAGGGGGTTTTCACTGCGATGCCATAGAAGAACCATTTTTGGTTCCCTAAAGAACCTTTTAACAGTTTTTATAACCATTTCTTATGAACTTCTTTCAGAACTTATAGTCTATACTTTTATAAATAAAGGTTCTTTATTGGCATCTATTATTCCATGAAGAGCCACCCATGGAACCTTTTCAAGGCACAAAAGGTCCTTTATAGTGGAAAAAGTTTCTTTAGATTTTTAAAATGTGCTTCACATTAAGAAAAAGTGGTTGTTTTAAGAACTGATCACCGAAAGGTTCTTTGAGGGACCAAAATGTTTCTTCTATGGCTTTGCTGCCTTTTAGAACCTTTATTTTTAAGAGTTTAAAGAACCTTTTGTGGAAGAGAAAGGTTCATGGATGTTAAAGGTTCTTCATGGAACCATCGATGCCAGTATAGAACCTTTTATATTTAAGAGCGTATTGGAAAAATCATTACTTTATCATCTGATATTGTAATGGATTTTGATAGTTTAATAAGTGGTACTGAAAAATTGAGCTTTTCCTTATATTTGGGGGGGTTTCTGAGAGTCTTGGTTTAAAAACTTCTGGGCTGGCTATGTAATCATCAAAGGAGCAAGTAATTTTGTCTTCGTTTTAACAATCAGATTTTAGAGCAGCAGAAAGATGGAATTTAATACCCGTTTATATTAGACAGTGTACAACATTTAGTATTTTTAAAACTACGTTTAAAGTATGGCTTAAAGAAAATCAAATATCTGCCCAGGGACTGCAGATGCAAATTAGCTTTATAGCTAACTCTGGCACAACACGTTTGTTGTGCATCGTTCCTGCATAAATAAATGAAATAAACTAATATTTGAAATGCCTCTGTCCTAACAGAAATCCTACTGAAGACATCAGGAAACCAAGATGGCAGTCAGTTCATTTAATCGTGGGCAATGGGCCTCACAGTCCTTGCGAGTTACAGCAAAGGAGCTCTCCATTGTTGGCGTGCGAGGCAAAAACACGGCCATTGCTGAGCGATTTTCCAAGTAAGCAAATTTCAGGATTTGCATATCTAAAACTGATCTCACTTGTCCCTTAACTTCTCCAATTTGCTTTCACTTCAGCACTCTTTTAGTGCTCTTTAGACCTTGTTTCTAAACCTTTTTTACGAGGCACCTCTGTTTTAAAAGCTGCTGTTTTGTTCTAAATTGGTTTATGATGTTCAGACCTCTGCTCCAACATTATCAGGAGGTTCATCAGCAGAAAGTGCTGTCAAATCCTTCAGTGACGCTGTCAACACCCAGACACACAGTCAAATTATTTGAGGCGCATTTTAGTGAAATTTATTACCGTTTAATTTAATTAGCCTACAAATGATATACTTTACATAGGCCTAAATGAAAAGTTTACTTGCATTTTAATTATTGACCTGATGAGAATTCCAAATTCTTTCTCCCATTTCTTGTTTTAAAAATGTCAGAACTCTAAAATGCTTCAGATTGAAGTTCCATACATTTCCAGTCTGGTCTCAGATATTGGAGCACTAGCGTACATGTTTGATTTACAGCTACATATCTGCTGCCCGACTCATTAGAAGCAGCTCGGTCAGTGTATTTCCTGTGTGGAGGAATTTCTCAAAGCATCTGGAGTTGTTCCAGTGCATCTCCTGTCAGGTTTTCTAATGTCTTTTCCAGCGTTCTGCTTTTGGCTTCCTTTGTACACCTACATCAATGACTTCACCATCCCAAGTAGGCTACTGTAGATTTGCCAGCTGGCTTAGTGAGCATTAAAGAATTCAAAGTGAAGGATTAAATGGTTTCGAATCTGATTACTGACCTGTGATAGGTGTGGGCAAATATAAATCATGTGTTCGACTGTTTTAAACTGTTGCGTTTGTTCAGGCCTGCAGGACTATGATTATCATCATTTTTTTGTAGACTTTATCACTGTTTTTCTTTCCAACTAACCTACATTTAGAGCCAACGGTTAGTTTGAATGTGGATTTCCTTAGAAAATCAGATGGACTTCCTGCTTCCAGTGCTTGGGAATTTTTTTAAAAGTCCTTCCAACAGATGTTTAGTGTATCTGAAACCCCTTTAGGCTAGATTTCAAGTTTTGTTTTTAACATGCCGTGAAAATAAAACTGGAAGCAAAATCAAGACAGTCCAGTTCATCAGTTTGCACTCCTACATGTGACCACTAGGGGCCACCAATGATCAAAAGTGATCTTTTAGTTTTTAGGCAGATAAAATGGGCAGAAATAGGCAGAAGTCAAGCTTCTGATGATTAGTTTTTAAAATTCATAGAAACTAGCTACTCTTCCTGAGTTTCAGCTGAGTGAACAACTCTTCCGCTTCATTTCTTCTCAGGTACCAGAAAGCAGCAGAAGAAACAAGTTCAGACAAGAAAAAAGTAAGTTCTTCTCACCACCTTGCTATTCATTATCTAGTTTTCTATCTAAACTACTGCTGCTGCTGTTTAGACACACATGCATTCAGTGTCCAGTCATCTCAATCCCTATTTAGACGTCTTAATCTGCAGGTAATTCCCATGCGCTTTACATAACTGGTCCAGTCAATCTGTGTCTTCTGAATGGTAGTGTTTCTTCATAAATAAAACACTATGTGGAAGCTTCAGTAAATGGTGTAAGAGTTTGTCAGGAGCTGCAGAAATGAGGATGAGCAGGATGATACTCTTGTGGATGTAGGTATGAACTATATGACTGTATTTGAAAGAGAATGCAGCTGTTTCGTGTTATGAAGGTTTTGCATTGAGGTTTTGTTAAATCAAAGGTTTTGCTTTCTGCCCCATTGTGTGGATGCCTTGCATTGTTTTGCCAGTTGGTTCAGTGTGTTTGTGTCAGGCCTCATAATTGTCTGGAATTTAAATAGCCGACACCAGAAGACATGTTAACATCAGCCTGAAGTATGTGAGCTGTTGTAGCATGCATTAAAGGGAAGAAACTAGGGTCAAATTAGCGTGCCTTAGTTGCTTTTCCATGTAAGCACACCACAACAACACGAGTTATACTTGGTAATAAAAGCTAAATAGATTTTCAAACTCTTAGTTGATTGATTGGGGGGGGGGGGGGGGGGGTTCTATTTATTAAAAAAACCTTCTTAATACATAACATTGTTACTATGCTCATGTCTGTGTTCAGAATTCGAAATATTTTAGCACTAATTTATAGTCTAAATAAATAAATTATATTATTATTAGAAATTTAGTCTATTTTTATCAGTTTGTATTTCATTAACCATTAAACAAACTTAAGTTTTAAAATGGTTTTTGTTAAATTGAACCTTAAATGTTAACTGCTCACACAACCTAATGACTAAGCTTGTAATATCTTTCAAAAACTTTCTTTTCCCCCCGTTTCCTGTCACTACTTCCCCTTTTTATGTTCTTCCTGGTTTGTCTGTCCTGTTGTAAGGGGGTTGGCCTAGTTCCCTCATGCAGATATTTTCTAAAGACTAGCATCTGGTGCTGCATTTTTTTCCCCCTCATTTCCACCAGCACAGTCTGAGGGAGCCACTCCTTCCATTTGCCAGGTTTCTGAAGCTTTTGTAGTCAACCTTTTCCTAACAGACTAACAATAATTTTGTTTTGCCAATCGCTACTAATCCAGATATTGACAAGATACTCTCAATCATTTATATCTGCTTACTGCTTTTCCTGAGTGTTTCTCTGTTGGTTTTCAGTGTCAAAATTGTCATAAAAGCCCTGGAGACATTCAGTCAGTAATGTATTTTTAATCATGAGTGTATGTATTAGTATTTATAATTAGATCTTTATTTAGGTCTTATTCAAAATTTAAGATTGACTTAATCTGTAAATACTGTTATTTAAATTTGTATTTTATGTTTGAATTTCAATTTAGATAGTAATAGATCAGTACAGTCAGACTCCATTGTCTGGGTTGTCTTCTGTCGAGATTACAGTTTAAAAGTTGAGAAACCCCAGGAGTGAACGCTCTACTGACAGTCTCTTTGTTCTTCTTTACAGTCTCCAGAGAAGTCGGCTCCTTCCTCGCGCAACGGCAATCTGAGCGTCCTAAAGCAGCTCTGGGAACAACCAGCGGAAACACCTACATCTCTAGAACCCAAAACACACTCCACACAGCAGGAGAACCATCAGCGACAGCCTTTAGATCCTAGTGTTAACACCTCACTGGAGTCCACAGACGGACAGCTTGTTGACGGCACAGACACCCAGTTGTTGAGCGACAGTGACCAGGCGATGGAGAAGTGGACGCAAAGAGATGTGCCCATCGAAAAGCCCACAGTGCCTCTCAACAGTCTGAAGATGATGTTTGAGAAAGGCGAGACCTTTCACAACAATGTAAGTACAAATAATTATCTAAATTGGTGCATATCGAGGGGTGAGAACCAGAAGGGCATAAGTGACATTCCACCAACTTTACAGGAGAGACAAAACTAAAACTCTACCATAGTATGATCTGATTTTGTGTACTGATTTCAATTGTTTATAATACAAATTTGTACACTCATGGATGACAGTACTTTTGCCAGTAGAAAGAGCTCATTAAGAGCTTTGATTTGATGTATATATCTCCATTTCACCAAAAATGTCACTTACGTCCTTCTGGTTCTCACCCCTTGAATTATTATCTTAATTGGGCATCTTGTCAGTTTAGTAGATACCACTACTTGTGTGTATAAATGAACTGAAAGTGTCTGTGTGTGCAATTTAAAAGCCCAACCCTCCCCAACCTTTTAAAATTATAATATTTTTTCCATCTTATAAATGTTAATTGAGACTTCTTGGACCAAAACCGTCAAAATAATCAGTATATTAAAATGATTTCTGAAGGATCATGTGACACTAACGACTGCAGTAATGATGCTGAAAATTCAGCTTTGCCTCACAGGAATAAATTACATTTTAAAAAGTATTAAAATAGAACACAGTTGTTTTAAAATTGTAATAATATTTCTGTTTTTGATCAAATAATATAGCAGCCTTGGTGAGTGTAAGATAAAAATATTACCAACTCCAAACTTTTCAATGGTAGTATAATTCCTGAATGGCATGTTTTTGGATCTTTGTTCACATTCATAAATGTTCAGGTTGGACTGGGGAGGATGTTTTGCATTGTGACTCAAGTAGTAAGTCTAGTATGTACAGTAGTACGTCTACTCCTATGTCCCCTTGAAGTATATTAAAGTTTGATTAAGTGCTGTGATCAAGACAACATGATCAAACTGCATCTGTCTGTTCTGCTGGCTAGATATCCGCTTGTATTCAAAACATTCAAGAGACCGGTCATGCTGTGAATCACATGGTCTGTGGTCATGAAGACACAAGTGTGCTTCTCCAGTCTCCCTCTGAGCTCTAAGGCTGTTTCTGTTGGTCACTGCTCTGAAACAGTCTGCAGGATCACTATTGTTAACTTGTGTTCTGTAACCTTGCATTAAATGTTAGCGCTGCTTGCTAATTCTAGCATTACTTCTCCTATTGTTCATACTTGGAAAACAAAACGCAACAACACTCTAACATTGTCGTATTAAATTTTGTCAGAAGATGTGGAAGTCAGGTTTTACGAAAGCTTCTTTTGAAACGAGATCCACTGATTTGAATTTCTGATCTATTGTTCTCTGCTAGTCTGTGTGGTTGAAGATGACAGGAACATTCTTGTGGTGTCTCTTTAGTCATGCCTCGTCTTCATCTGACATTTTGCTTTATTCTTTAATCTAATTTTTCACAAAGGTTATGTGTTAAAAATGTACTGGGACCTCACCGTGCACAATGGTGTCTCTTGTTTGTTCCACGGACTGCAAAGGGAGTCGTGGCCAACATTTTATCTGCAAAAGAGTAAGCTGTTTTGAAGTAGCGTGGGTGGAGGAGAAGGAAAGACTGAAACTGAATGCATTTTTCCCATTGTACCATCACCACTGCATCACTAGTGGTTTAAAACATCCCAGCATGCAATGAACTTAGATCCACACCATAGTTAGTGGTTCTTGTAAAGACAAATTGTAGTTATTGGGGTTAGAGACTTTTTTCCATCCCTAATCCAAACTTTCAGTTAGTGATTTAAATTTGTGAATAGTTTAGTCCAACAAGACATTTCATGGAAAAGAAATGACTCAAAAGGACACTAGACACTGATTTGGTTCTTGAGTTCACTTTAACTCACTCAATGATCTGGTTGCAGCAGACTACATTTGTTGTGCGTTTTTTTTTTGACTTGGTGACACGGATGAATAATTAAAATTCATTTTTTGCGCTAAACTCAAACTCCTCACCCTCTCAAAAGACATTTTCATCATTAAACGGGTATAAGGTTGCTCTCATTCAAAGTCTTTGCTGTTCTCACCGGGGGGCTGATGTCATGAGATAAACGTCCACATGATCACTGCAGGGTTCAGGCTCTGTGCTCCCATCAAAGCCAAACTTCTCTCCTTTAACCTGAGGGATGGTCATGAGGGAGAGAGACGGGCTGAAATCATTTGAATTCATCATCCAACTCCTCCAGCAGTTTTTATTTATTTTTAAATCTGCTGCAGAGATTTTCTTTATGAATGTTGCTGGATATTGAATTTGGGCTACTTTGAGAGCTGAACTGAGTAATGAACTGCTGAGGAAAGCAGTTAATAAAGAGAAGTTCCAGATATGACTAGATGTAATGACGTGAAGAGTATGAAGGGTGGACACATTTCATAAGAATCTAGAATTTCGCAAATGTTTTACCATCCAGTGTGAGTCATTAGTTCAGTTTTTAATTTCATTATTTTGTTAATGATAAGTGTGTGTGTATGTGTGTTAACTAAACTTCATACACTAAACTAATCCTGAAATAAAAACTAGACATTAAAAATGACTAAAATTAAAATTGACAAATATATTGTCAATAATAATGATGATAAATTGTTTTATATATATATATATATATATATATATATATATATATATATATATATATATATATATATATATATATATATATATATATATATATATATATATATAATTAGTTAACTGCACTAAACTAAATCTGAAATAAAAATGAATAAAAACTAGTAAAAATGACAAACAAAATTAGTAAAACTTTAGCTAAAATGAAAATTGACAATTATAAAGATAAAACTGATGCAAAATTTTTATAAAATATGATAGTATCTTGATGCTAAAATAACAGAATAATAATAAATAAAGTGTCATTATAATAATAAAGTGTGTAAATGTAAAGATACAAATTTATTGAATATTGCATAATCCTCAAATTTTTAAAAATATCTTCCTTTTGCCACTTTATTTCAAGGATTAAATTAAATGAATTTTTATGATGGATATAGTATATGTGTACTGTACATATTTTATCCTTTGTCACAGATTTTATCCTCTGATAGGACACTCCTCATTTCTGGCAGGCCGTGGCTCAGATGTTCCCATCTTTTGTGTGTTTTGGATTAATAGAGGGTCTTTTGTCTGGGCTGATGCCCCCTATGGCTGCGCTGCCTTTGCCTTTTGTACTGTGTTTATTTCCCGCTCCCCTGGTGTCGGCACACCAGCCTGGAGACGCTGCACTGATGCCTGGCCGGCTGGTTCCCCCACAGCCGCGCTGATGGCTAATCCACGATTGGGGGTGGGCCGGTTTCAGCCCTCTTGTTGGATTTAGAGGTTCAAGCAGCTGCCTACCCCACCCCACCCTCTCAGCCCTCCCCCTCTCCATCTCTCCCGCTGCTGCCAGCAAAACACTGGCATGCTCACCGTCTCTAATCTGCTCTCAGAGCACTGCCGGGCTTTAGGCAGACAGACTCGGCTCTGTAAATCTCCAGGAATCACGGCGGACCGCCCGTTGTTGTCTGTCTGATTTTAAATAGGTAAGACACGTGGCTTTTAGATCGATACTGTTATTGTTACATGTGGAAACTCTCTGTTGGGTGGGATGATGTCAGATTTAGTTCCTGTCGTGCTGCTTTCCTGAGAACAATGACAATGGATACAGCAGACTTTTTGGAGGATGTGTTTGTCCTGGGATTGACTGCACTGTTGTAGGACTGTATTTGCTAGGAACTTGAAAAGTAAATGGTTTTGTTTAAGTGTCATATTCTGAAACAAAAGCTAAGGTTTAATATCACTACATGAAGAAATGCAATGTTTTCCCTTCCATTTAATTGCTAGGTTTATTATATTAAAGTATTGTAAGCAAACAGGAACAGATGTCGAACTTTATAAAGGTTGCTCGTGATTTTAATTAATAATTTACCGAAAAGTTTACGGATCAGACATTGACAAAAGCAGCTCATTTTATCTAATATTTCACGTCATGCATTTCAGCCACATCAACAGGGTCTCAAACTGTTGGGTTAATGTTGTGGGTTTAGTAACGGGTTGTTCTGGTCTCCATGTGTCTCAGTCTGGTGGGTGTAGAATTGCATGAGAGCGGTTGTGCTGTGTGTGCTGGTGGTGTTGTGGCAGTAAAGCCAGACGCTGGTGTCTGTCCACGGCTCTCTCAGAGCTCATTAGAGGATTATTGATGCCAGTGGAGGAGCTGGCCGGCCAGAGAAGGAGACATGTTTAAACACTGCTGTCATGGCTTTAAATGTCTCTTGTCACATTGCTAATTAGTGCTGTTTACTAAAGTATTACTTTAGCTCATGGGTTGGGGGATTTCAACACACCCCTTACCCAGAGTGTTAAACTTTGGGGCGTAATTTTGTTCTGCACTGAATAAGGCTTAATATGAAGAGATCTGTATCTATTTATTTTTTGTTGGGCAACAGATAAAAAAAAAATCCTAGAGACTTACATTTTGAAGGAAGAACTCCAGTGTTGCCAAGTTCGCCCGGGGCTGCATTGTTGAATGCCTATGGTCAGTAGTTCCATTGAACTTTATTGGTAATGACAGAACTTGCGACTAGAATTGCTTTTGGGAAACGCACCCCAGAACATAATTTTTGACTGAGAAGCGCCCCCAGAAACACAATTTTGCTGGTCAATTTCCCCTGAAACAAGATTGGGCTTATTTTGGCCATGATTGGGCAAATTTTGAGAAGCAATTCACCCTTCACAGGGAGTTTGATTGACAGGCGATCTAAACAGTCATAACGTCGAATCTGACATTTTTGTCTGAAAAACAAACCAGACAGGAGAGTAGATTAACATCAGTGGACTCGAACTTGAAAAATGATGTGTATTGACGTCTTGCTGCGGTTTAAACAAGATACCTTCTGATGTTCATTCATGTTTATTTCATGCTATAACTACTATAGAGGAAGAGATGATCGTTCACGTGCCGCTTGAACTTAGGTGCTACAGTGATCTTTCATGACACATTAACGAGCCACAAAACGGCATTTATTGTTTGAATATCTTATTAAAAAAGACAAAAGTTGAAATCTGAGACTTATGCATACCCAAAGTGACCTGCCCTGTCTTGTCAGTCTTGTTAGTTTATTCTTTGCTCCGTGATGTATTTTTCACTGTGTGAGGACATAATGTGCGGCATGAGAGTGGCATGGCTTTTCAGACACGGCAACAGTAATGAAGTGGGGTGGGTAAATTGGGTTGGCTTTGTTACACAGACCTGGAAACCCTGAAGGACTCGAACCATATCTAGATACCAGAATGTCACAGAGATTTTAAGTGTGTGGTTAAAAAACCACCCAGAACACCTTAGCATCCACTTAGTGATGCCCTTGCAACCATCTGGAAGACCTTAGCAGCCACATTCAAAAACCATTCAGAACACCTTAACCACGACATAAGAACACCATGGCACTCAGAATACCCTAGCAACCATTTAGCAATGCCTTAGCAACCACCCAGATCACTTAGTGACATTTTAGCAACCATCTGAAACACCCTACCAACTGCAACATGCTAAATACACTCAGAACACCTTAGCAACTGCACATTAACATCATGGCAACCACCCAGAATACTCTAACAATCATCTAGCAATGCTTTAGAAGCCACTAGGACATGATAATATGAGAAACAGGAAATTTTTTGTGAGGGGAGAATGGAAATGAGATGAAATTTGCATTGGGTCTGACATTAAAGTCTATGAAATTACATTGAATATCCTGTTTCATTCTGAAATGCTTCGCATTCAAGTAGTAAAATGGGTGTCAAATGGCTAGTCACATTTACTTGAAGGACTTCTTAACGCTCTGTTTGTCCTTGTTCTGTGCGTAGCACTCTTCATTAACACTCGATTCTTTGTCTGTTTAGGTGTCCAGAGAGCCTGGGAAAGCAGCAGACAGTGGATCCGAGAACATGGAAGATAAAGGTACAGAATCAAAAGCACTAAACAAACACACCGGTCTTGTTCAATATGTTTTCAGTTACATGATCTCACATCTTGAACTTCCTGCTTCCTTTTTACAACACTGTAAGAATCCGCTTTCTGGAAAGTGCTGATGGCAGTTCTGTGGAAATTCCTGTTTCCCATTCCCACTTTGACCTTGGGGCACACATACTTTTTTTTCCCATTGTATTTCATCGAGTTAGTAGAGACCCCCACTGACTAATCTGACTCTTTTTCTTCCGTTCTTCACAGAAAGTCTTGACTCTGGAGTCAAAATGGTGGAGTCCACCCCTCTCAGGGACCGAATGGCCATGTACCAGGCAGCTGTGACTAAGCACGATTTCCCTTCCTCCCCCACTGTGAGTGACATCCCCCTCCACCCCCCTTCACCATAAACACTCCCTCCGTTACTATCACGCCGTATGATTTCATCACATGCAAATGTTCAGTCTTTCTGCTGACATGACACGATTTGCATCTGATTTTACGGGATAGTTCAACCCAAATTGAGAAGTCTGTCATCATTCACTCCTGTTGATCCAAACCCGTATGACTGACTTTCTTCAGTGCTTTTTTCCATGCTTTTTCCAATTAAAATGAACAGGGACTGAAACTTTCATGCATCTTAAGTCGCTAAAAATCCTCAAGAATCTTGACATCGGCCTTAGATCTTTTTGAGTGATGTCCAATTTGTGAATGAAAAGAATGAATCAATGAATCTGTTCATGAAACCCATCTTAATGATGAATGCATGAATTGGACTGATCTGGTTTATTCAGATTTCAGGATCATCAGAGAATAATGACACAAATTTAGCCAGCTTTTCTTGAGGTTAGTTACAGTTATATAATATAGTCAAGAGTCATATAGACCGTTTTATGGTATTTTGATAACCCTTTTCTGAGGTTTTATGATTTCAGTCCTATAATCCCATGCAAATGCAGTTTAAAAAGTGATTCTTTTGTGTTGCATCCTAAAGTTTTGGATTGGAATGCCTTCAGGGTGATAAAATGATTACAGAATGCTCATTTTTGTGTGAACTGTTCCTTTAAGGGAGCACATGCACAAAGATAACCTTTTTCTTTTTTGTGTTCCTGGTTCTGGCAGAGTGAACCAGCAGACAATGAAGTCCGCAGTCACAGTGGGAAGCAGAAGGAAAATGTGCCGCCAGTGTCTCCTGATGTGGTGAGAACTAACAACATGAAATACTCGGACTGAACAGACCCCATTTGCTTTTGTTAATATATGATCCTGGCTTTATTGTGTACATACATATTTTTTGCCTTCAGAATCATTCATCTGACAACTTGCCCCACATCTGACTTTGTTTTTGACTGAATACCTCCTGCTTTTCATGATGCAGTCAATTCCTGTGTTTTATTTTTGTTGAATATCAGGTTTTAGTCAGATGTACAACTGCAGTTTCATCTTAACACAACAGATTTTTTTTCCATTAAAGTAGTAATGTTGCTGGCACTGGAGCCTTACTAGGTCTCTTTCTATCTTGTAGGGCTCTGAATCCATCACTATGAAAAGTCCCAATTCAGACAGGAATGGTGAGTCTATTACAACCACACTTGCATACAAATCATGATTGAATTTCCTACTTGTTATTAATCTAAGTTTAACTGTATTTTGACACGCAGTGAGAACTGATCATGCTTTAGTTTATGACTAAACTCTGCGTTTTATCAAATACATGCACTGTTAGTCACTTGGAAGTCAGCGCCCTCTAGAGATAGTTTTGCTGAAACAACTGCTCTCTCATTTTACAGGCTCCGTTGTAAGTCCTGATCAAAACCAGCCTAAAACTGTTAGGGTGAGTACTCAATCAGTATTAACTTATTAGTGACGTTTAGTTTTATCTCTGTATTTTATTATTTTTTTGTCTAAAACATTTGCATGTGTTTTTGTGCACTTGTAGACGTTCCGTTTGCCTGTCCGTGAAACCTGCATCATGTGCCTTAAGACTGTGTACCCGCTAGAGAAACTTGTAGCGAATCAGCAGATTTACCACAACACCTGCTTCCGCTGTGCCTACTGCAACACTAAACTCAGGTGAGGACAAGAGACTCTACCATGGCCCTGATCCTATACTGAAACACTTGATGTGGTCAGCAGGCACAAGACTGTAGGGTGTCCCATTTGTCAATTTATGATGGAGAAGTTTGCTCACCCCATGCATAGCCAGTGTTACTTTTACTGTTTTTGTCCACTGACAAAAATCTATTCTTGGTTAGTATTTTGTCATTTATTTATTTTTTTTAGTCTTTTTTTTTTTTTTTTTTAACTTTTTTAATGTCATCTGATTTTACTGTTAAAAACTTTCTATTTTAAACACATAAAAATGTTGAAAACAATCTTCTGAGATAACATTGAGTACACTACTTAAACAATATTGTGAATTCTTTATGATTTTAACTTGTTCAAATTCATTTGTGCATTCTCGTCAATGTAGGTTATGTTTAATATATGTATAGAATATGTTATTTCACAGGCTAACAAAGTGTTTCACTTTACTACACTGTAAAAAGTGATAAGTTGAATTAACTTTAAAAAAAATTGAGGAAACCTGTTGCCTTCATTTTTAAGTAAATGATAATTAAAAAAAATAAGTGAATTGTCAATTTCACTTAACTTTTTTTTAAAAATTATTTACTTAATAATTTTAAGGCAACAGGTTTCCTCAATTTTTTTTAAGTTAAGTCAACTTATCACTTTTTACAGTGTAGTATTTTTTTAATTGTTTTAGTCTATTTTTTTAATATAAACTAGCCTACTAAATTATCTGAAACAATCATATTGGTCACATCCACAGCAGGTTGTCAGTTTTGTATTTGAGTTTTACGTTCACGCGCATTGATTATTTACAAAAGTGGCAATCGGTTTCAGGTTGCACAACCAAAATTTCTCTGCAGTGTGAACTGAACTTTACTGGACTAGTTGTCTGTTAAGTGTCCATATGTCATGTGTAGTTCTGGTGTTGTGCCCATTTTTGACTCCCAGCCAAATTATTACCCCCCCCCTCGTTGAAATCCCAACCTGATTGCCTAATCCTAACCCCTCCCCCACACCTAACCCCCAGATGGGTCATTCTTCAATTGGGGTGGCGAATGAGAGGCAGAATTTGTAAAAATGCTTGTTTGTTTTTTTCTAATAAAATGTATTGCTCTGCATTTAAAATTAGTTTAATATGCTATATCCATCAAAATAGCTTTAAAAGCTTAAGAACGTTTTGATTTTTAAATAATTTCAATCAAACACTGGTGACACAGCCACTTATGTCTATGTCATTTTGAAGTAACACCACAGACTTTATATTGCAAGTTACTATAGGCTCTGTGGTGTTACCATGAAAGACAGTAACACAGACAAATCAGCCTTAATCCAGACTTTTCTAAAAATGGAGGCTGCCATCATGATGATTTCAAGATCAGGGGACATGTATTTATCAAAGTTTTGATTAAAATGTGTCAGATCTGCAAGTTATTAACATAACACCACAGACACTAATAAAGTGCAACACATGAAATTGTCAGAAATTTAGCTAACTTTAAGAATAAGAAAGAATGTACTCCCCATGCACCCCTCAGATCAACCATTTACACACAGGAAGTAGTCCAAATAGAATTCCGCCTTTTCTTAAAGGGGTGACATCCATTGATGTAACACCACAGACATGAATTTGGGGACACAACTTTTTTCTTAAATGTAACAAAATATGTATTTAAAAAAAAAACAATTTAATAAAATTGTACGTTAAATAAAATCCATATTCACAATATAACCACTTTATTTGTTAAATGTTATATTGTTGCAATTACATTCCATGATACCTCTCTAAGGTATGGTGGGAACATCCATATTTTTTTAGAAATGCAATCCCTAAAACTCAATTTAATATGTATTTTAGAACAAAAATGTAACTATTAACAGTGCACAAATTGTGTTTAACCTACAGAATGCAAACATTTTGATTTATTGGTAAAGTAGTGCTGTCAAGCGATTAATTGCATCTAAAATAAAAGTTTTTATTTTTTTATGTGTATATATTTCTAATCTCTCGCTATGTTTTGCTGCTCTCTTTTGGTCAGTCTGGTGAACTACGCCTCTTTGCACAACAATGTCTACTGCAAGCCGCACTTCTGCCAGCTGTTTAAAGCCAAGGGCAACTATGATGAGGGTTTCGGCCACCGACCCCACAAAGAGCTTTGGGAGGTGCGAGGAGAAGGAGCCGAGGAGCAAGTGAAGCTGTCACCTCAAGAAACCACGTCCAGCCCAACAGTAGAGGAGTCTCCATTGGTAAAAGTTAACGTGCTTGCGGCCACTTTAGAGACCCGAACCCAGGCCACCTCGGAGAGGGTGGAGAAGCCACTGGAGACGGGACGACTCAAGATATCCTGGCCTCCGCAGTCAGAAGGGGATGAGAGCGCAACCCATGTGTGTGGATCCTCAGACGGCAGTGGCATCAAACCCATCCGCCCGAAATGGCCTCCAGAGGGCGACATGGTATCAAGCAACCTGGACCAATCTGATCTCCCAAAGATTCGCAGGAGCGTCTCACTCAAGGAGAGAAGCAAGCCGTTTTCCATCTTCAGCTCTGCGCCGGTCACTCAACCCAGCAAGATTTGCCAAAGATCTCCTTCAATTGAGAAGCCAAGCTCGGAGGAGGAAATGTCACCTGTTTCTTCCACCACCGACACGGTGATCTCTTCCGAGGACATGACCGAACACAACCTATCAGAAGAGGAGGAACAAGGTGAAACAGAACCCAAGGAGGAACCCAGTGAGGAAAAGATGGAACAGGAGGAGAAAGTGGAAGCACAAGAAGAGGAACTTTCCTCCCTAAAATGCAACTCACCGGTCAACAGTCCTTCATCGTCACCCGAGAGCGAGTCTGGGTTGGATCCCGAGGAGAACCAAGCCTCGCAAGATGTGGGCTTTTGGGATGGAGAAGAAGCGGAGGAAGACAGAGCTGATTTCTCAGTCGAGGACCTCATTAAGAGGAACCGTCATTATTACGATGAGGATGATGTGGTCTGAGTGATAGATTAGATGTCCATGAACTCTCGTTTCCCAGAAGCACCAGCGTATTTTCATGTAGTCTCCGTTTGTGGGTCTTTGTCTGTCTTTTGTGCAATTTTTTCGTGTTTTCAGCTTACTCATGTGCCTATAAATGTAAATGAACTAAAAACCAAGTAGTTGGCAGGTGATTCATAAGGTTTCTCTAGTCTAGATGATACACTAGAGCTCTTACGGTCTCTTCAAGCCTAGTTTTATGAAATTTTAATTAATTTGGTACTTTTTCTATGTTTTATATATTAATAGGCTGGAATGTTTTATTAAGCTGCTGTTCAATTTCAGAAAAATTGCATCTCTAAACAATTAAAAAAAAAAAGAAAAAAAAAAGTTATTGCTTTAAGAATTTATTAGTCCAATCTTAGTGTTCAATTCAAGCACCCATCTTTTTTCGTTTTTTATTTCACACAAGTGGTCTATCACTACTGTAATGCACTTGGATGTACTTTAAAGCTTAAACACCCTGACTGTACCACATTTGATAGGATTGGCAACCTTTGAATGTTTTAGTTTATTGCAAAATTGTATTATTTAACTATTTTAAATGTCACTTCTTTTTTTTTTTAATCACGGGACCAAATATCTTGGAATACTTGTTTCAAATAAATTTACTACTACAAAGTCTGGAGTGAGAGAGTATTATTTTTCTGCAGAGGTACCAGCTAAGTGAGCATGAAACAAACTTAATATCTCTCTCTCTTTTTTTTTTTTTTTTTAAATAAAGTATTTAAAGTATGGCATTTATTTTTAGTCATAACTTTAACCAGTGGGAAAATCAGTTAAAAATTGATCAGTTGCTCAATTAGACTCACTAAAACTTCAAACAAGTTAGTAATTTTGATGTATAGATTAATACGTAAAAATCACTAACATGCAATTGTTCGGGGAAAAGGATATGATATACCAAGAATAAATGCATAATAACTGGTCATTTGGTTTCTTTTAATGCAACCGCACTTTGAAATCTGCAGTTTTATAATTAGATTTGGTTACCTATTTAAAAAATTTTTTTTTTTTTTGCCACTGGTCACAATTTGACAACTTGCATTTTTCTGTGTCCTGCTAACATTATTAGTATGAGCTAGCGCAATCTCATTTACACATAATAACAACAGGCGGTTTAAATATTATTTGTAGGAATATGGTAGCTGTTTCTATTTTGAGCTGACGCCGACATTATCAGTGGGGAAAATCTCAATTTAAATGCCTCTGGTCATGTAACTTTACACCATCCATTAAAAAAAAAAGTTCACACAAAACCAAAACAGTCTCTTAATTCATTTCTAGTTGACAATTATGCATCAACCTTTTTATACCCTTCAAACTGCAAGCCTAATTTCAATCACTCATGTAACAGGCAGGATTCAAAGGGTTAATGTTTTTTTTTTGTTTGTTTTTTTTAATAGCATCCCTGGAGGTATAAAATGTATGAAAAGGAATTTGACTGCAATCCCAAGTAAAGTTTGTGTGGAAATAACCGTTTCTTTATTATGTACACATTAGCAAAAGAGTGCATGCTACAATTAGAGCAACACATCAACATCTTCAACGCAAGTCTCCATTTAGTAAGACTGTGTGAAAGCAAAACGATCATCGCCCATTTATGCGCCAAGCAACCACATTCCAGTGGAGGAATTCAGATGATCTTGGAGAGGACAACCGCTTGGCTTTTTGCATAAGCTTAACTGATAGAGGTATTTGGTTTTGGCTTCCCTGTGCTGTCAATTTATGTCTGGAACACAAGCAATTCTTTATGTTAAATGATCTGATCTGGAATATTCATTTCACCACTAAATGGAAAGGCTTTAGTAGACGGTGACACCCATTCTTCTCTTTAGAATGACAATTTTTCTCATCAATTCTCATTTAATGTATTTTAGGTAAAAAAAAAAAATAGTAGCAGAAAATAGTCTATGATAAACATGCAGGGTGTTCTAAATCACTGAGGGACTTTCAGATGAATAAATCAAAGCTCCTTATTCAATGATGCAGGTGCTTGGAAACCCCATGCATCCTGTCAAAAATAGCTGTCGACTAAGGCTATATTCAGAATAGCATACTATTCTTATTTCTGCAGTATACTGTGCATAGTATTAACATATATGCATAGAAATGGCAAAATGTGCATAGTGCACTGGGTACTGTTTCCCACAATACGTTGTATTTAACTTCACCTTCCATTTGCAGAGTGGCCAATGAACACTAAATTACTTTATATGACCGCACTGCTATTTTAAAACAAGTTTTTAATCCAATTTTGTGAAAAAAACGCATACAACTGAATTCAAAACCCTGCATTCAAGATGATGTGGTGAGGTTATGTGACAAGTTATCCTTGCATTTTGCATGGAAGCCCAAATCTGCCAAGGGTTAAAAAAAAAAAAAATTAAATAAAAAATAAAAGTAATTGCTTTTTTTGAGATATAAACTCAGATTGCTGACTTTCTCCCACAGAATTCTGACTTCTTAAAATTCTGTTTTTCGCCATGAAATTAAGAACTGAAAAAAGTAATTGCGATTTTCTCTCACAATTCTGAGTTTTTCTTCCGAATTCTGTATTTACATCTCACAAATCTGTTTTTTATTTTTATTTTTTGCTCCTGGCCTGGAAATAAAAATGAACGAGGTAATTGCAACTTCATCTGAATTTTGACTTTTTCATTAAATTGCGAGTTTCTTGAAATTCTGAAAAAAAGGAACCAAAAAAAAAAAAAAGTATAAAAACTTAGAGGTATAAACTCTTCTTTGCAAGTAAAAAGTCTGAATTGTGAGATAAAAAGTCAATCCCTTTTTATTTATTTATTTATTTTTTTTAAATCTCATGACCAAAACCAGCTTCCACAATTTTACACCGTTTCTCATATTCCTAAAAAATTGTAGACATACAGTATACACTGTGCAGTATGCAGTAAACTAGTATCTCATTCTGAACATAACCAACGTCCTGAGATTCAACTAGGATGCAACTTAAGAAACTGAGGCACCTAAATGAGGGCCAAAAATTTTATATCATTCAAAGACTTTGTTTATAAGACATGTCGGAGGAGAAAATATACTAAAAGGGACAAAATTGGCAAAGTGTGTAATATGAAACCGTTTTGTCCCATATGCGATATGTAACAGGATTATTGCAAGAGTGAGGTGTGCAAAATGGCATCTGTTGAGAAGTCTAGAGCGCAGCATCACAGCCGCTCGCCCATCAGACTATCAGCCCAAGGTGAGGCATCTCTAAAGTGCTTGTAGCATTTGTGAACCAGACTAGCTCACATTACAGTGGACAATTCCTGAATAAACAGCTCCAATGTGGCATCTGCCCTGAAATATCTGATAAAATGTCCACAAACTGATGTAAAAATCTACATTTACAGAAAAGCCTGAACTAAATAAACAGAACTGGTTTAAGATGCATTCACAGACAAATAAACAAGAAGCAGCTGATTGGGTGTTCTTTTCTGATCTTTCTCTCTCTGGTCTGGAGTTGCTGAATGCGTTTCCTGATGACAGATAAGAGTGCATGATACACAACACAACTCGCCTCCGCTGGCGTCACAATTACTCCATGCAATTTACACCCTCCCCTCAAACGCTCGTTTTCAGATAGAAATAATAGCGAAAAATGGCACTTTTTAAATATGACATTCAAAATGAATCACAATAAGAAAAATAAGCGTAATATGCTTTCATCACCTTCACAAGTCGTTTGCGAGAGGGAGTGCTTGTGGAAAACGGTGATTATATCATTTCTTAATAATCATTACCACCCTCATACCTAAGTTTCTCTAGGGTGTCTATCATTGTTTATTAATATCATGATTGCTTTTGCTAAATAAATGTTTGGATAGCAGCCAATACATAAATTTACATATGTACACGTACATTAAAAATATATAATTTAATATTTTCTACGCATTTTTAATAAACAAAATGTATCTTCGTACAATACTTCGGCCCAATATTAACCATTTCATGCCACAAACCCCTCTAAAATATGTGGTTTCACAGTAAACCATTTGAAGCTGAGGTGATCGCTGTAGATGAAACATGCACTGGAGTGTTAGACGTGTTAAACTTGCATTCTGAAGTGCCTTGAAACGTTAAAAAAACAACAAAAAAACAAATCTCAGCATCATTTTTTTTTTTTTGGTCTTTTCCATCCGCTTGTGGCTTGGAGATGTGTTCCTCGTTTACTATCCGCTGAGAGGATGGAGGTCCACCTTCACCTTTTCTCCGCTGCTGAGCATCCCGATAGTGGGGTAAAACCCTCCGGCCGGGACAACCACTTCCCTCCTGCCGATAATCTTGCCGTTTCGGGTGAAGAACACCTAGATGAGCACAGAGGGGCGACAGTGAGTCAGCATTTCCACAGCTGGAGAGGGAAGAGAGTGAGTCAGCATTTCCATAGCTACAGGGCTGAGACTGGGCGTCTGACAGTCCTGCTACACGCTACTTCCAAAACTCTTTGGGACACATGATGAGGACAAGAAAACACTTGGCAAACATCTGTTTTTGAGCACCGAGGGTATTCGATGTTCTTTTGTATCTAAAAAGCTTTTCCAGGCGACTGACTGAAATATCTGCGAGCAAATTCATCTTGACCGCATCTGGGATATCCTGTACCCTCAGAAGACGGCTCTTATGAGACATCGAGCTTATTTGTATTGTTGCATAAGTGTGGAAGCGAGCATCTTAACTCACATCCAGTGGGCAAAAACGAACAGCACTGTGGTTAAGCCATCGTGTCGAATCGACAGTCAGAAACTCGCTGATTACAGAGTCGCGCGGTGCAATTTTTGGCACGGAAGCTCTTGATAGTGTAACGTCCCACTGGGAGACCTCAATGCATTAATCTTCTGCAAGCTTAAAACGTTTGACTTGATGAATGACCAACTCCAACCGGCTTAAAAACAACAAATGATGATTCATTTGTTTAGCTGGCAGAACTGAGGCTTTAAGCACTTCGCTAGAAGTAACAATTTATTTTGTGGCCTAAAAAGTCATTAAGTTAGGAGACAAGAAATTTAAAAGACATCTATCAGTCAAATAGTAAATCTACACGCATTAACTTTTAAAGTTTTGCTCACCAAGGCTACATTTATTTGCATTTTACCCTGTGAAAGTAATATTATTACAATTTAAAATAATGTTTTTTAGTTTAAAGTATTTTAAATTTCATTTATTCCTGTTAATCAAACTGTTTATATAATAAAGATTTAAAAAAAAAAAAAAAAAAAAAAAACTCACCATAACCTTTCGGCCCTCGTGTTCTTGTTCTGGATCATCTCCCTCTTCCTCGTCTTCATCGTTCAAATACAGTAAATTTTCGACACGCCCCTGCTTTGGTCGTACATCAGCAGCATCCCAGTCGTCCATTTCATCTGACAGAGAAACCAATTGAGCTGGATGCACATCTATAAACTTGGACTACAGTTCTGACAAGCACGCTAAATTGATCAAAGTATGTATTTTTAAGTATGCATCGGCAGTAATGTGAACAGAATGGGGAATTTCTGCTAGTCTTCTTCGAAGAGCACCACATACGTGTTCTTACCTTCATAATCCAGCACATAGTCTCGAGGAAACATTATTCCACAGCCCATGATGTCCCCTTCAAAACAGCGAGGGCCAAACTGGTCTCCTACTCCACTTCCATGGAAGATCTTCCCATCATCTAGGAGCAGATATGATGGACAGTTCAAATGCAGCTACTTTCATTAATAAACCATGATTTGACATCAAAATTTATATGCAAATTAACTCGACACATCTTGACCATTAATACACTGAAAAATTGAGGAATATCATGTGACACTGAAGACTGGAGTAATGATGCTGAAAATTCATCTTTGCGTCACAGGAATAAATGTGTTAAAATATATTAAAATAGAAAATTGATTTTAAATTGTATTATTTCATAATGTTACTGTTTTTGTTGGATTTTTACGGCCTCTGTGAGGATAAGTGACTTTACAAAAAAATCTAAATCAAAAAATAAATTCTTACGAACCCCAAACTTCTGAACAGTAGTGTACAAATACAGTTATATTTATCATATTTGGAAAATGCTCTGTAGCCTAATTTCCACATGTAATACATGAAACAAAAGACATGGCTCCAAAAAACAACACACCAAAAGTACTGAAAAGATCTGATCAAGCTGATGCCTTTAAACAGTTTTACATGGCTTCAAATCTACATTAATACAGTAATACAAAAAAAGCATAGTTTTTGTATCTTGTGTCTTTTTGGAGCTTTCATATAGAAAATCCCTGGTAAACAGGTATTACAGGTGCTCTATTGATTTAAGTGCTACCTCCACCTGAAACATACGTCATCTGCTGGTGTCGCTGTTGGACAGTATTACCATAGGCAAAAGGAGTGTTTTACACAGTATTTGATTTCATAACATTTGTTTCTGTATCTTGTCTCATTATCTCTTTAAAGCCTCCCTCGAGGCAGACCCATTTACAGTCAATGATGGAGGTAAAAACTAATCATCTGAATGAATTTTAGGACAAAGCAGAAATGCTAAAGTTAGTGCTTTGCATCAGAGCGCTGTCAAGACCTGACGTGAACCTAAGCACTAATGCTGCATTCCTCACACATTTGCTCTTAATGATCCAGAGAAGTCTTATACTCTTCATCCAGAAACTGACAGGATGAAAGGAGATGTGCTTTCATGCCTCTGTACGTTTCTTTCTCCTAAATCGAAGTTTTCCTTATATAAGAAGATAACAAAACAAAGAGACGACAACAATCAAGAGCAAGTGAAAGAAAAACACGGAAAGGTAGCCTGCAGACAAAAAACCCTCTTGCAGTGTGTGGCTGGTAAATATTTATGGAGTTGTCATGGGACCCGTTCCCAGCTCAGGATACTGTTTAAACAATCCCTATCTGAACATGCGGAGGGAGATGAAGACACTGTATCATTATGATTCCCATGTGGGCCTCTGTCCCAACACCACACTCTGCAAACACCACGACCGCTGTGGGAGAGGAAGGCGACTAAAAATAGATGTGGGGTGGGGGGGGGGGGGGGGGGGGGGTTGTTTCGGGCGCACGCTCTCACTGAGCCTGCTGGAGAGCTTTTAGGCCCTCTGGCACCCAAGCCGACAGGAAACGGTACACCGGAGAGCAGAGAGGGCTTTCCTCGAATGTCAGAGCTGTTCTCTGAAAAAGACTGGGAACGTAGACTCGCTTCCGCAAACAAGAAGCGCGCTTTATGAGCCTGGCGGCTAAGAACGGAAAAACGATTTGCTTGTTCGTGTCATCAACATTTTCAAGTAAACTAAACGGGGAAGGGTCACGTACCCCGTGACAACGAAGCGAACGAGACTGAAAATAGCGATTTGGGGTGAAGCGACTCGCTGCCAACTATTTCGACCCACTTGGCACGGTCAGCGGATGAATTAAAGCAGGACTGGGGATTGTATGCTTGTTCCAAACTCCAAATAAATTCATCACCCCGACTTCCAGGATTATTTCTTCATCAAATTGAGATGCAAATAGCCCCGCTGTCTTTGGCTGTGATGCATGTGAGCACCCCGACCCCCCGAGCGACATATCAGTGGCTGTAACGTGTCTCTACGTGATGACTAACAGGATTGTGAGTCATAGATGTGGGCCTCTTATAGATCAGGGCAGGACAATGAGTCATGCCCCCCTGATCTGACCCGCTTCTGTGCCAATGCCAGACCTCCATCAGCGGGTGCCGCAATGAGGCACAGAAAAGACATGCCCCATAAATGCAGCTCCGCAAAAGCTGACAAGAGAGCCTGACACTCCTCGAGGTGCCAAAGACAAACTGCATCGCCCTGATGAGAGTGATGATGTGACGGAATTTTTCACACTCGAGAAGAACACAAGGCCTGGGTGAATTCACTAGCAAATAAACAAACTTCCATCCCTTCTGGAGATGCACCGGTATGAAAATTTGCTTTGATACAATAATTACGGTCATGTTATGGTCAATAACATAATATAAATAGAAATATATTTTTGAAATGTATAAATTCATAAATGAAAGGGAAAAAATAAATAGAATTTATGAAGAAATGTTAAAATATTTTATTTACTATGATTAGATATAAAATATTATATTTTATTATCTATCTAGATTAAAAAAAATTAAATAAATATTTTTAATATTTTGAAATGTATAAACTCAAACGGGGAAAATAAATTTTAAAATTAATTAGAATTTATATGCATTTTAAAAGATTTAACATAACATACATAATGAATATTTAAATTTTTCTATATATTTCAATATTTACATGTTTTGACATTTGTTTATTTATTTGAAATGATTTTTTTTTTATTAATTCATGAATACACAAATATAATTTTAAAATAATAATTAAAATTCATTTTAAATGCAAATTTAGGTATCATGACAATGTACACTGAAAAATGTATATTTATTTCGAGATTTTCAAAAGATCATATTTAACACTGTTATTAAATCAGATTAAGTGATTAAAGATTAAAGATTAAGTGAGTGTGGAATGACAACAAATGTAATCTAAATGTAAAAATAATGAAATAATTATGCGCAATTAAATATCAAATATAGGTTGATATAAATAAGTAAAATGGTACAGGTGTGTATCATGCATCCCTAATCTAGAGGTATCTTGATGTCCAATTTATGCTCCCTTTGAATTGTGAAAGTCTGGTAGTCTTATAGTGGAGTTGGACACTCAGGCCTGCGAATGCATCAAAACTATCATGGAAAACACAAATCTATCTATGTCTGGGCTATCAAACAAGATTAATGAGTGTACATTTTTATAGCATCTCCACTGTTGCGGCTAAAACCCAAGAACCCAAATAACCCACTAAAGGTAGAAACAGACGTAAATATGTATTAAGAACTGTCACTGTTTATCTGGCTCACAGGCAAAATCCCTCACCCTTAAACAATAGGCTGTGAGTCACCAAAGAAGCACATTGTTTCATTCAGGATGATACTCAGTGACTAATCTGTTATGTGGAGTGGCATGAAGGCATGACGGGGTTGAGTATAAAGATTGCCATCTTTACATTGAGCAGCAATCTTATCCGATATCAACTTCCTTTGAGCTGCTTTGAAAGATGGGACATGTGGAGTTAGATAGGGCTATTTATCCTTCTGCCATTTTCAAGAGGATTTGCTTCTAATCAACACGCTCATCTCATCTCCACAATCCTCTTATCAGCACCCAGGACCTCCACACACTGTAGAGATGGTGCCCATAGATGTGTAGGCTTGAAAAGAGAAGAGGAGCCAAATAATAAAGCTTAAAAAAAAAATTGAAAAAAAAAAAAAAAAAAATCACCACCTGCAGGAATTCTGGGTAATCCATGCATGAACTGTGATAGGAATACAACCAGAGATGACAAAACAGAGAAAACAAAACTAACTTTATGTAAACAGGATCTGGATGTGTGGACTGGTGTGTGCATGAATAGAACTGGATGTGGGAAAAGAGTGAGCGCTTTTACATAGACTTTCAAAGCTTCATTTCAGATTTTATATGTACTAGGTCTGAATGAAATCATGCCATGTAACAGATCTACATAATGCCATTGTAGCTTGGCTTCGCCCACCATGCACGTTAAACCAAACTACAACTGGCCTGAGCATGAGAGGAAAAATGTGAAATACTAAGTGCATTTCATCCTTCAATGTATATTAGGGTTTTGTGTTACATCGAATGTTGTTAAATTCATGTTTATTGCATTATTTTAGTGTTGTGTTACCATAATGGTATTTAGCATTTGTGTGAATGACACTGTGCACCTTCTATACATTAGTATGTATTTCATTTGTGTTTTTATGGTGTAAGTACATCAGTAGGTTGGTATATAATTAACATTATATAATTTCTTTTACTGTAAATTTATCTTCAATCCATAAAACCTAAAATCCTGCAACTTTTTTTTTTCTTTACAGTAAAATTCTGACAACCACAGTTGCAGACTATACAAAAGCCTGCTGTAGCTCAAAAATGACTATGCATGTAAACATACTGACTGTTACAATTACAAAAGATTGAACTTAAAACAGCTCACCTGCGTGATATGCAACAGAACCTCGACTCCATCCTGGATGCCTGTTCTTTGGGTAATCCTGAAAAAAGAGGAAGAATTGGTAAACATAAGATACATATTCTAACAATTAGACAAGAAAAACAGTCTGGTTTTACAGATACCAATAGGAGTGATGGATTTACTGTAAACATGAACTTGCCACGCATTCACTTTTAACAACCTCACTCAACACTTTCATATTAATGTGGTGGAGAGACGAGCGAGTTCTATAGCCAGAAAACAATTACAGCATCGCAGCTCATTGTTTTAGGTTTAAGTGTTGCTGTCACATAGCTGCAAAGGTTATGTTTTTTCATATACAGACACACCATGCCAGCAGAAACACAGGGAGCGGCCAATATTTTGATAAGATCTGAAAATGACTGAGTTAATCAACATGGAAAGATATTTTTGTATTTCTCTGTTGTCAATTGAAGAGACTATTAAAGCCTGTTTACACCAAAAGCTGTAGCAACAATTCTCTTGAACCCTGTATATATACTACAAAAACACATTCTTAATGCATTCATTATACACAGTCTTCATACACCATTTTTCTTTAAAAAAAAAAAAAAAAGTTAACACTAGTAAATGCATTGAGTATTAAATACATAAATGCTGTAAAATGTTATGCTAATTCATGTTTGATATACATTGAGTTGTGAAAAATAATGTATTATGTCGAAATTAACATTAATCAAGATGTATGTAGTAACAGTATTTTAATTGCTAGTTCATAACCAGGGTATTATGTAACTTGAACCTTATTGTGGCAACAATTTTAAATACAATTTTAATAGAAATTTAAGCTTAATGTTATGTACAGTAAGTGTTCTTTTTTTTTTAAGTAATTAAATCCCATATACATTACAGTTCAAAAATGTGGGGGTCTTATGATTACACAGGCTGAATTTATTTAATCAAAAATGCAGTATAATCAGTAATACTTAGAAATATTATTAGAGTTTAAAATAACTTAAAATAAATTCCATTAGAATATATATTAAAATGTAATTTATTTGTATGATGCAAAGCTGAATTTTCAGCATCATTACACCAGTCTTCAGTGTCACATGATCCTTCAGAAATCATTCTAATATGCTGGTTTGCAGCTCAATTTTCAGTAATCAATGTATCCAAATCAATGCAAAAGTATTAATTTCTTTAAAAAAAGAAACTCTTACTGACCCCCAAACTTTTAAACAGTAGTGCAGGTTGACAACTAATTGTAGCCACAGTAACAATATTGTGAATGCTGTAATTAAAAGTTAAAATGCTTATGGAAAGAACAATGCAAAAAGAATACACTTATGATGCATTAAGAATGTCTTAAAATTAAATACCAATTCCTAAAATAATTCCTTTCCAAGTGGAACACAGGTGAGCAGCTCCATGTGCTGGCATTCTGTATCTCGTCTAGAGGATTACAAGGGGATCTGTTTTGGTTAAGGCTGATAGAGGGTTGTGTTATGGTTCAAGTCGACATCTTCTCATCTGTTTATCTAATAAGGAAGAGGAGAAAACAGAGACCAGGGGACCAGAAAACCCTGTCCTAGAACGGACAGATGATTTAAACTAGAGTCACAAAATCCCTTTCTAAGAAAGTAAGATGACCCGCTTAACGTCCCTCGGTCTGCCGGTGTAGGTGAAGCACGGGACTAGACGATGAAGTTGTGCAACAGAAAGCACGGGGATGATGATGATGCCTTAGGCGAATCTGACAAACAGCTCTAAACATGTAGAGACAATGGAGTGGCGTTCTCTGGAACGACACATGACAAAGTAAACTGTTCGCAACCATTACTTAATTTCAAATGAGTTTACATCTGTGCCCTGACACCATGATAAATGATAGCACATTCCGTGCATTCGTACGATTACATCTGTGTTCCATATCATGTACCGCGTATAAACACACAAGCAAACAGACACTTCAGCATGCCACGCAATGCACACAAGCCATCAATCAACCCACTCGGCCCAGCAACCCACATAACAGTTTTTTCTAAATTCGTCAAATGAAATTATATACCGCATACTCTTGTTTGAGAAGAGGAGCTGTTCATGCATATAGCGTTTTGGCCCCCTGAGGAGACTGCAAAAGCCATTAGAGAGAAGCATCGAGCTTCCAAGAAACACAAACAGTAGCATATGTGTCCACGGCAGAGCGCTATCAGATCCACCCGGAGCTTTTATGTGCGATACTCGAGCTGCCTGCATTTCCACACTGTGGCAAAGACAACAAGTAGCGGAGAGGCTGCCGGTGGAGGCAGATGCACATCTCTACATGACATATAGTGCAGAGATTAGGCCAAGAGGGTACCTGCCCTCAACCACCACAATACGGGCGCTGGGAATGGCATTTGTGCAAGCTGCTGTCATCGTGAAACAAACTATGAGCACTTTTAGAAAGAGTAAAAGTAAATGCCTCACCAGCTATATACTAGCTGCTGATCTATACTTTAAATTTCACCCCAGACAATGTTCAACTGTGTATATGTATATAAATCAAAGGAGAATTCTTATCCATTTTTGTAAAGTGTCATTTCAATCACACTTCAGTTCATGTATTTAATATTGTGTGATAGAAGTGATGGTAGTGGAAATGATATTTAAAGCATTTTTGGAATAAAACAACTTCTCTGTCTTGCAAAGGCTAATTTCACAGCAAGTTTTTATTGCTTCCTAAATACACACATTTTACATTGTAATTTGACAATTACAGCTTGACTGGAAATAAAAATATTCTGTTCACAAATTATATTAATTTGTTTTCTTCAGAATGTCACATTTCTTTTTAAGAAAATGCACTAACTTTTGAAAAAACTTTATTAGTGGCAAAATTATGCTACAGTTGTGGGACAGTCTCATTTAAAAAAAAGAAAAAAAAAAGTCAAATTTAAAAAATGTACAACATTCATAAAATTTGAGAGGTATAATATTAAAGAAATTAATAGTAAAGACATTTATAATGTTAGAAAATAATATTATTTTTTTAACTTTCCAAAAAATGATCACAGTATCCACAAAAATATTAAGCAGCACAACTGTGTTCAACATTTATAATAATAATAAATGTTTAAGCAGAAAATCAGTATATTATAATGATTTCTGAAAGATAATGTGACACTGAAGATTGGAGTAATGATCCTGAAAATTATGCTTTGATATCAGAGTAATAAATTACATATTTCAATATATTTCAATATTAAATTTTCAATTGTAATATTTCATAATATTATTGTTTTTACCATATTTTTGATTAAAAAACAAATGCAGCCTTGGGGGGAATAAGAGACTTCTTTTAAAAAACAAATTATTTAAAACTGTAGTGTATACATAATACATAATATGTATGCATAATGAAAAGATTAATTTTTTTCATTTAGATATTCTGTTTTAAAAATATAACTATTCATATTTTAATGTTGGATTTCCAGTTAAGAGGTAAACACAAGGTTAAAACAATAAAATCTACTAATACAAGACATTTGGAAAGCAGCAAAATATTTTTTAAAGGCAAAATCATTCCAAGGCAGTTGTTAATATCTTAAAAGTGGCCAAAGTTGAAGAAACACCCAAAGATACAATGGAGCGCCAGAAGAGGTCAGAAGGATTGGTGACAGATGGACTATTGTGTTTCTTGCCGAACACTTCAAAAGTTGATCTGCACTTTGAAATGTGAATGTTTCCAAAATAAATGAGGACACCAGGGTTTTCAGGAACACACACTCCCTCGATTGCTCCATGGGAAGTGCTAGAGAGCTGGCTGAAACCAAAGCCCACGGAGCCGGATGAGAGCAAAGGAAAGGGTTGGTGCGAGAGGGGAAGGTCAGGAGGTGATAAGGGTCGAATCCATTCACGCAGACGTGGCCGCTGAGGCTCCGGTACAAACCTCCGCCCCTCGTTAGAACCAAGAAAATCTTTGTCTTGCATCCTAGCAACCCAGTGTGTATTCCGGATGCATGCGTACGAGCTCGTACGGCCAGCTAAAGTCCCCGTTCACAGGGGTGAGGGTTCACTGATCGCAGATAAGAGTTCCGCTCTTCCTCCCCACATCTGCCATCATACGCAGACCAAAACTGGAACTGTCAGAGGGCAGACTATCTTATAATGCGGCCCATCTGATGTTCTCACTGCAGCTGAGATCCTGCCATTACCTAGGCTGGTTGCCATTCCGTGGCTGTTCCTCAAATGGCAGAGGTGATACGCGCTAGGGTTGGGTACCGTTCACATTTGAACCGGTATGGTACCGGTACCCAACGGTATCTTTTTTCGGTACTTTACTCTCTGTGTAATAACAAAAACATTTATTTCAGTGAAAAAAATAATCCAAAACTCTCAATTTCAACATTTTGAACAATAGGACCCTACAATTTTTTTTCTTCCAGAAATTCGTATTTTATTTTTTCTGATAATCAAATTAAGGCATGAAACATTTATTTATTTTTAATCAAATCAAAATGAAACCCTTTTATTTTTCGGCAAACAAACAGACTTAAAATTAATACACGGTAGAAAAATTGTGTGAATATACCTTTAAAAAAAGTTTTAATAATAATTGTATTTTTTTCTACAATTAAGTCGTTAATGTGGTTGTAATAATTATTTTTATCATTTAAACGTTTTATTTAAATTTGTCAGTAAATGGAATATATAAAGACGTACATTATACTGTACAAAAGTAATACAAGAGTATTATATTTCTGTTACATGTTAAACCGCACTTTTATTTTGACAGGTTGCCGTGATGCTGGTTTTCTCAAATGAAACGGTAAAATTCTCATGAAGTGACTCTCACAGCCTGTAAGTTCATGTTGTGAGATGCAGAGTCCGAAAATCACCGCGAGTTCACGTGTGCTTCAGTATTTGTGTAGTAAACAAAACAGCGTCTCCGCCATTCATACATACCGAGGCTAACCGAACATGCAGGATTCATATTTAAACTTTCTGCGTTTTAATATTCACATACACTAGTTCATATCACAATTCGAATTAAGTGACAGACTTTTATTCATCCAAAACTTGACGAATTCCATGGCATTCCAAGCTATAGAGTAAATTCCGTTTTTATGAATAGACTCCGCCATCCTGTCCACGTTTTCGCGGAAACCATATAACCCTAGAAATGTAAGCACACTTCAGAACATTTCAGTTTGCCCTGTGTGTTGTGTTTTAAAGAGCTGCAGGGGTAACAAGTCACAGGGGGTCTCTCTCTCTCTGTCTCTCTCTCTCATGCGCCCAAATGCGTTCTCAAGTACCAAAATTTGGTACAAAATGATTTAATGTTTAAATCGATACTCTGTAGTACCGACGCAATTCGGTCCGTACCCTTAAAAGTACCGAGTTTGGTACCCAACCCTAATACGCGCACTTGATGTTGTAACAATTAACAACCACATTGTTTGTAAACGTCTCTCCAGACACAGGATGCAGGGAACATGGTACACGTCCAATGGGAGTAAACAGTAATTAGGCAGCAATGCTTTAACTGATATTTGATACTTAATGAAACGCAGATGCAAAGTTCCAGAAAACGTCAAAATTAGAAAAAACAATAACAAATTGCTCCCCGTTTCTCTGAGCAACCAGTGGCCTCGCACGACTCAACATGACAGGCTTGTTTACCGTCTGCCATTCCCAACCTGAGACTAATTACCCTCCACTTTCCTCATGGTCTTGTACAGGATGTCAGGAAGAGAGAAGAACACGGTGGTCACGTTCCTGTTCCCACCTTAACTATTCCTGATTAAAGGAATAGTTCATTCAACCCCCCACCCCACCCCACCACCTTGTAATTCAGGGTTGTTATCGCTAGCTACAACTGAAACCATTAAAAACTTTTGTTAATTGAAATAAACCTATACTAAAATATAGATATTAGATGAAATACTACAAAAATTAAAAACGTTGCACTAAAATTACAAAATGGAAATAAACGAACTAAAACTACAGCTGAAATTAAAATATTACACCTAAATAATAATAAAAAAAAAACTAACTAAACTAAAAATATAAAGATTGAAGCTTATTTAAAATATGAATAAACTACATATATATCAGGGATGCTTCCTCCAGGCAAGGGAGACAGTGTCTCCTCAAAATATTGGATGAGGAAAAAAATAAAAATAAAATAAAATTGTACAAAAATAAATTAAAAAACCCCCGGCAATAATACAAAATATAACATTATTCACGAAATTTAAAGTAATTAATCTCTGTGTTTGTGACCAATATTTACCGAGCTTTGATGACTGATGACCAAAAAAACCCCCCAAAAAACGCAAAAATAGTTAAAAGTTAACTATTAAAAAGAATAGCTGAACATAAGTTCACAAATAAAATATATTGTTTACATGGTTTCTACCTTGAGTTATTATTTTGGAATAACTGTAAAAAAAACACTAACTTGATGAGATTCATACTTGGATTTAATAATAATAGAATATTGATCACATTGTTAATGTAAAAATTAGAGCTGCCACCTAATAGTTGACTAACCGATAGTCGACTAGAAGAGGCTTAGATGATCAAAATTTCATCAATCGCTTAATCGCAGAAAAAAAAAAAATTCCACAGGAGGTTGCAAAGTCACGTAGTCCACGACGGACAGATAATTAACAGCTGTCTGTGTGGTAATTACTTTACATTGGTCAGGACATCCAAACGTTTGTTTTGATCACTGACCTAAAATATGGCTTATCATCTGAAAAATGTAAGTAGCAGACATATTATATGGCCACTCGCTCTAACATTAACCAAGAAAAATGTGCACTATTGAAGTGTTCACTGCATAACAGTCAACTTGGAGGCGCTGGTGCGATCATTTGCATTTAACTTAAAATACTCTGTCAGTTTTGCTTATACAGATAAGACTACTACATCTTTCGAAACTGTGAAAGGTCTACTTTTATTTGTGTGCACTCACAATAAAAACAAAACATTGTGCTTTTGTAAAATAATGAAAGCAAACAGGGTATGCTTTCTGCCGTCTTGGTGAACTTGAGGGTGTCAAACTAAATATATATAAAAAAATTAATTAATTTAAAAGTTAACCAAAACTCTGTCTCACAGACATGAAAAATATATCTATAGAAGATGTCTACTTTTAAGTGAACCAATTCAAGTGGAAAACAAATATTTTTAGACTGTATAATCGGTATGAAACGTGCACGTCCACTGTCCACTGTCATCATCACTGTAGCCGAAAATACAGAAAATACTTAGTGCATTATTGTTAGGGGTGCTCCGATCAGGATTTTCGAGGCCGATCACCGACCACAGAAAGCAGTATCTGCAGATACCGATCACAATCTTTTTAAAGCCATGTTTTCAACATGTAGAATTATTTATATTGATACACCAATCAGTATTTTTAGACATTTATTCAGTGCCTGAATTTCATTTTTGAAATGGAGGGAATTCCCCTCTTAGGTGACAATTGTGAGAGAGGATTTTTTAATTTGAGGGGTAGAGGGAGGCATTTAGACATTTTTTCAAAAATATACTTCCCACCTAAATGCATCCAGTGCATTTTTGTTTTTACAATTGTGCAGTTGTTTCAGAAAAGCTTACACACAGCACAAGCCTGATTTCACACAGGAGTCCACTACTGATCCATCTGTTTACCACAAACAACATTTATCCATTATTTTGATTTCAAATCCAAACACTGTTACTGAAAATGCTTTTTCATTGTGATTCTTTTTTTTTTTTTTTTAACAGTAATACAATCTTTATAGACGTGTTTGAATGCAATATAATCAATGCATTATTCAATGCTTTTTACTTTTGCATTTACTTCTAGATTTATATATTAAGTTGCTCAAGGAAGTGGCAAAACGTTTAAACTACTTGTGTTATCACAAACATTCTAAATTAACTTATGACTGGCAGAAACAGTCAGCTCTACTGCATTTAAATCATTATTATAAACAATCCTGTGGTTCATAAAGAACTTTGCTTTCCATACTTCCCCGTGTGCCATCTATTATTGTCTTGTTTATCTAAAAGTGCTATTTTCCTTTAAACCTAGCCAAAATGCCATATGTGTTGACTGTGAAACACAGTAGACTTTAATTATATGCATTTATTGTGTAATTACTACGTTTTCGTGTCAATCCATGTTCATATTTACCACAAACAATGCACTGTCACTTTAATTCAGTACAGCAAAGGTAGACTATGTGCGGAAACGATTGCTGCACTGCTGCAGACACACCGCTCATGGAACGCACTACCGGACCACAACCGCGTACACTCTGATCCGTTAACATGAGCGCAGAAAAAAAAAAAACACTGCATACACACTGCAAACAGAGTATAATAATGTGAACCTGACGTCATGTGTGTGCACTTCGAACAAAGTGGTACAAAGTAGTACAAATTGAAGACGTTTCGGTCATTCAAGAAGCTTGAAATAGCAATACACACATTTGTTACATCTAGGCTTAACTACTGTAATTCTCTGAATGTTGGTGTTCCTCAGTCCTATGTTTCCCTTCTGCAGTTAGTCCAGAACACAGCAGCTCGGCTTCTTACTAGAAACTGCATATATGAGACTATTACACCGGTTTTAATCTCACTCCATTGGCTTCCAGTAAAGTACAAAATTGATTTTAAAATTCTACTGTTTGTTTTTAAATCTCTTCACAATCTGGCCCCACTGTACTTAACTGAGTTGTTACAGCCTCATATTTTGTCGAGATCACTCAGATCTACTAATTCTAACTTACTGTGTGTTCCTAGGATAAGGCTAAAAACGAGAGGTGACCGTGCCTTTTCTGTTGTGGGCTCAAAACTTTGGAATGGCCTCCCCTCTCACATCAGAACTTCCCCAAACTTGTCTTGTTTTTAAATCCACTCTAAAGACTTAATTATTCTCGTCGGCGTTTGATATCCCATGGCAATTTGCTTTTGTCTTTGTTAGGAACCCCACACATTTTTACAGTTTGAGTATATCTTGCGTATATTTAATTATCATTTTGTTTTTATTTATAGTTTGTTTTTCTCCTCTGTTTGCTGTGTTTCAATTTACCTATTGCTTGTATAGTGTTGTAAAGCACTTTGGTAAACTACGGTTGTTTTTAAACTGTGCTATATAAATAAAATTGTATTGTATTGTACAGTCTCCAAGAGAGCGTGCAAGTGCTGAATGGTTAAACACTGGCAAGAATTAACAAGAAAAGCAACTTATAAACTTTAAATAACAATGCGACACTGCTTCTGTTGTGCAAGTGACAATTCCTGCATCAACTATGCAGCTCATTTATAGTGCAGATGCAATGTGATTTGAAGCAATTTGCGCATTTTGAGAGGGAAAGAGAGAGCGCGTGATGATTCACACAGGCTGTTTATGAAATTATGTCTCACAGAAAGTTTCAAATTACTTATGTTATTTAATGAATAAATATGAATTGACTGGGACATGAATTTACATTTTATTTATTTAAAAAAAAAAACAACAACAACTTTGCCTTCTCATTTCAGAGCACCGCTGCACATGTACATAATGCATATAATGCATCGCTCTTTTACATAAAACAAAACAGATTGGCAAAAAACACCATAAATATATTAAAAAAGTAGTTGAAGGACATTATATTCCAAACAGATTTGAAATTTGAGATTTGAAAGCTATGCCCAAAGCAAGGTTAAGTAAATAATTGGTCTGTTGCTCGAACAATGACTGTGTAAGGTTTAAAAAAAAAGACTTGTTATATTGCATGAGTCATTTGAACTACTTTTATGAATCTTTTATGATGCATTTTTGGAGCCTGACAGCCACTGGATACCATTTGACAGAAGAAATAAAGTAATAGGGGATCAACTTGAAGATGAGTAAATCATGACAGACGAGTGAACTGTTCGTTTGAGTGATTTGCTCAAACCGCTGTTCTATTTGCATTCTACACCTCAGGGCATTTTATAATGTCAGACTCTAACTGTTATGAGGACACAGTGCTGTGAAGCTACATTTGCGATCTTGGTGTATATCCAGAGCTTACTGTACACTTCTCTTCTTGTTCAGGCCTTGACCAAAAAAAAAAAAAATACTGGGAATTTTTGATCAAAAGACAACACTATTGCCAAAAAAAAAAAAAAAAAAAAAAAAAAAAAAAAACACTAAAATGGCATTTGCAAAGCATTTAACCTCCATAGTGTGAGACTGTGGTCATTTGTATTCATATGTGCATGCACTTCCCTACATTCACTGATTTAGCAGATGCTTTTAAACCAAGTAGCTTATTTATAAATCAGAAAATGACTTACTCTTCTTGCCAGGCCCAGGGCGATGTAGCACTTCTCTCCGGGATCCACGATCTCCACTTCAAAGTAGTGACTTCGTGTCGTGAGGGGCTGCCGGGCCTGAGCCAGACCAACGTCCATGATGCTCTTCCCTTTCCCGACATATTCCAGAAGCTACGGCAGAAAACATCATAGATTTAATTTAGATACATTATAGAGCACTACACATCATTATACATGTTTTAATATCGAGTTTTTAACGGTTTGCTCATGTAGAAGGAAACAGGATCTTGTCAGGTGGATTATTTGGTCAGTTTAAGGTTAATCTGGCATAAACCAGATGCATCTATAAAAATAGTCAGCCTGGCTGCGAGCAGGTTTGGGAAATCGGATATGTTGCACTGCAAACATACCTGGCTAAGCCTCAAATCTTGATTTATGGCTGCCATCTTGAAACTGGTTTCAGGTTTTATGTTCAGACACATTACTGTTGAGGTTTTGTTTTTAAAGAAATTAAAACCTTAATTTCATTTGGCACGGATGCATTAAATTGATCAAAAGTGATAAAGACTTCACACTGTTACAAAGAATAAAGGGAAAAAAGGGTTTCGAGCCGCAAACCAGCATATTAGAATGATTTCTGAAGGATCATGTGACACTGAAGACTGAAGTAATGATACTGAAAATTCAGCTTTACTATCACAGGAATAAATTCAATTTTAAAATACATTAAAATAAAAAATATATATTTTGAATTGTATTAATATTTCACAACATAACTGTACTTTTGTCTTACAGTCTTACAGACCCTACACTTTTGAACAGCAGTGTGTATATATATATATATATATATATATATATATATAAAGAAAAAATTCCTTGAGTGATTATTTTGAGCTCAAGGCACTTAGAGAAGAATATTTAGAAGAATAATCTACATGAAATGAGATCAAGTATGGGCAAACCCAAGCACACAGGAGTGATGACACATCTTCAGATTGATATTTTCCATCAGGTGTGTTAGCAAAGATGTAATAAGATTATTAGAGAAGACAAAAAAGGTTGACCTGTCTTCAAAAAGTTCATGGGATAGTGAGGGTGGGGCATGGCCTTTCAACTACAGACATGTGAGTGGTATCGACAGCCCCACCTAGCCTTACAAATGAAAAGAAAAAATTACCAATGGAACAATTTTGACATGGCATAAGGTCAAATGTTTCATTCAACAGTGTTGCAAAAAATGGCATTCATGCAAGTGTGAGCCATCTCCCAAGGACCGTCTCGACCTAGTGATGCCTAACGTACACTTAAAACATTTAATTCATAGGCCAAGTCAAAACACTTTAGATTAAACCTCGAAATCTGCCCACCTAAATGACATTTTTAGGCATCCTACGTTCAAGTGATCAAAGGTCAAAAATCTAACCTACTGGACTGCCTTGTAAGCACTTTTGAATGGACAATTTAAAGACCAAATCATATGCATATTTGAAAAGCATTTTTGGGCATTAAATAAGTGGCAAAAAAAAAAGAAAAGAACAAAATGGCCCAAAACAATGGCAAAAACTTCTACACTTCAAATTGAAACCTAGTGAGCTGCCTACCTAGACATCATTAAACTTAAGAATAAAAGCTAGACAACATTTTTGGCCATCATATGCACTTCCAGGAGCTCAATTAAAATTTTAACACCTCAGATCCCAACCTAGACTGCATTTCTTTGGCTGTGTCTTCGGTCAAAAATAACAAAACTTCTGTACTTCAATCGAGAACCTAGTGCCTAACAGCGTTTTCGGGTATCATATGCACTTTCGAATGTTCAGTTTAAACTTTAACTTCACACTGAAACATTTTTGGCCTTCACATGACCTTTGAATTATCAAAAAAGACACTTCAAGTTAAAACCTAGTAAGCTGCCTTCCCAGACATCACTTTTGGGCATCGCATGCCTACGATGCCTAAAAAGGCTACAGTCTCTCTCTCACGTTCTGTTTCTGGCCCAACACAGCTTCTAAACTCGCAACACAGCATGGTGATTACTTTCAGATTTCAACTGGTTGTCATTAATTACTTAGAAATTTCCGTTTCCAACGTCAGAATCAGCACTTTATTGGGGCAGTGGAAAGATTTCACCAAAGCCATCTACAACAACCTTTGGTATCCTTGTTTACGCCGCTACACAACTGCAGGTCAGACGGAGACTCTGACAGGGGGCCTTGTACAACCACATGCTGGTAACGACTAGACATTTTGAAAAACATGAAAATGTGCGTGCAAAAGTCAAACGGAGACTTTAAATGGCCAAGAACAGATTGCTGTCAGTTGTCCAAGAATATCTCCCGCTGACATCAAAACCACTGATCAACTACAGAAAATAAGATGCAAAATCCTGCAAACAATCAGCCGCTGCTTTGATCAAAGCAGACTTGATCGATCCAACTAAACTGATTGGTGTTCAATATGGAAGAATGCGTGTTTCTGGAACGGAAGGCATTCTCTTCTCATCTCCTGAGGCTCACTGGTGGAGGCACCCACCGAGGAACTGATATCCATTTATTGAAATTAAACGCGGGTTGCTTTTTATAGACGCAAAAGTGTGTTTTTTCCTGCCTCCACCCGACTCTTCTTTTCAACATCAACCTCTTCAAGTTTTCATGCCAGGACAGTTGCCTGCTCATTTGAGGATGGAGGCAAAATTGCACCTAGTCACACCTTCCTGCCTCCTTGATGCTGAGTAATGGGGAGGTTGTCTACCTTTATACCACTCCTAGCGGCTCTCAACAGCTCCCAGCATGCTCGGATGACAGTGCTGACAGATTTGACATGCTCTCGAACGTCACCCTCCTCAGACCTACGTGGGGGCGGCAGCTTGTTTTGTTGACCCGCTGCCCCGGCAACAGGTGCAACATTGCGAGCGAGTCCCACAACTTCCTGTCACAGTGCGGAGAATGTGGAAAAGGCGGAGGACACAAAGAGGGAGACGCCCACAAGTGGAGCCGCTGAGATGATTGTCTCGCTCGTCTTCAGTCTTTAAAATAGGGTCTATGTTTTGACAGCCTCAGACAAAATCTCTGGAGATGATGTTGTTATAAGTCGTCTGTCGGCTAGCGGTAATTCAAAGTCTGTCTAAATACAATTTATCCTGAATTCGCCTCGTTCTTTAGAGTGTTAAGTACTTGGCATTCAGCTGCTCATTTAATTGACAAAACAATATATTAAAAGCCTCAACATGCAGACTCTGTTTTGTGAAGCGCTGGGAATTCCTGTCACTGTCCAAGACGGTCCTAAATAAGCAAAACAAAATTATTTCAAATGATCTATGATAGAAAAGTACTTTTGTATGTTTACATCATGGTATTCCAGTACAATTTCTAAATGTTTTTTAGACAAGATGTGGCAGGAATATCCCCATCCATTAATTTGTTTTTACGAATATTGGGTCATGAGGTGATCCAGTTTTCCTTTTGAATTTTCTAGTTCATTGCACTATAAAAACACATTGTAATTAGGGATGCATCAATCCGATACTCAGGATCAGTATCGGTGCCGATACGGTCATTTTCTGCGGATCGGGTATCGGTCAGGCGAGACCAATCCAAATCTGATATTGTGTTATTGTTGAGCCCCACGAAAGGCACAAAAACATTATAAAGCACCATAAAGTTTTCGTGCACAATATTTCAAGTGTTCTAAAGCTGTTGCATAGTTTAATCTGAGGTACAGATGAATATTTAATTCGTTAAATTAAAGTTCAGGTAAACTGAACTTCTCTCCGCTGCGTCTGTCAGTCATCCTCCATTCAGCGTCAAACTGCGTGTTCGGTTACTGCAGTCAAACTCTCTCCGAGAGCGCACAGTAACTGAGGTCTAAAACTGTTAAAAGAAAAGGCTCAATAAACTAACGCACAGATTTAATATACTACGCATCAATATCTTTTCCCTTTGTACTTTGAACTTTTCTATGCGGATTCGGAGGGCTGCGTAGCATGCGCGCTGTGACTCCGTGCTGCTTCAAGTGCATCATTCTGCACACGGGATGCGCATAAGCACTTTGTGCCGCTCTGTATGGAGCCTTTCATATTATAATACTTTTGCGCAATGAAAGATTATTAATAGTCTTTCTTGTTCGGTCCTATCTATCATATGTTACTGCCTTCATTACTGTGCTAGATTTAAAAGAAATGCATTTTAATTTTATAGTATATAAATGTATTTGCTTGTTTTTTCATGAATGTATTTTACAACAACACAAAGAGCAATGTGTACCATTTTACCAGATTTAGTCCTACACTTATTCAATTTTATTTGTAAATAAAAATGTTTCACTAGGTTTTATAAAATTGTGCACCCATGATTTTTCTTTTGCTGCTAAATTATCCACTATCCTAGTTTATAATAGTATTTTTGTCATAGATTATGATCATGACTTTTTCATTTGTTATTTTTCATTAAAATGAAATATATATACATTTCATTTTATATATATATATTATATTATTTCATATATATATATATATATATATATATATATATATATATATATATATATATATATATATATATATATATATATATATATATATATATATATATATATATATATATATCTATATCTATCTATATCTATATATATTCAAAGCTATGCAAAAAAAATTCTGCTGGGGTGTAAAAAGTCCATTAATTGGTGCTCTTTGGATGCGGGATTCTTTCGTATCGTCAAAAAACTCATAAATCCAAGGCACTCGAATAGTGTGAATTTTTTTTTAATTTTTTTACACTATTCAAGTGCCTTGGATTTATGAGTTTTTGAAGTTATCTATATGTAGTGGATTGTGTTTAACACACAAAAGAGTGACGATCAGGTCAACACACAGAAGAACAGAAATTCTAAAAAAAAAAAAAAAACTGCGCTGGTATCGGATTGGATCTGAAAAAATGGTATCGTTGCGTCCCTAATTGTAATGGTACCGATCACATTTATCGCTGTTCAGCAAATTTCAAGGGACAAAATTCAGTCATTTCAGGAATCCATGTGATCAGAAATTTCATGTTGAGTGTGAAAGATTTCCACATGAAGACTTTGCACTGGGTTCAACCGAGTTGGTCATTGACCAACAGAGTGCAGGTTGGTTTGAACGTGACTTCTATGTGCTTCATACATTGCTACACTATTGACAATGGATCTACAAAATTTAGTTGACAAAGCCAAAACTATATAAAGCTATTAAAAATTAGTCTTCTGCAACATTGCGACATTTCCCTGAAAGCAACGGCACATAACTGCCTCCACCGAAGCACTACTTTCTACTTTTAGATTATCACTTCCATGACCTGTTCACTGGTGCCCAGTAGGTGAAGCAATGCAAATGGTGCAGAACAGTCACCATTTGCATTGGTGCTCTTTGGATGCGGGATTCTTTCGCATCGTCAAAAAACTCATAAATCCAAGGCACAAAAAGGTACTGCTTGAGGTCATTTGCGTAAGACATGTTCATTCATCCCTGTGCCTTGTTTTTAATTTAAAAGAAGTTCTGCACGTCACGTCCACTCTGCTGCATCTAGCTGGAAAAACATGTCAGTCTGCACTGTTTTTAATTGTTTTTCTGCGAAATGCACACTTGACGGACATATTTGACCGTTACGGCGTGCCTCCCTAACACGTTTTTAAGACGCTGAGACAAGTTAAAAAGATTAAGATAATTGTGTTGCTCCTGGCTTTGGAAACCGGCATGACTTTCCGAAGGAGCCCAGCATTAGGAAAAAGAAGCTTAAATGGATAACCAAAAATGAACATTTCGTCATCGTTTGCTCATGTAGAAGGGCCTCCAAACCGGTGACACGAAAGAAAATAGTTTGAAAAATGTCTAAGTAATTTTTGCCCCTACAAGGAAAGTAAATAGAATTCAATGTTGTTTGGACCCAAACATTCTTCAAAATATCTTTTCTTCCCCCACATATGAAAGTTAGTCATACAGGTTTGGAACGGCATGAGGGTGAGCAAATGACAGAATTTGGGTAAACAATCACCTTTAATATTATTTAACAAAACGCCTAACTACATTAATGTGGGACTATAAATTCTCTTGACATTGCATCTTAGATTATTTATGAATCGGTTAAACACGGTGCCAAGAAGCTGTTAATCAAAGATGGAGCAGTTAAAAACTATAACTATACCCGGCAGCCAAGCCACAAGTAACGTAATGTATCTGTTGATGGCTATTTAATATTTACGGCTTAGGGTGCGGTATAACCTACCTGGGCTGGATCGAAAAGCTGGATAGATTTATAAACCCATCAAGGTTACTCTGGATTATTTTCTCCGTTGTCAGCGTTCATACTGATTTCATACGCAAAGATATTAGTCAATCATAACATGGGTGTTTGAGTAGCACTAAAGCTTAAATGTTTAATTCAACGTAGATAAATAAAGGGTGAAACAAAATTAATAACTAAATAAAAAATTAATGCAAAAAACAACATTACTATTATGTTAAACTTTAAATAACATGAGCAATATATTTTTACAGCACGTGTTAATGTATTAAAGGGACAGTTCACCCAAAAATGAATATTCTGTCATTAATTACTCACCCTTATGTCATTCCAAACCCGTAAGACCTTCGCTCCTCTTCAGAACACAAATATATTTTTGATGAAATCCAAGAGCTTTCTGGCCATGCATAGACAGCAACGGAACTACCACATTCAAGGCCCAGAAAGGTAGTAAGGACATCGTTAAAGGGGTCGTCGGATGCAAAACTCACTTTTACATGTTGTTTGAACATAAATGTGTGTTGGCAGTGTGTACACAACCAGCCTATAATGATAAAAATCCACCCAGTGGTATTTTTTTTATCTTTATAAGTAATATCCCCTTTTTCAAATCAGGCCATTCTCAGCTTCTTGTCGGTGTGAAGGCCGCTCCCACGATAGTTGACTGACATGGTCGTCTTACCTTAGACCTGCCCTAAATGAGCTGAGTGAGCTGTAACAGTCCGAACGCCATTGTGTCAACTCCGGTGCAGGGGAAGACAAGAATGCCTCCTAAGTGATTGAGGTGTTCTGTTGTTGGATGCAATAATGAACCATAGCAGTCGTCATTTACTCCCGACATCTGAGCCACTGAAGACACAGAGGATTAACGTTACTTTCATTTTTGAATGAAATGCGCCCGGCGATCTACATAAATTTGTCTATGTTTGCGCGAATCCTTCGTGATCCAGCTTCACCTACAGCAGAAATGAGTATAAGGGTTTTTAATGCATCTTTGCAAATCGCCTTTCTTAATAATGTGCTAGTTAGCAACTTTTGTGGCCAAATGCGGCTAAAGCAACCATTATGGCTTGTCAGCCCACAGAAGCCAACAGAATGACTCGTTCTAAAAAGGGCTGATTTTGACAAGGTAAAGAAGGTGTTTTTTACACTACCACTGAGAAATTTTAACCAAATTATGTTATAGAATTTTCATTAAGACCCTAAAGAATCATATCAACTCGTGGAAAATGGGCATCCGATGACCCCTTTAACATAGTCCATGTGACATCAGTGGTTCAACCTTATGCGTCATGCTACTCTCATGAAAAGCAGTGGAGACTGACGCAAAAGAGAAGAATTGTTAAATAAAAGTTATATAAAATATTCTCGTACCTTCATAAAATTACTGATAAACCACTGATGTCACGTGGGCTGCATTTACACTTGGCACTAACATGCGATCACCGCGATCGATCAAGCAGATCAGATCATCAGTCAATCAGAACACAGCACACTTACACTTGGCAACATCAACTGACTTCTCCATCTGGATAACCGATCGGATCTGTCTTTGACGCAAAATATTTAAATAAGTCAGCAGAGAATGGCCCGGTGCAAAGTCAACCTGAAGTGGTAGGTTTTCTTTTGAAAAGCATTTTCAGTCCATGAGTCTCACTAGCACTCCACAGCCTGTTGTTCTCCATCTTTCTTGTGACCTTTCGCGAGAGGTTTTGGATGGATTTTGTTTACATTACACTGAGATTCGATCACAATGTGTCCTCAACTACCTCTGGACCAGGACACACTGATCGGATAACATTCCGATCAGAAGCGCGTTTACACTTGTCTTTTCAATGTGTATGTGGACAACATCCGGATGCAGGTCGCATGTTAATGCCAAGTGTAAACGCAGCCATGGACTATTTTAACAATGTCCTTACTACCTTTCTGGGCCTTGAATGTAAAACTTGGATTTCAACAAAAAAAAAAAGCTCTTAATTTGTGTTCTGAAGATGAAGGAAGTCTTACGGGTTTGGAGCGACATGAGGGTGAGTAATTAATGACAGAATTTTCATTTTGGGTGAACTATCCATTTAATTAACATGAGCAAAATATTATTTTCACTGCATGTATTAATGTATTAACTACGAATGTCAACGAATGGGTCCTTGTTATAAAACAATATAAAGAGGTCATGACATACTTTTTCTTATCAAAACAAAGTGATATACAAATATCAAATGATCATTTTACTATGAAGTGTGATAGAGTTGTGTCAGTCTAGTGTTGGTATTTGGCTTATAATCAAAACCGAGACTACGCATTTCTTCAAAATAAAACTACTAGTGTGTAGCTGGAAAAGAAATCTCAACAGTGGCCTGATCTGTGGAGTCTTTCACCACCTTTCAATAGATCCAACTATCACTACCAGCTATTCCTGCAGGAATGACACTGCCTAATCATAATCACTCACTCCTGCCAAAGAACCGATGCTGTCGGACATAGCGTGATAAAAGACATTTGCATATTTAGAGGGCTCTGCAAAAAAGCAGCTGTCATGTTGAAGAACAACCACAAACTTTTTTCGGTTTCCTTTTGATTAGTTCATGATGAAATGACCGAGGAGCTAAAAATAATCTGCCACATACTTGACCTTTCTGTCAATACCCAAAAACAATGGCTCACTGAAGAAAAAAAAAGAAAAGAAAAAAATTCTCCAGACCATGTTATTCACTGTTAACCAGATGGTGAGAAACATTCCAACAAATACAAAAAAAAAAAAAAAAAAAAAAAAAAAAACTAAAACTAAAAAGGGGTCATTGAGGTTAAAAATAAATTTCTTTCATTTGAGTTGGTAACGCTTTTTATTAGTTAACTACATTAGTTAACATGCATTAAGTAATATTAATGAAGGGGACCTTGTTGTAAAGCAAACCAAAGTTTTATTTATTTATTTTTTTTTAATTGTGAACATACGTAAATCACAAATATTTCCTTTCCTGAAAATCTGCTGCAATGAAAATCCAACAACCCTGTTCCTGACAGGGTCGGGAATTTGTTTTTGCAACTTTTTATGCGATTTCACAACAGAATGGAGCTGAGAACTTTGGGCTAACTTGAGGTTAAATGCCTTGCTTAAAAAAAACAGTGATAATGGATCTCTTGGGTATCAAACCAGCAGGCCTCCGGTTACTAGCCCTGAATGCTAAACGTTCCTGAATCTGGTTATAAGACCATAATGTGCAAGACCAAAAACAGCAAGCTAACAGCTTAACTTCTACCAGCTATGCTTCAAGAACAACCTGAACCAATCAAGGGTCTCTGAAGAGACTTAGTTTGAACTTTAAGCGAACAGAGTTCATAGAAGTGACATATGCATTACCAAGTCAGTTTACCCCATCTTGGCAAGTCCTCCAAGCAGCTTTTTTCTAAGTTGACATATACAGCTCTTTCCTACTCCAAAATCTCAAAAATATTTATGCTTCAATAACATAAAATGAAATGAGCAATAACGTGATAACAAATGGTACCATAAATTGTGCTTCTTTAGCTTAAATCTGATGCTATACTGAGTGTCAGGCCTTCTCCTTTTTGCCCTACATGTCATTTGACTGCCATATCTTGATTTTTATCAAAACGGACGCAAACGCAAAGGAAGTTACAAGTTAAAGCAGGTTAACAGCCTCTCCCTGCCTCAGATAAGTCATCATTTCCTTTTTCTCACACTCTCAAGTTCCCTTTGAGGGGTGAAGCGATGTTCCAGTGCCCTCACACACCGAGTTTCAAATGAAACCGTTCTGTTGTGGGAAACAGATGAACTCAGGCTGACCAAAAAGTCCAGTGATATGGACACTAAAGGTTCATCAGATGAACTAGTGCTCTAAACTGAATGGAAATACAGAAAATAGTCCAACTGCGCTGTCGGGATGTTACACAAAAAAGAAAAAGAAGAGCAGAGCAGAGCAGGAACAGATGTCCCTGGTAAGCTTATTCAAGATGAAACTATGAAGACCGTCTGACAGTGGTTAGTGTTACAGTAATACAGTCAAACAGGCCATAATGATAATGAATAACGAGTTCCCGTCCAGGCTTAATTGTACGAGTGTGGCTCTAAAAGCCTAAAAAGAATTAACCAGGCCACAGTCACATCTACAGTGCCAGAAGGCTTGTCATTCATTTTCTTGTGTACAACATTAAGACTAAATCATTTCTCTGACTGGGACGGGGGAATGTACAGTAATAGGCCGAACCCTTTGAGTCACCCCGTCAGTTTCAGACACTCAGCACCATTGCCAGGTCTGACGAAACCGCAAACACTCTGAGCTGAAGTGTTTTTAAAAAAAAAAAAAAAAAAAAAAAAAACCTCTCTCATAGACAATGGGCCAAAGAGTTTATGACCATAAATCTTCACTCTAAAGCCAGCATTCTCAGACGTTATCACTCCCAACCAGCTCATAAGCGTGCCTGTGAGTCAGGGTGAGTGCACGCATGAGTACGAAGCAGTATGTAAGGCTGTGGAAGTATGTGCATGCCAGCGTTGGTGTGGATGTGGCTGTGGCTGTGGCTGTGCGCGAGCGGTAGTACAGGTTGCTGTCTGGCGGCCGCAGAGCCGTAGGGAGATTAGTCGGTGGGCAGAGGCTCTGCTGTAGTAACAGCTAAACTGATCTCTGCCGTGCGTTCACATAGAACCGCACGTACACAGCGGAGCCAGCCAAACGCCTTCTCATAACACAAACACAAAGACAGGGGTGACCTATGTGTGACAATTCATTGCTTAATTTTGCTCATGCTGTAGATTTTGGCAACATATATCAGGGTTAGTCTAAAGATTTATGGATCCGAGTAAACCATGCTAATCCACCATTTTCCATATCATTTGATTTCAATTTTCTCTGGCTGATGTTGTGACGGCATGTTATTTTCATGCATTAATTTTCACCAGAAATGGCGGCAGACATCATACTGTTTAATGTCGCCAGATCCAGTAAGACTAATGCTAAATTTAACACAGAATTTCCAGAATAACCCAGAAAGACCGCTTAAATGAGATGGGAATTGGCTAATTAGTGGCTTTACAATGGGCTAACTGGAAAGAGAAGTGAAGGAGTCAGCAAATCTTCAGTTTCCCAGAGTTCATCTGTGTAAGGGATCTTCCACAGAAAGTAATAATCTCATCTGGACAGCAGTGATCTGCATGATAGCCTGGGTTGTACGAAGACCAAAAAAATAAATAAATAAAACAAAAATTGTGTGTGTATTTTATATATATATATATATATATATATATATATATATATATATATATATATATATATATATATATATATATATATATATATATATATATATATATATATACACACACACACACACACACACACATATATATAAAAATAATGTTTTTGAAAGTTCATGTGATAAAAACACAATAAAAGAAGGGTCAAGTACGCACATCCAAAAACGTCTTGGCCAGGTGCAAGATCAAAGAGTATCATCAAATAATTTGAAAAAAGATCTGCACACTGTTAATCTCCCTTTATTAAAAAAAAAAAAAAAAAAAAAAAAAAAAAATTTTCAACGTTGCCACTTTTAATTATTTTTTTAATAAACGGAGATTCACAGTGTGCAGATTTTTTTCTATTATTTTATAAAAATACAATAAAACATTAATATCGTAAAAAACAATTTTTTTGCATTAAAAAAATAAATATAAATCTATAGTAATAAATAAATATACACATTTCACTAAATAATTGTAATTTTACTTTACATCTGAATTGCTGAATCACGTAGATTCTGTCTGCTACCTCAATTTAAAATCAAATTCAGGTACTGAATTAGAATTACAAAGGCATTCTCTAATAAATTCTGAATAGCACAGCTCTATGGCTCTATAATTACTAATTCTGCATATTGTTGAGCTTTCACGGTCGTTCTTGGTTCATGGTAATATTATTAAATTAAGAACATTCTTGTATTAATTCCACTTTTAGAAAACAACAATCCGCTAAATGATTACTTAGAATTCTGAAAACCAATTAGATTATTTCCATTTATGATTTCCAAATAGAACTACCTAAGCTTCAACATACACACACACACACATGATGGACAGGGAACAGCAGTGATGAGCTGTTGTAAGTATTGCATAAAAAAAATCCATCTCACGCTATCCATTACAACAGTGAACTGCACTATTAAGCACATCAAAATATTTCCCTGTTATCGCATGCATGAACACGGATGACAAAGCATGTAGACAATAAAAAAAATAAATAAAACCAAGGAGTGTTTGCGATTTCTATGATGACAGCAGTGTGCCAGAATGTGATACTTTCTTATCTAAACAGGAGTGGCTCTCTGATCACGAAGAATGTAAACCTAAACAGAAGTAGAAGCACCTTACAGGGCAAATTAGTGCTATGGTAATCGGATCTGCCAGCACTTCTTCAAGAGCAAGGCACTTAAAGGGATGCTTCACCCACAAATGAAAACACTGTCATCATTTACTCACCCTTGTGCTATTCCAAACCTGTATGACAATTTTTTTCTTCAGGAGATGTTTCATGCTTCAGTGTTGCGTGTTCAAGCTTTCCATGTCACAATTAATTACAAGACACACAAGGACCAATAGGGTTTTGTGTCACTGACGTCAATCCCACGACAACAACCAAAGTTTAAAGGGGTCATATGACGTTGCTAGAAAGAACATTACTTTGTGTATTTGGTGTAACGCAATGTGTTTATGTGGTTTAAGGTTCAAAAAACACATTATTTTCCACATACCGTACATTACTGTTGCTCCTCTCTGCCCAGCCTTTCTGAAACATGGCGATTTTTACACCATGTGTGCTCTGATTGGCCAGCTATCCAGTGTGTTGTGATTGGCCGAATACCTCAAATATGTGATGGAAACGTTATGCCCCTTACCATATATGGAGAAACACAACGTCTCCACGACATGGCGGCGGCAAAAACACTACAACGAGAATAAAAGTTACACCTTTCTTTGCATATACATTTGGGCAGTGTTATGCAAATCTTCCCACACAGTGACGTTTTTGTGGGGGTGTGTTTGAATGAAGCGTTTTAGAAATTCATGGATGAAAGAATTAGAAAGAATATCTCTTTGGGTTTGAGACTATAATCTTTGCGACTTTATGGATCTTATATATGCACGAACAGCTTGTAACACTCCAAAAACAAAAGAAAACATGAAATAGAGTCATATGACCCCCTTTAAATAAGTAAATGTGCTAATGTCTACATTTGTGTTGAAAAACGGTTAAATGAGAACAGAACTTTTATTGTTGGGAACTTGCATCCTCGGATCGCTGCGCTGTTCTATGGTGACATCACATAAAATTTGTGGAAAACCCCTTTGGTTTGATAAACAAGGATTAAGACATTGATGTTGATATCTGTACTAATACCGTAATACACTTGTTTTTCCAACGTCTTCCTGAAAGACAGACGTTTCTAAATCATTTTACCACAAAATGGAAATGTGTTCCTACCAACTATCACTGAAAGACAAGAGCTACTCCATAAATGGAGGGAATGACTGGTGGTGTTCTGAAAGCCGCAGACAGTATGTTGGATCCGTCGGAGACAGGCCACAAAATGGACAGACTGCGAAAGAACACTCTAAGTCTTGGTTTACATTAGATCGTGCCTGAAGTCGGAGATAAGCATCTTCAAAAGCTGCCTGACAAACCTCAGCTATTAAACATACGAAAGAATCATTTTATTATTGGCATGCCGCTGACGGCATGTGCTTTGCACAAAAATCCATCTTGTAGGTAAAGAGTGCTAATTCCGAAAGAAACAAACTCAGTGGAAACTAAACCATGGGGCATTTGCACTTGGTTCCATCTACCAAAGTTTTTAGGTTCTTGTTAAAACATGCCCTTATCAGCAGAGTCTTTAAGTCTTGGGACACCCTCTCACCAAGCCAACGGGACTCACAGAGAAGGCACACAACAGAGAAAACCACTTTTTAGAAAGGCAAAAAGATTCCTTGGCACCCCGTAAGTCCTCTTATTGAGTTTTTACAAGATGGTCTGGTGCCAGTTCTGGCCTGCGCTGCCTGGTTCGTGCCATCAGCCCAGTGAAGCATAACAACAGTGCAGCACTTTATGCTGAATGCTTTCATGACCTCAGTACAGCATTAATATGACAAGGAAGGTCCAGGGCATCAGATGGGAAGGTGAGGACGATGGGCGCACATTCTTTTCCCAGAAGAACATCTGCACGTATTACACCGGAGTCTCACTCTATTGGGAGGTCTCTGCTCCATAACCAATCCAAACACACGACTGCTTGTTCCTTTCAACTTTATCTAAACACTACTCTGAGAAATTATGGGTGAAAAAAAAAACGTTGCCTCCAGCGAGCAATTCCCTCCACTCAGTCACAACCGCACACACATTGGGGTTCGGCAGACTCCTCTATCACCGCGTTCCTCCAGGTGTTGTTTTTTTTCTAGGAATGGTGATCATTTCAACTTGGTTAATGGCTGACAGGAAGTAAAGTAATGTGCGGTTTTTGGATTTACATCATTCCTGTCATAATTTATTGGGGAAAACCTGTGAGATATGATGGTTCAAAATATTTTAAGCAGGGATTGCATCAAAGTAACATTAAAAGGCTTGGATGCTGGGAACACAGGCCTTATTTACTGCAATAATGTTAGAACATCACTACCTTTCAAAGGTTTGGGGTCAGTAAGATTTTCATTTCAAGACCTTTATTCAACAAGGATGCATTACACTGATCAAAAGTGACAGTAAAGACAATTCGAATGTTACAAAAAGCTTCCATTTAAATAAATGCTGTTCTTTTGAACTTTATAATCAAAGAATCCTTAATACTTTTGTGGAAACCATCATACATTTTTTAAGCAGAACTCCTTTCAACATTGATGATAAGTATTGTTCCTTAAGAATCAAATCAGCATCTTAGTATGATTTTTGAAGGATCATGTGACACTAAAAACTGGAGTAATGATGCTGTTAAATTGTAATAATATTTCACTTTATTACTGTTTTTACTCTACTCATCAAATACAAACTTGGTGAACACAAGAGCCTTCTTCCCAAATTATGAAAAATCTTACTGACCCAAACTTTTGAATGGTTGGTGTATGACAAGAGTTTGAATAAAAATAGCAGGATTTGATTTTACAAGTAAAAACAAATGTGGGTGGCAATCAGAATTCTACAAAAACTGCTACAATCCTCTCTTACCAGGAAAACATGGTCATGACGCTCTGGTTGACGGCATTGCCATGTAAATATGTGGTTGAGTACAATGCCATGTAATTGGCGCCAAGAAATTCTGAGACATTCTATTAGGAGCCGTGAATACTGTGCAATACCATGGTATTGCAAACTGGTACTTCCCTGTGCAAAACTCACCACCACAAAGTGTCTAGATATAGCTCATGTTCCTCTTTTAGTGCAAACCTCTGAGCCAGTTTTCTCATCCACCGGGCGAAAAATACATTCAACTGCTTAGAAATGAGCCGCGAAACGTCATCATTCATGTCCGCCAAGGTTCAGGGTTCGTTACAATCCTTAAGCCTAAATATGGCAACTGGAATATTGATTCTCGCCTTAGCAAGCATCACTAATTCCTAACAATATATGACTTCCAATTAACCCAGTGTAAAATATGGTTTATTTTACAGTCTTTCACCATGCCGGCACTCAACTCATCACATTTTCCACAGAACAGCAGAGGCAAAAATGATTATGAAACTCAATGGTTTCACATTTGGTTTGGTTTTCGATGGCCATCCCCCACTCACCGTGCCGCTGACTCTGACATCATACAGGCGTGCCCATTCATCCTCATGGCTGTCCACCATCATGACGCTGTCCTCCTCCTCCGAACCCCATTCCGCCTGCAGGTCCAACCGTACCTCCTCGCCGAGGGAGTGCATGCCAATGGCAGGGAAAAGCCCATCTGGAGCCACCGGCACCACCACTGACCCCACCTTCCATTCACACACACACAGAAAGAGAGCTCTGTTAAAGCATTCCATAAAGTTAACCACTATTTTACAGCACATTATAACTGAGAATAAAGACTGCTCTTTGAAATGATGTCTGTATCACTCCTGACCCAACTATCTGGCCTGCAGGAAAACCAGTCATCAGAAAACAACCCTCAATTTGAAGACTAGACTATTGTGCGTTCAAAGACTTTATCTCTACAGATTCTTGTGACCACTGTAATGGAGTAATAAACAAAACCATTACACACAATAGACTATAGAATTCATAGTTTGGTGCAGATGTTACGTGATTAGCTAAAGAATGCTTAAATCTATAGCGTCTAATTATTTTTACATAGGATTGGCAAAGTTAACACTTGCAATTAATTAAAAGTGTTTAACACTATTTTACTTTGCAATTTGGCGATTTTCTAATTCATGTAAATACAGAATTAAAGGGACGTTTAGAAGCTTTAAACTTAGATAAGTCTTAAATTTCTTTTTACCTCAATCATCTCTAAATATCAGTTCATTGATATATTTTATACAGTTAACATAACTACCATTTAAAAGTTCGGGGTCAGGAAGATTTTTTAAAAGTTTTTAAAAGAAGTCTCTTTTGCTCACCAAGGCTGCATTTAATTGGTCAGTAAAAACATATTGTGAAATATTATTAAAACTTAAAATAACTGTTTTCTATTTGAATACATTTAAAAATGTAATTTATTCATGGGATGCAAAGCTGAATTTTCAGCATCATTACTCCAGTCTTCAGTGTCGTATCATGCTAATATGTTGATTTAGCACACAAGCAACATTTCTTATTATTATTGTGATGTTGAAAACAGTTGTACTGCTACATTTTTATGTGGAAACTGTGATACTAAGATTCTTTGATGAATAGCATTTATTAGCATTCTTTTAAAGATTTGTTTCGACAATGTAAGGGTCTTACTGACTCATGTTCATCAGCAATACACAATGAATTTGCGTAAGTATTTCTGTAAATTGGTGACATGTGCTGTGACTTCGGTACCAAAGCATGGCGACTCACTTCCTTGCCATTCTTTGTAAAAAATACAGTGACGAGTCCGGCATCGAAAGTGTCTGCATAGATACCGCAACCGATTCGGTCACCACGGTTACATTTAGGACCAAACTGCTGACCGACGGGGTTGCCGTTGTACAGCCTGTGAACAGGAGAGATAGAGTCATCAATGACTTACAACTGGGAAGGTTCATGGAAAGAAGAAGTGATCCTGAATCAAAAAATTTTTACCAGGCAACCAACAAAACAAAGTTGACAAAAAACACATTTGGTTTAAAAGAAAAATTGAATCAATTATCTATTAAAATACCTTAAATACTTATACACAAGAAAATTCTCAAAATGAACTTACTTTCCATCATCGGCATGGTAAGCTATTGAATGTGGAAGCCAGCCAGGCTGATGGTCAAGTTTGTAATACTGGGGAACCAGCCCAACAGCAATTGTCCCTCTCACTCCAGTATCCATAATGGTCACCTTGAAGAAGCATAAAAACCATTAAAAACACACGGGCATCAGTATATGTACAGCACAGCTAAACAGTTCTGCTTTTTTTTTAATGAGTTTGTTTTGAAATGACTAAAGGGCAAAAGATGGCTTTCAGGGACTTCTAAGCAAATGCCACCGGTAATGTGCGTCACGAGCGGCACTGATTCCAAAATAACAGACGGTGCTGGAATCAACAGTTAACAAGAAGCATTAGGCTGAGTCACAGGATGGAAATGTCAGGTAACCTGCTATTAAGAATTTTAACGTCTCGGCTACTACTTATCTCTGCCTTTGTATGCAAAGCATCTCGGGAACAACTTCCACACCCTCTTCACGGCAACCTCCTCATAGCTTGTAAATTTCCAACAAACAGCTAAGAAATTTGGAAAGGACTGCCAAAGCTCATTTGTTAAATTTTCTCATGCTCATACATCAAGTTCTCAGACAGACAGAGCGATTAGTTTCATTGCAAATTCAACATGGAATGGGATTTGTTGATCTTGAGGGACTATCAAGCAAAAAAGACGGATCAATCCCACTGCATGTGACTCAACAATTGCAGCCGTACCCTCGGAGGGGGCAAGCATAGACAAATTTACCCAGTTATTGCTCCACAAACTAAACTTAACTCTCCGCCCTCAGCCAAAACCACACACGGGCGTAGAAAATGGACCCCACCGGTTCCCACAGGTTTAAGTCCAAGTCTTCCTTGTCTCTTTTGAGGATTTGCTTTCCAAGCTTTGAGAAGCGACTGTAAATTCTGATAACCTACATACGAAAGCTTGCTGCTGGTTTTAAAGCCTTTCCTGCTGCGAATACAGTGCACAATGATTAATTTAAGGGCACTCAATTATTTTACCACAGCTTCGACAAAGAACCGTGCCATGAACCTTGTGGCTACAAAATTCCACACTGGAGCTCCAGGGAAAATAATCAATTACACTAATAGAGATATTTCCACTTGACTAAGGACAAAATTGATTTGCACATGCACACGTGAGCACCCTGAGAAAACAGAGCAGAGGTTAATCACTGTATGGCACTTCAATGTTGAAACAGGCGGTGAAGGTGCGGCAACACGGTCCAATTTTGATGGAGCGTTGACTTCCCTGCCTACAGGGGCTGAAATGAAACCCCTGTGAAAACGTAATGAGGAAACATGAGGACGACGCTGACGCATATCCCGACTGGCAGATGACCTTTATGGAGAAGGAAAAAAGTTCCCAGACTTTACCAATCTGAAGGATTCTGCGTCACCATCAGGTGATGTAGAGCGTATAAGGCAAGAGCGAGTTCTTTATTGATTACTCATAGCTTGCTGCTGTGCTGAAGATGTCACATTCATTCCCACTGGCTGCAGATATTCCCAGGGTGCACAATCACGCACTGAGTGACGCTATTGGTCAATAAGATTGCGATACAGTCTGGTCTGAGACATCTGCTTTGAGAATTTTTTTTACAAGCCACAGATGATTATTAAATTAGAAGAAATGTTACAGTCTCAGTAATTCCTTAAAAAAAATGGGCAGAACCAAAACACAGACTCCGAGTTTACAGAACACTCCTCAATTTAAGAGACAAGGATGGATATGCAAAAATAGTTTTCTTCAAAACTCAACTATGTGGATTGCCTATAATTACTGATGAAAATTAGGTTTTAGACTGTCTAATATCTAAAAAAAATTATAATATAACAGAATTAATTTAACAAACACTACTGTTCAAAGGTAATATCGATAAGATTTAAAAAAAAAAAAAAAAAAACCTAACTATTAATCAGTAAGGATTCACTAATTTGAACAAAAGTGACAGTAATGACAGTGTTACAAAAGAAATAAACGCTGTTCTTTTGAACTTTATATTCATCATAAGGATCCTTTTTTCACCATTACATAAATTAAATAGCAAAAATTGGCTTTTTACTGGGGGTTTTTTTGCTTTTCAAAGAACAAATCAATTACAAAACAACACTTAACACCGAACATTTTTAACATTCTAGCAGACATTATACAAACAAAGCACAATTTAACTTAAAATGAATAAGTTAGTAAAATAATATTTTTGGCCATTTTTGAGACCCCCTTCTTGAATCAGGCATGCATTTTTTTTACTGTACAAATAAATGCAGCCTTGGTGAACAGGAGACACTTCTCTTAAAACATTAGAAAATATTATAATAAATGTATTAATAGAGCCGTTGTAAATATTATTATCATTATTATTGTTTTACTTTATTTTACAGAACAACAGTAAAATTACAATACTAACATTTATGAATGTAGATGGATTGTAAAAATGTGCTTTGAATCCTAGCTAACAAGCAGATAGCGCCGCATGCTCATGCGGCACTCTCAGAATAAATGCAATTCGTGCTTGTATTAGAAAACATAACGTTCTGCAGTTTATTTGTTTAAGGCCATTTCACAATTGCAATCATCATACAGTAACCAGCAACAACCACCCCTTCCTCTTCTTATTGAAGACATGAGATGCAGAGCTAAACAGTCTCTCGCTGTCTGTGCTTGTAATGAATTTTGCGTCTCTCTCGGACAGTTTTAAATGCTTCCATACTGCCAAAATGTCTACTGCATTAGTCTGCGCCTCTATTTGATCACGTCACGCCATTGTTCGGTACAATTTATTTGGTCTTTTTGCTTATTCGGCTGAAAGAGTGATTTCTTGTTATTTTCAGCCAAATAATTTCGGTTGCCAAACTATTGGTATTATCACAACCTACATCTGCACAAGCAATAAGTAAAACATGCAGCTCTCATTATAAATGAGTCACTATACACAACACTGCATGCTAAATATAATGCAATGATCTCCTAAATAGTCTCAAAAACACAGAAACGTAATAACCATCTCTGTGGAAGAATACATAAGGCAGTAACTTCTAAAAGGTAGCTAATACTTTATGTTTATTAAAGTATATTTGGTAGAAGTTTCAATTAACGAATTATTAAATTTGTTTTTATCATTTAGAATTATATGTATTTTAAATTGACTAAAAACGACAAAATATTGACTCAATTTAAAGGCTTTTTCATCAAAGTACAAAGACGACAAAACACCGGCTGTCCGTTGGACTCATCTGAGTAACATACAGGGTGTTACTTTCCCGCTCCAATCCCCAGAGAGGAAGTTCATCACACCAGCTCAATCTGCCAGCAGCAGAAAACCCATCAGAGCTGTCTCCTGCCTCAGATACACATCCAGGCAGCGTCTGCTGCGCTCCATAAATTAAATAACGCTTGCCCTCTCCCAAAGACTAATTTATAGCCCAATCCCTGCGAGTTTTCCGGTACTAAATCACCTGGGAGCTTCTTTTCCAAACTGCATTTCATGGCAAAGTTGCTAGAGAGGTAACGGTGCTATCTGAGCATATCAACTCAAAGGGCAGTGTCTATTGTTATGTGCACAGACACAGGAAGCATCAGACATTTTAAAAACAGATTACTAGCAGCTCTTGGAAGTGGTTGCTGACAACCATACATTTGTTAGTAATTTGAACTCAGAATGATTTCATGACCTGATTTGGACAGAATTGTGCCATGTTAATAATTATCAAAAGTGTCATAAAAGATCATAAAAGTTTTTCAAACAGCATTCACTTCTGAAAGCTCATTTTCTTTCCACAAAAAAACAACAACAACATGGTATGCTGATTAGTTCAAACTGCTGTGAAATGAATGATAGTCAAAGACAAGATGCAAGTCAAACATTTGGAAAATTAAAAACATTTAATAAAAAAAAAAGTGTGACTGAGGCATACAATATAGGAAATCTACAAAATCACACTAGGTTAAAATAGCTGAAATCTGTGTGCATACAGTTACATAAAGTTATTAGTACTTAGGTGACTGGATTTCCTAACAAAGGCAATAGAAAGGGTGTTGAAATGATTCTAATGTTTTTAGCAACCTGACAACATAGGTGTGCTGCTTACCTCGAAGTAACAGTTTCCCTTTGATAAGGGGCGTGGAGCCACGTAGCAGCCAACTTCATCAGAGTTCCCTTGGTAACTACGGCAGGGAAGTAATAAAAAGCTTAATCTCTAATAACCAGAGCACTGTTGCTATAGGTACATTATTAAAATGTCCAGTGATGTGCGGACTAGCTGTTGAAATCACGTTCAGTTGTGTTTCTACACGTTTCACAATGATACAGGTGAGAGCCCTGCTTTTGGAGACCAAACAGCAGTTCATTTTCTAAGGATTCAAGCCAGAAGTAATTCAGAAAGATCAAGTTGTCACAGAGCTGTCAATGCTACTGATCTTCAGTAATACTACTTGAACTAAAGACATCATAAAATGTAGAGCAAAATGCTATGTAAAGGAGTAGTTCAGCCAAAAATATTGTTCCAAAATTAATTAAATTATAATAAAATATCTACACAAACACACACACACACACACACACACACACACACACACACAGAGAGAGAGAGAGCTACACACTACCCTTCAAAAGTTTGGGGTCGGACATTTTTTGTCTTTTGAAATTAATACTTTTATTCGGCACAGATTTTCAGCACAGTTCTTTTGAACTTTCGATACATCAAAGAATCCTGGAAAATGTTTCCATAGAAATATTCAGAAACAACTATTTTCAACATTAACAATAATTAACAACATTAACAATAATTGTTTCTTGAGCAGCAAATCAGCATATTAAACTGATTTCTGAAGATTTATGTGACACTAAAGACTGGAGTAATGATGCTGAAAATTTAGCTTTGCATCACAGGGATAAATTCCATCTTGAAATATATTCAAACAAAAACATTTCTTTGAAACTGCGATAATATTTCACAATATTGCTGTATTTTTGATCCCATTAATGCAGCCTTGGCGAGTATAAGAATCTTTTAAAGAGCATTTAAAAAAAATGAAAAACTCAATATACATATTTACAATATTTTTGAGTGAACTATTCCTTTGAAGTCAGCGAACTCATTTCTTGCACTCTTTGAATTCTAAAACTGGACAAACAAACCAATACAAATTAATTCTGAAAATGCTGGAGACTTCGCATTTAAAAAAAGATGAATTACAACATCACATGTGCAAGGCCTGTTTATTTTTCCGACGAATGGAGTTTGCTTTTCATCCTTATTCTGATCAAATAAAAACAAGTAGCCACTGACGTTCTCCGAAATTATAATTGTTTCAATCAGTGAGGTCAAGTGAGTCAAGGCCGATTACGTCTTTAGTGGATCAAATACACGCACTCACAATGCTTTACGCTCACTGATATCGATGGGGGTGGATGGTTGAGCAATTCAAAATATACAAATAAATAAGGATAAATGAAAAGCAGTGGAGAAATTTTCCATAAAAGCTAGGGGGGTCAACACAGGCCAGGAGCTGATTTCCGAACACATTGGAAAAAGAACAGAGCGAAGGTCACTCACTGGGCAAGCCTACCTTAGCGTGTCTCCATTTTTCAACATTCGTTTGTATCGCTCTTGATAACGAACAGCACGGACTTCCCTGATTTCTCTGATCCTGCGCCGCCAGTTCAGGAATCTGTAGTGTAAATTGATATCATCCATCTCATAGGTCTGTGGAGTGGAAAACAGATGCCGTAAGGTTCAAAGGTTTTAGACTGAGCATCTGAGATTCGCTTTCAACTCTTTCAAGACACAAGAAGTAGAAGCAACGACAGACTTGCTGTTCACGAACTGCCATAACGAACTGTGGACAGATCATATGCCTTTTAGTCATTTTTTAATCATGCTTTAGTTTTTTAACTACCAGTGCAGAGTTTCCCAAAGAGGAGTTCATGAGAAGATGAAAATGAGCTATTATACTGAACGTAAAATTAAAATGAACAAATGGAGCTGCACAATTAATTGTAATAAAACTGAAATTGCAACATGCATATCTTGGCAATTTGCATTATCAAATCGGTTCATATTCAATTCTGATTCTCACAAACTCCATCTCTGTATATGCTGTGAGCTTAACATGCATTTTGTAACAAAAAATGTGTGCTAGATTCAATTTATTCACATATTTAAAACCGTTCACCAGTATTTTTGCAAAATAAAAGATTAATGTTTTGAAGTTTGAAAAGTAAAACCTAACAATTATTAGCATTGTAACTTTCAGTGTAAAATAAGATAACATTATAATTACTAATGTACCTGTAAATTCAAGTTTTATTTTACAGAATAATTGCAATATTTTTCAATCTTTACTTGTTATAATTACAGATAAAACTAATAATAGTACTTATTAAATTATCATCAAGCTTATAATTATTATATTCTATTTGGTTGGGTTCCTAAAACACCGGTGTGAATGTAATGAACTAAAAAGAGGTTTGAGTTTATTTCAAGTCCAGCTTACTCTGTTAAACTTTAATCACTGAAACCATCACAATATATGACAAAATATAATTTCTGTCCAAGTCGTGCAGCCCCATACATAAGGTATTTAAAAAATGAAAATATATACATATACATAAAAAAAATTAAGTTTACTTGCAAGTCATGTGACCACTAACTGTCATAAAAGAAACCATGTACATGTCGTTAAATTATTGAAATATTAATTAAAATCTCAGTGGATGCTAAGCAAATATTCAACGTATTGGGTTCTCAGCTGACGTTAAAAAAAAAAAAAAAAGTTTGAGATCCCCTACTCTGAAGTGTGCAATGGTTCAGACATGGGATGCATATTTATCTCCTCACCTATAAGATGAACATCACTAAATACTTCATTATCTTGAATCAACTGTATAAGGTTCCCCAGTATCAGTCGTTTACAAAACATTAATCACAGGGCCTTATTGTCATATTTGAGCTATACACACATGCAATAACTGACTACTATAAGGAGTCATCCAGGAGTCTAAAAGGCCTTAATAGATGTTACGTGTCAGCTGTCATTCATACACCCAGGATATGACAAGATAATCCTAAATTGTCATAATTATGTAAATCACATGGTGACACCTCTACTACAGCACTTGGCAACAGATACAGATGTTATTTGTTTCTCATAAAAAGTTGGACAGACAGAAGTCCAGACAAAAGCACCTGGCTATGTAAATACTGACTAAGTAACATCAATGCTATATATAGTGTCAACAATAAACTATTATCTAACTTCTGTTATAACAGCGTACAATTTAAATAATATTTGTATGTTTAAAGGAAAGTTTGTCACACATTTAACACAGAAGGGAAAAAAATCAGTAACAGATGCAATAGCTCGTACTAGCAGGTTAGTTTCAATCACTGCTAATCACCTTCCATAGCTAACAAATTATTAGCTTTGAGGCCTACTCGAAATAAAACACAAAAATTACACAACTGCAAAAATGTCTACAGTCATTACATTGTAACGTATCTAAATATTATGTCGTTGTGTACGTACCTTATGTACATCAGTGGGTAAGAGGTTATAACATTCTAAGGCCACTTATGTTTACTTCTAGCTATCGACTCCATTAGCTAAGCTACCTGACAAACTTCGCAGAAGTGAGAGCGGCTCTTCCTGGATGGCGTCAGTCGAGGAATGAATGCAGCGCACCAATGAAAGGCGTCACAGAGTTGATTGACAGGCGTTTGACCAATGAGAAACTTAGCAGCGAGTCCCAGGGTTTTTTAAGTTGGGCTTTTGACTAGTTTTACATAGCATGAGTAAAACAAAGTATATAATTTATTTTTATTTTTTTCACGACGTTATGTTCACACACACACACACACACACACACACACACACACACGCAGAGTTGGGTCCTATTTTATAGATAAAATATATAATACGTTATCCTAGAATCGCGCGTTTTTTTTTATTTAAAATACAGTTATGGTATATTTAGGTGACTACATGCAGTCAGGCTACATTTAAAAATTATATAAAATATTGATTTGAATTACTTGTAAAGATTAAAGAGAGACATCCATCCTGTATGAGTGGTCAGTTATACAACATTTCAATCAGAATCAAGCATTCCATTTAATGAAGTCATTTAATGAAGTGACATAAATACTTACATTATTAACAAATGTTGACACAACTATTTCCATTTTTCATTCACTCGGAGGACATATTTTCAGTCTATTAAAACGGTCTGGCACTCTATTACCTCACACAGCTGAAAAGTGGGTTACAGAACATTTGTCACAATCTAAAGGCCCCTTATAACGGTGATTCATAATGACTGCAGGAGTTAAATGTACTGTAAGCGAATGGGCCGTAACATCTGAAAGACAGGATGATGCATGCATCTTAATTTTGGTGTAAGTTACACCGAGAAACTGCTGACAAATGGAAGCAGAAAAGTTTAAAAAGAAACATAAGAGCCGGAACCATCGAACTCTGACTTGCAGACATAGATGAGGAGGAAAACCGTGTAATCTGGTGAATCTGGAAACAGAGAGACCCCATCGGTTTGGCATGCTTCTTGGAACATTCTCCAGCCAGAACATGTGGAAACAGAGAACGGGGTCGTGCTGTGGCACGGATGGGAATGTCAAACGGCAGGTGATTTTTGCGGTCTTTGCCAAGACTAATCAACTCTAATAAGAGAACATCAGCCAGCCGACTTCTCCCAAAACAAGGAACACTCCAACATTTTGTGGTTTCCAGAAGTTAAATAGCTATAGTATGCCTGGCCTATCAAATCAGAATTGTTCAATGGTATTCATAACCGATAAACAGATCTATTCTGCAGCACAAACCGAGACTCGGAAGGCAAACATGTTTGTGTTAAAGAGAACTATGACCACACATGTCAATATCATAAGATAATCATCTAAATCCTGTTTGCCTTCTGTACTCATACCAGCCCATCTCTGACATCTTAACTTTCATCCCGCTTCACGACAACAACAAATAAACACCACTCTGTCCTTACGAGACCCCTTCAGCTGGGTGTGACCTGAAAGCAGGCTTTTGCATGTAAGAGACCCCATCAGACACATCTGCTTGGTGCATCCTGATGGTAAATATAGTTGGTATAAATCTTGGTATAAACCCCTTGGCCACTGTATGGAATTTTCATCGTCTTCAACAAAAGCACTCCGAGACTTCTCGGCACGAAAAGACGACTCATAAACTCTCGATTAATGATATCTGGGCCAAAGGACAACTTTATGAAGTCCTCCAAAGAGATCAGATTTATCTGGTTGACGAGGCTGATGGATTGCATTATTAGCTGCTGGCATATATCGTCTTGTGTACATTCCAGCAAAAACATTGCCCCAATTATCCACACGGTCCCTTCTCCAAAATAAACTATTAAGGGGCAGAATCACCGTTGGTTGTATCACTCCATAATAATGCAATGTTCTCAATTCAGGTGCTTGTTCAATCCACTTCACTCTTAAAAATAAAGGTGCTTAAAAGGTCTTCACAGTGATGCCATAGAAGAACCATTTTTGGTTCCACAAAGAACCACCTCTTTCTTACCTTTTTATAATCTGAAGAACCTTCTTCCTTTTGTGAAACAGAAAGGTTCTTCAGATGTTAAAGGTTCTTTATGGAACAATTTAGACAAAAAAGGTTTTTCTGTGGCATCGTGAAGCACCTTGTGTGCTGTTAAGTGTTGTTAAGTCTGACGTCACGTGTCAATGGGTCCTAACATTCTATCAGATCGCAAAAGCAAGCAACATACCACTGAAAAATCATGATCCTAAGCTTTATCTCCATACAATAATGTCAGCTAGTTGGCACCGATAGCCTAGTGGTTAGTGCGCCAACACATAGCAGAACTGTGCTCACGGTGACCCGAGTTCAATTCCCGTTTCTAGTTCCTTTGCCAATCCCACCCCACTCTTTCCACCCAATATATATATATAAAAAAAGAAATGTCAGCTGGTCAAACAACGACTCATCTTTTATGAATCGTTGAAATATTGGTGTCCAGGACACTGGGAGCCCGGAGACTGTAATTTATACCTTTAGTTTTTAAAAAGCTTTGTCTAAATATGTGAATAGTGCTTAGATTGAGTGTTCTCAATTGAAACAAGTAGAGGCTTGGATTAAGAAATTTCTTGCTTCACAACTTAACATGTTGTTGATATTATTGTGAATGCTTGGTCCATATACGTGTCATTTTTTAAAAACTTTTTGGCTTGTCAAAATGCCAACTCCAAGCTGACGTTCGTCTACATCCATTTTTGAGTGCAATGCCCACATCTTAACATCCAATCAACTGAACCTCAAACCAAATCCCTGCTCCACATTTTGTCTTTTTTGATGTTCGGAAGAATGTCACAATACAGAAGAAAAGATCCGTCACCACTTCGGTTTCATCGCAACTTTAATAAGTAGTTTTTCTGCAACTGAAGGATCACGAAAAGGTTCAAAAAGTAACTAATACTACAATGCTACATAAAAAAGCTTGACTTCTATGAAGTGGCTGATCTTTTTAGCATTCTTAGAAGCAACAGGGTTAATGGTGCGACTCTCCCACAAGCAAATTACCGTAGTCGGCAGAGAAATGGAATCCCTCGCCTTCATTGTTACCATGGCAAAGATTACTAGAATGCTCTAACATTTTCACAGATGATGCAGAAAAAGTAACCATCATAGCCAGAGTAAGTATCCTGGGCAAAGGAATGTTTCCAGATACAATAATGGGTGAGGGAAAGCTGGAGCAGTGCTTGATGATTTCTAAAAGGAAAAATAATCTCTCTCTCTCTCTCTCTCTCTCTCTCTTTCTTTCCACCCCCCCTTACACATTCTCTCTCCCTCTCTCTCTCTCTCTCTCTCTCTCTCTCTCTGTCTCTCAGTCCCAGCCCCTGAAGGTGTCATAACTGTGCTCTCTCCCTCTCGCTCTCTATCACCGCCTTTCAGATCTTTAAAAGCCGCTGCTTGCCATTTCTCACTCGTTCTCGGTTTGTATCCTCTGGCACTGCAGGGGACTCCCGGCTCGCAGCCTCACCAAGCTGAAAAGCGAGCAAAGAAACAGAGAGGGGAAAGAGAAACAGACTTCCAGAAATAGCATCAGCCACGTACGACACAACCGAGCATGGAGAACCTGAGACCTGGACGCAAGATGTCTTTCCTTTCCAACTTGACGCCCGTTGTCCTGTTGCTGATCATCTACAGTGGATCCTGGTCTTTGGCGGGTCGCTTGGGCCCCCACAAAAACTGCCTGACCTGCAAAGACGGGAACCCCTCGGGCGCGGGCCGGGCCTCCAGGGACCCGGCCGGGGCGCCCAGCACCACCGTGTTGGCGTCGGGGGAGCCCTGCGGGGTTTACACCCTGAGCTGCGCCAAGGGGCTTCGATGCGTGCCCCCTCCACGTGAACACAGCCCCCTTCAGGCTCTGCTGCAGGGTAGAGGCTTCTGCGCCAAACAGAGCAGAACCAGTCCCACCGAGAGGCCCCGCCCCACAGGTAAGAGTTTCAGCCAGCGGATGCCTTTGCGGTCCCCTCCTCCGTGCCGTAGCTTCGCCGGCATCTCGCCGTGCCGCATGCGGTGAGAAAATGCGATGGCTAATCTGCTTTAAGTACCACGCCGAAATAGCTCGAGGATGCATTTCAGGTTCCACGGATGTGCTGGCAAGCCGCTGTGCTGCAGTGTCCATATCAGAGGCTTGGTAGGATGACAAAACTGTAACTGAACCAAGGACATGTGCATAAAGTGCCGGGAATAGCTGCTGGTTTGCATGTGATGGCTGTAAATTCCTGCAGGGTGTAAAGGCATTTCTGTGATTTGAGGCTTTCGCACGTCGTAAATACGCATGATGAAGATCACTTGTAATAATGGCCATTTGGATGAATGTGCAAGGGTTGTATATGAGTATAGATGTGTGTGTGTGTGTGTGTGTGTGTAGTTGTGTGACAGTCTATGCAACTGTGCCATGCATATGGACATCAGTACTATTCAAAGCAGAATAAAGAGGAGAAACAGTGGGGATAAAGAGCAAGAGTAGTGCATGTGTATGTGTTCTTGAGTGTATATCATTGTCACCCACATTCCTACAGTGTCATTTCGTATAGCAGGTGAAATGTAGTCATGCAGTCTCCATCTACTGTTTACTTTCAGTCATTGCAACTTAAGAGAGCCTATATTGTCAATTTATAAGAATGATTTAAGGAATTATTCCCTAAAAATGTGGGTTTTGTCCAGAACAAATAACCCAAATCAAGCAACATATACTCTTAAATCACAGCCAAACATATTCATTTAGTCGAATCATAGGTTTCAATGTCTTTTTCTCAAAAATGCAGAGTCATAATTCAGTATCAATGTCCCTTTTTTCACACAGGGCCACATCCTTCGAATAGTGGTGAAATAGACAAGGTGAGTCTATCTTTTGGTTCATGGCTTCTATAATTAATGCTTAAAATCTAAGCATTAGACCAAGATAAAAATTTTTTTAAATCTATTGGAAAAAGGGTTCATTATGCTTCATTATTAATTGTTTTATATCATTTAATACTAAATGTTAAAGACAGGTTAGATTGTGGCTGAATAATTAAAGTGGAACTCTAGTTTTAAGATCCTGAAAACCTTATGATTTTATAATAATTATATAATTAAATATACTTATTATTTTATATTGTTACACCAAACTCATTTGTGTACCTCTAGCTTGCGCTATGTACAAAACAATCGGTGCCAGAAGAGAATGGAATGATCAAAATGCCTCTTAAGCAAATATATGACGTGAGGCATTTCAACATTTCCTCACCAGGCTCCATGTCGTAAGCTGCTCAACACTGTCTTGCGAGGTCTCGAACTCACCATTTTCCAGTCCGATCGTGACATCTACATCCCCAACTGTGACACTCGAGGGTTCTACAGAAAAAAGCAGGTACTGGTTAACTAAATCAATATCAAATGGAAATGTAGTGGCTTTATTGATATGGTAAAAAGGCTTGGTAACATTAACATTTAATAATAATAATGAACGAGAAGGATTATTTTATCACTGTTTACTCTTATTGTTAGTTCTTCTGGGTTTGTAATAGTAATACCTCCTTGTGGAAGTTCGCTTCAATAAATGAACTAAGGGAGGAAGTTTGGATATCCGAAGGTCACCATTATGAGCAATTTTGCATTGCGAATGACAACCTTCGACGTACCAAAGCCAGAACAATCTCTTGTTGTCTTGTAGTGTCGGTCTTCTAAGGGCATGCAGCGTGGCCACTGCTGGTGCGTCGACGAGATGGGCAACACCGTGCCATCACGTGCCGGGGAGGATGGCATTTTACCATGTGATGGAGAGTGAGGGGAGCGACGGCCCCACAGCTCTGAGCCTGGAGGAAGAGGAGGGGTACAGGGAGAGGGGATGACTTCAGCTCGGTGCAAGACACTGCCTGACCAGGACACACCAGGGATAAACCACTTCACATGGGAACGGGCCCTCACTCAGAACGTCCAGACCACGTTCACTGCCATAAACTCGAATAAACAGCATCAGAACACAGAAAAAATGACCACTAGACCACATGAGCTTAAGTTGGGATAGGTCAGCTGTTACAGAGAGGTATTTAATTCCTGGCCACAACTCCTACGTATGTTTGTTTCTCAATGGGCTGTTTAACTATTAAGCAGTTGGGGTGACGTCCCCTCTCCCCTTCTCCAATGATACACTGACTAAACTATACTAATGAAAACGGAATATACCTTCGCGTCTAATTTATTCTGGAGTATTGCTAAATTTCCTTGAATCTTTTCCTCAAAGACTTCATACTTTTGAATCGTACACATTGTCATGTAATCGACATCTAAACGCTATCATAATGTGCACATTTGGGAAGTACTCCTTTTTCGTTCATACGACACTGACCGCAAACACACGTCGTGGATTATTTGTACATAAGTGAGGTTATCGTGGTTGGTTGTGTCATGAGGTGGAATATTCTTGAATGCTGATGGCTGTTACCTTTTTCGAGAAGTTGTTAGGCATATTTTTATATATTTCAATATGCTATTTTATATATATATATATAAAATATATATAAATTGTTGATTTATTTAATGAACTACAATGCCATGTATTTTTATATTGTCAGCAGTTTTTTTCATTGTCAAAACAGAGCTTATTTTATTTGCTAAGAGAGTGAGCGCCATGCGTTGGTGTCACCATAAAAAGGGATTAAAAACAAAAATACAATTTGAACACACCCTTAAGAGCATTTACTGCTGTACATGTGTTTTTTTACATAATTTGTATTATTTTATGTCATTATTTATGTTGATCCTTCAGTATTGGAAAGTGTTACTATATCGCTTAATTTTCAATATTTCAATATTGGGTATTTTGTTCAGAACTCTGTGTTTTCTCATTCCCAAAATGCATTGAGAAAAAGTGCACAAAATAATGTCTGATCAATGTACCTCACACTGATTTTGTTGTATCAATATATGTGCCAGTAGTTGTGGGTCCTTGAAAAGGAGCCCATTGGAGAAAAAAAAAATATATAACGTGTGCAAGAACTATGATACAAAAAAAAAATACAAAAAAAAAATAAACGGATACAGAGAAAAATAAATGCATATGTTAATATAAAGACTGACTCTTTGCAGGATCTCATTTGGAAACCCACATGCATGAAATTGAATATGATCAATTATGAATACTATCAAACCATGCACAACTGAAAAAGAAAAAAAAAAAAAAGAAAAAAAAAAAAAAACGAAGCGATGAATTAGCAAAAGGCAACAAGAAAGAGCAGATGCTGCTGTTGGCTGCAAAAATACAGCCATATGCTCATACAAATGTCACATACAAATATTGCCTTGTGCATACTGAGCTATGGTGACTGTGCATTTTTGCAAGCCCAGAGCAGATTTTGTTTACTAAGAATAACTTTATGCTTTATCAGGGTATAATATCTTGTTATATCAGCCAAGTGGTTACATATAATGCTATTTGTACGTTTAATTCTCAAGAATATAAGGGAAAGATTAAATATTTGTGCTGGAGCTTTTGTGCCAATACAGATTCATGCACATGTATACTCACATAACAATCCATATGCTTGTTTCCAAGGTAACAACATATAGCAGAATATAGCATATGTCTGTGCTTTCATCATGCCCTACTTTGAATCACTGTGACTTGGAGAATTTATTCGCTCAGTAACGTAAGCTACATTTTTGTATGCATATATTATTCGCTGTGTCAAATCAAGAGAGACAAAATATAGAATCTACAGAGGAAGAAATAACCACATATATAAACAGTATTTTTACCCACATTTGATATATTATTTGATCAGTGTTGGGAAGGTTACTTTGAAAATGTAATAGGTTACAGAAGTTACTGTATCTAAAATGTAATAAGTAGTGTAACTATTACATTTGATTACTTTTTGACTACTTTTCTAAATTTGTAATGTTTTCAACTGTTAATCATTTACAAACATGCAAAAGAGGCAGGGTTAACCTCACAGTAGTTCAACACTGATTACTGTCACTTTCGAAATCCTTCATCACTTTAATTAAGATTATATTCATTTAATTTTAAAGCACAGCCACCACAAAATCAGGCTTAATCTAAAAAAAAATAAAGCATATGCATAAATCCAAACTAGTTATAGAATGTCCAAAACTTATGAAAGAAATCAATTAAATCTATTCGTGGGTGTGTGTGGGGAAAAAAATCAGATGAAACCCCCTTTGTAATTGTTAACATTTTCCTCAGTAACTGTAATTTACCGTAACTGTAAATGACTAAATGTAACTGATTACAGTTTATTACATTTTATTTATTTATTTTCATTTGATTACATTTTTTATTACATATTATTACATTTATTTTGTTATTAAATTACATAATTTAGTTACATGTAACTAGTTACTTCTCAAAACTGCATGTGATATGAATTTTTAAATTGCAAATAATGAATTTGCAGCTTCCCAGACGCCACTGCTATTGCTAGGGCAATGGCAAATAGACTAATTTCGACAGATTTGAGGAAAATGTGAGTTGTGTTTACCTGTGTAAACATTGACAATGCTAGGATGTCATGGGTGGTTGCCAGGGTGTTGCTGCGTGATTCCTCTAATTTCACGCATTAGTATTTACAGGCCCAAAAGTCAAAAGTCCACTCCCAAGTCTCTACTGACATTTTGGGTTGACTTCAATGGAACTTACCACTATAGTTAGCTAAGAATGCTTTTGGGAAAAGCACCTCTGCTAAGTACGGCTCACGGTCTAAGCGAACGGACCGACTCAATTCCGCGAATCGGTTCTTTCGAACAATTCTTTTCATAGAACCAAATGATTCTAAATATCTTAATTAACTAACTAGTTATCTTCTGGCTGAATATTTTGCGCATATTTTAATTAGGCTAAATACAACGTAGCCTATTAATGTTGATAAAACTACATGCTTTTCGCCCCATCATTCAAGGTAAGTTCGGTTCATGCTCGCGCTAGGACCGATTCTGTCCGATTCGTGAACGAACCGCATTTTTGAACCGGTTCAAACGAGTCACTGAAAAGATCCACCTCAAAACAACGGTTCGTTCGGACATGTCAGTTATGTCAACCGCAGGAACTTGTCAGACGAAATATTATAGTTATGGTCAGGTTAGTATTGATGTTTTCACGGTCTCATCTCACCTGTACGGTCACAAACCACGTGACGCAGGCAGGCTACACTCAGGTGAGAGTCTGACACACATTCTTGCTGTCACAATATATCAAGAGCTGTTCCTCTGAACTTGTGGGAGGAGCATCTGGATCACTGCCACACTTCAGCAACCTAGTGTTGTTCACTTCCACGAAGAATCGGTCCATCTGGGCCTGCAAACACGGCGGAAAACCGGCCCCCTCGGCGTAGCGCTTGTGTTGTTATCGACTTTTGATTGTCAGCTAGAGGAACCGGAGCAGGAACAGAGGGAGGCGGATCCGAGAGGAAAACAGACCGCTGTGTTACAGGGGAGTGACCGTGATGATGGCGTCCCTCGGTAACACCGGCAGCGCCTCCAGCCCGATGGTCATGCTCGCCCCCAAAACCAAGACCAAAAAGAAACATTTCGTGCAGCAGAAGGTGAAAGTGTTCCGGGCGAGCGACCCGATGCTCAGCGTGTTCATGTGGGGTGTTAATCATTCGGTAAGGCGGTATATGATTCACTTAACTTCCTACATCACACAACTGCCATTTTATAAGCTAACAGTTAGCTGCAAGCACGCATATTGGGGATTTGAGGCCTTTAAATGCATCATGCATGGTAATATTAATAAAATTAGCGTGTACTGTTGTTGATATAGGTTTTGGCACGAGGTCACACGCAAACCGGATACATTGTTTGATTGCACGCGGCGTATTTGCAACTGTTGCTACCGATTTGCGAACGAATCGTTCTTTTGAGTCGAATCTTTGAAATGGTTCACAAAACGATTTGTGGCGAATCGGACTGAATCGGTCTAAAACAGTTCAACCGATTCTAGCCATTGTTTTGGTTTTGTTTAATTGACATGCAAATCATATTTAGGTTCTACGACTTTGTTTTAGTGATTTGAATCGCATATGCAATAAATTGATTAAATATAATCACCCATATTATGTACATGCCAAAATAAAACGGTTTGAATGTAATGTAAGTATATATTACCTTGACTGAACGTTTTGGATGATATTAAATTCACCGTATGATGATGTAACGTCACGAGGTAAACGAATCAGTGAATTATTACTTAAAACGGTTCTTTGAGACTGTTCGAAAGAGCCGTTTGGCAAATGAGTCAGAGTTCATGTGAGTAACTGTTGTAGAGAAAATAATTTTTGGAGATGTATGCTTTTAGTATCTTAAATTTGTCTTTTCCATTTATATGTTGCTTGCAAAACTATTTAGTCAAAATCCACGACTAGTTATGCAGATTATAGTGTTTAAAAATTACGATTGAAATTCCAATAGGAATCATGTAAACATTCCTTTAAGATTTTTGGAGGATCCTGGGGAAATAATTGCTTTTAGGGAGAGTTCATGTGCTGTGAATCATTTAGATGTTGCATAATTGGGAGACTGGGAAGTCTTCATGCAATGGCATGTGTTAGAAGAGGGTGTATACAAGCATCGAGTCATTCACAGTTAACATATGGAAAATCTGCAAGTGCAAAGTTCATTTCAGATGCAAAAAATTAGTTTTTCCCTCTCTGTTTTTCCAGATAAATGATTTGAATCAAGTTCCAGTGCCCGTCATGCTGCTCCCTGATGACTTCAAAGCCAACACCAAAATTAAAGTGAACAACCATCTCTTCAACAAGTATTTATCAAAAGCACATCACGATTTTACACAGATTTTCATTGCACTGTGCTTATTGAACTTATAAGCAGGAACATGCTTGATGAATTCTTGTACCGACGGTGAAAGAGTGTAATTGGCAGCCTTTTCTGCAGAACAGCCACATCAAAGAGTTTTAATATGATCCTTCTGTACCTTACAGAGAGAATCTTCCAGGCCATTTTAAATTTAAGGAGTACTGTCCGCAAGTCTTCAGGAACCTCAGGGAGCGATTTGGAATTGAAGATCTTGACTATCAGGTGACAAACATTTTGTGCATTGCATCCATTGATTTGAAAGTGTTTTATTTCTTTTGTTCTTGGATGTAATATAATATTACTGCAAAATTTGATCTGAATTTTTGTGCTTGCATGCATGGATGTTTTCCATCAGGTGTCCCTGGCTCGCAGTGCTCCCATGAGAGGCGATGGACAGGGAGAAGGTCTTCTCTTCACGTCCTATGACCGTACGCTGATAGTAAAGCAGATCTCCAGTGAAGAAGTAGCTGATATGCATAACATTCTGTCTGAGTATCACCAGGTATCTCACAACACATTCACGGTTAATTCAAACCATATCAAATGTTTAATCTAAGAGACAGTCAATATCTGTTCAGCTGCTGCATCCTTCATGAAAGAGTCTCTTATGCATATTGGTATTTACATAAATATATGATTCTAGAAGTTGTGATCTGTTCAGTGAAATTCATAACTTTTCCACCATAAACTAGAATGCCAACCACGTTGTTTGGAGGCACTGTCTTATTAATTAAACTTTAGCTTCAAAAGGTTGCAAACGATACAGACACATCGTATGACAGGCATTCGTGTTTTAATTTTAATTGTCTACCACTTTAGCTTACATATTACACAAGGTTGCTTGTGATGGGGAAGTGATCAGACAAAAGAATTCAGACTCTAGCTATTTTTGTTTGATTGCCCAGTTGGGGTTGTTCATTTCCTCTTTACACTGTTATACAAACTTGTTCAGTCACTGAAGTCATTTTCATGTTACATTCACACTTCCTTAAAATAGGTAAACTTCTCTTTTCATGATTGACAATGAGCTTTTGTTGTTTTGTGTGGTTATTTAAAGGTATAGTAAGTCGTTTATGGTCGATACAGTGGTAGTTTTAGATTTTGTACACCTATTGGCATGCATACAGCATCATGATAAAGTTGTGTGTTATTATATTCAAAGGTGTTTTGGCATGAATAGCTCATTTAGGCCACAGCTAAAATTGTCCGAAAATAAGGCACAAGTGAGAGAAATATTAGGTCATGGGATTTCAACATGGCGGCCTCTATGAATGATGATCTTTCTTATGTCAAATAACAGCTACACCTACAGTTCAAAAGATTGGGGTCAGGTGGATTTATTTATTTATTTTTGGGAGAAAAAAAAACCTTTTATACAGTAAGGAGGCAATATATTGATTAAAAGTGACTGTAAAGCCTTTCATAATGTTACAAAAGGTTTCTATTTGTGAAAAAAATTGTGAAAAAAAAAAAAAAAGTTTTCAGTATTTGATAATACTAAATATTTCTTGAGCAGCAAATCAGCATATTAGAATGATTTCTGAAGGATCATGTGACACTGAAGACTGTAGTAATGATGCAAAAAAAATTCAGCTTAGCATCACAGAAATAAATATAATTCTCAAACATATTATAATAGAAAACAGTTATTTAAATTGTAATATTACTATGTTTACTGTATTTAACACAGCCTTGGTGAGCATAAGAGACTTATTTTAAAAACATGAAAAAGTCTTACTGACCCCAAACTTTTGAGCATGTATTTATCAATATATATATTTTTTTTTAGATGTATAATGTTTTTACGCTCTTGTAAGAATTGGGTTAGCCTAGTGTTTGAGTGCCTGAGTCTTTTTTACAGTGCCGTGACAGCCATGAGATAAGTGTGTGTGAGTGTGTTTCTCAGTTTCCATTGTAGCTGAATGAGCAGATCTTAATCGAGATTGTGCTTCTGCATTTGCATTGCCTTTATATTCACAACATGTCCTGAGGGTGCGCTAACACACATCCAGGAGTCTATAATGACACATTTCTTACTAAATTTTAAATTATAAGCTAATATTTGTTTTTAAAGTACTATTAACATGCATTTCCTTTCATATTCCATGCAGTTTTAGTTCAGCACTGCTGATTTTAAGTTAGTCTAGATGTGCAGTGATGCAGACGGGATAAAAACTGTAATTTATTAAGCCCGTGGGCTTGTTTGGTATTGAATACCATATGCTACTCAAAGTTGGTTCATTGGTTATAAACAATGTGCCATTGAATTAAACATTAAACTTTATAGTTGAAGCTCACACAATATGATTGCTTTTGTTTTGTGTTGTGCCTCGCAGCATATAGTGAAGTGTCATGGCAGTACACTCCTCCCTCAGTTTTTGGGCATGTACCGGGTTACGGTGGAGAGCGAGGACACGTACCTAATCGTCATGAGGAACATGTTCAGCCACAGACTCGTTGTCCACAGGAAATACGACCTGAAGGTAGGAAGCGTTCCTCGCCGCTGAGATGAGATGTTGTTTCTTCAGGATTGTTTTGACTGTGATGCTGATCTTTTCATAGCGTGGCTGATATTTGTCTTTGCACACCTCATTAACTTGTCAAGCAATAAGCAAACAGCACCTAAATCATGTGGCACATCCCCTTAGACCAGGTTTAAGAGATTTAGGTGGACATGATTGATGAGTAGTTCATGAATAGTATCTCAGATGTGCCAGTTATTTGAGGATCTGAGTGCTAGGCTGCATTTTCAGAGCTGGAAATGGAAACGGTGCTTTATGGATGAAATTCAGTGAGGACAAGGGTTTTTTCCATCTTGTAGAATAGGCGAAATTATATTTATGACAGTATAAAAATTAAGAATGATAATAATTAAAATAATTTAAAAATGATTATTATTAGTAGTGTGTATGTAGAAGACTATACTAGTAGCATCCTTTTTCATTTACACTTTAGAGGCATGTTGGGATAGTTAATTCAAACTGTCTGTCAGTAAATCATTTCAATAAAATTATTGATATTTCAGTAATTTTTTTTTTTTGCTATATTACCGTTAAACTTTTTTTTTTTTTTTTATTGAAGTTTGATTTATTTCTGTGATTCACTTTAAGTTGTCTTTTTCAGGGAGTTGATCCAACTTTGTACCAAAATGTTTTTTTTTTTCCCACATTTAACATTTTCGAACAACATTTTTGTTTAAAATCAATCACTAATGCTATATTATTATTATTATATAATATTATATTAAGTGTTATATATTTACTTTATATTATATTCCTTTATATTTATGCCATTTTTTTTTAAATAAAAAAAAACTCTTCTGCTCACCAAGACTGCAAATACAGTAAAACAGTATTATTGTGAAATATAATTTTTTTTAAAAAACTGCTTTACATTTTTATTATATATATATATATATATATATATATATATATATATATGATTGATTTGTAATTTATTCCTATGATCCAAAGCTGAATTTTTCATCAGCTATTACTCAGAAATGATCCTAATATGCAGATTTGGTGCTGAAAGAATTATTATTATCAATGTTGAAAACAGTAGTGCTGTTTAATATATTTGTAGAAATCATGATATATTTTTTCAGGATTCTTTGAATGTGAAGTTAGTGAGCAATTATTTTAAATATAAATATTAAATGCATCTTTAAAATCTAAAAACAAAACCTTTCCGACAACTGCAGCGTATATCATAATAAAATAATCATCATCATGTTCATGGTATTATAATTATATCTATTAGTAATTATGTGAATGGCCAGGGTTTCTTTAGTTTTGGTATAAATAGGCCTCAACTGTCTTGTTTGTTGCTATTTTGATTTTGTGCCACAAGAGGGTGTGATCACACTGATGTACAACACAGACCGATACAACAAAAAATGTTCGAGCATCTGATGCGGATACATTTAATGAAAAACACTCACACATTGTTTTTTATTCAGGGTTCCCTGGTAGATCGTGAGGCCAGTGACAAAGAGAAGGTAGGACGCCAGATCATTTTTCAAAGTTACCTAATGCAACATAAGACACAATTCAGACATTCCTGCTCCTTCTAATGCAGGTGAAAGAGCTGCCGACTTTTAAAGACATGGATTTCAGAAATAACATGCAGAAGGTGTACGTGACAGAAGAGCAGAAAGAGAAGATTATGGAGAAGCTAAACCGAGATGTAGAGGTGAGGACTTGTAGTACTTTTTAAAAATGTCCCGGTGACGTTTAAAAGGTTGTAAAATCCCTGCTCTTCATGCTCCTGTGATTTATAGTTCCTGGTGAAGCTGAAGATAATGGACTACAGCCTGTTGCTAGGGATCCATGATGTGGCACGTGGCGAGCGGGAGGAAGAGGAGGCCGAGGAGCCCAGCTGTGAAGATGACACTGATCCCGAGAACGGCCTTGCTCCGGCCGCGCAGGTGGGCTCGTACGGCACGTCGCCGGAGGGCATCGCCGGTTACATGAACTCCTTCAAACCCCTGGGACCTGGAGAATTTGACCCTTACGTTGATGTATACGCTGTCAAAAGCGCCCCAGGTAAGTTGCGGCTGTTAAACCGGAGAGGAAGTTGAGGATATGGAGGGGAAATCACACACAGCTAGCATGTATGGGAGAGGGAAACGGGAAAGGAGGTGACATGTGTGTTTGTGTTGGATTCCAGGAGCGCCGCAGAGGGAGGTGTATTTCATGGGCCTCATTGATGTGTTGACGCAGTACGACACTAAGAAGAAAGCTGCCCACGCTGCGAAGACCGTTAAACATGGCGTGAGTGGAAAAACAGTTTTAATGCACACTCGTCCAGTATAATTTGCTTAATTCTGAGTTCTAGGAGGTTATAAAAACATGACTCATCCTGTTCCTTCCTTTCAGGCTGGTGCTGAAATATCTACGGTTCATCCAGAGCAGTATGCCAAACGATTCCGTGAATTCATCTCCAACATTTTTGCGTAACCACTTCTGGGTATCTTTAGCAACACTTCAAGGTCACGCTTCACCCCAAAACCCCCCAAAATTATATTTTGCATAAAGAAATTAGGTCTATTTTTTAGGACTCTTAAGTTATTTTTCATTGTGACGCTATTTTTATGACAATAAAACACATTTTCCCCAGTACTGTAATATGTTCAGATGTTTTTTTTTTTTTTTTGTGATTCTCATTGCAATAATACAGTAATTGTTTTAATGAAATTATTTTTTTTCCATATATATATATATATATATGTATGTATATATGTGATTGTCATTGCAATAATACAGTACTTTTTAAAATAAAATTCAACGCATGTCTATGCACACGCACACACACAGAAAATAAATGTATTAATAATAATTTTATTTAAAAAGTCCTGTATTATTGAGTATGAAATTGGAGTTTTTCTTATTTTAAATTTTTTTAGATTTCATATGTTAGGTATATATTTACATAAACACACACAGATAACAATAGTACTCAATACAGTAATTTTTAATAAAATTATTATTAGGTTAGGTTCAATTGTTAGGTTATTAATATTATTTATATAACAAATGGAAGTATTTCTTATTTTAGATTTTTTATTAATAGTTTTCTATATTCCGTGTGTGTGTATATATACTATTATATTTTGTTTGTGTATATAAATTTGTTTTGAATTATTAGGAGAATCTGGAGGGGAAATGTGTTTTATTATAAAAATAAAGTCTGAATAAAAAAATTCTTAGTGTTGTTTAATAGGCTTAATTTTTTTTAAAGCAAAATGTAATTTTAGTTTTTATTTTGTTGTCAGATTCACTCAACATGTTTCTATCTACCACCATCACGTTTTTTTTTGTTTTTTTTTTAGCATCTCTTCATATTTTTTCACGTTGTGCTTCATATTTTCCTAACATAGCACGATATGTCTCATCCACACTACAGCTACGTTCATTAAGGATGTATTCACAAATAAATAACACTAGATTCGCATGAATCGCTTTATGACATAACCTACAAAACATGGGAACATCACCTAATCTGTTAAGGAGATATAACTCCAAACCTGTAGCAGTGACATAATTTGTTCTTGGTGTGTTCTCTCTCGTTCTTTGGACTTTGGCTTGGCAGAGAGAAAAACCGTCGCCTTAACCGCTTGTGGAGGAATAGCAGAAGCTCAAGTTGTGCGATGCTTTAAGTGCATGCTAGCTTCATTTGATATATGCAGCACTAGAATGTTGTGAGGAGGATGAGATAAAAAATAAAAATAAAATAAAGAAACACACACAAACTGACCAGCCGGTGACCTTAAGTGTACATTAAGGGTCTAGATTAAAGTAATATTATGAATTGAATGCTGACTGTTTATATGGATGGATGGATGGAGCACACACTCTTCTTTTCTCTTATTTGAGCTATTTTATGCAGTTAGCCTTAATGCAGAAAAGAGGACTTTTTGTAGTTTGTAGTTGAAATACTTTAGCAACACTGAGCTGATTTAGTATGAAATGCCTTATTGTTGCATTTTATTTATTTTGCAAATCAGTGTTTGGACCAAATATATTTTTCAGAGATTTCCAAAAACACGGTTTCTCTTATTTATTCATTTTAGCTTTGTACAATTCCAGTAGGCACAATTCCAGTATGTCCATAATAGTTGTACTTTAAATGGTATTTTTAGAGCTGTTTTAACACCTTAACATGTTACATTAAGACAAGTTGTTACATTGTGTTCACATAATGCATGTAACGACTGTAATTACCAATAATGTGCATTCCTAAGTACAATAAAAACATTTTTTCTTATAATTTGGGTGAAAAAGAAATTGAGTTAACATGTACATGAAGTTTGTATACAGTTTCAGACAACATTTGGACTATTATGCACATTTCTGCATAATAGTCATAAAAAAACTAAAAACACACAAAAAAAGTATATCTTTTGTTTTTTTTTGTTAATATACTGTGTACTTTATAAACTGTAAAATATTTTATTATTTATTACTATTAATTATATTATTAATATTTTTGTATGGCTTTGTGTTATTAATATTTTTTAATATAACATTTTTTATAATAAAAAATATTAATTATATCTTTTTTTTTAATGTGTTAATCATTTAAATTGAATTAGTATTTATTTATATAGCTCATGATAAGCTACTATCTTTTTATTGTAACTGATAAACATGGAAAGAATTGAGGTCGCTGTAGTTTAGCCGGGGCCTCCGTGAGGTCTGGACCCGCACATGAAGAGAGGTCAAGGACAGGATCCACCTAGTCCTTTCCAGGAGCTGTGATTTTGCTGACAAACTCTTTCCTGTTTCACTGACAAAAAGATGTACTCTTAACAATGGGGAGCGTGCAGGGGAAAAAAGCTAATCGCCAGCAAACTGCTGACGAATTCTTGTGGTTGTAGGAGTAGCTGGAACATGGAGTTCAGAGCGTCACGTTATTCTCCTCGAGGCTTTTCATACTGTGCTGGGTTACGGTCACTTTTAACCCTTGGTTAAGTAAGCTAGCATCTTCCAGAGCAAAAGCCAATCTTAAATTAAATATACCAAGACAACTAAGGGTCAATATTCATACGTTTTTAAGTGAAAAGTGCAAAATAGGCTTCATTTGGAACCATTTTAAATAGTTGTCCCTGATTTGTTTTGATAAATCCTGATTATTTACCAGATTTTTGGAATAGTTTTTTGTTACTTTCTGGCATCATATAGTCAGATGACCTACTACATTTAACAAAAGGTGTTGTATGCAAAAGAGCATGTGAGAATCCCATAATGCAATGTGCTAGGCCCGACCTTCCATTTCCAAATATGATGAGTGAACCATAATACCAGCCATGATTTTTACCACTTTTGTGTGTACTCTTATTTGATTGGACTGCCAAGAATTAAGACAAATGGATTAAAAAATGCAATTTTAAAAGTTTCATTAAAACTGGAGGCCACTCACTGAATTAAACCCAACCGCAAGGTCACCTGTATGACGTTAATGTAGCATATAAATGTTTGAAATGTTAGTCGATGCTTTATGTTTAAGAAATACTAGTGTATAGTGCATATTATTCAATAAGCTGTTTTTTTTTATATATATGTATTTTATATTTATACATTTGTAAATACATATGTAATTGCCCATTGAAGTGATTTGTTTAATGCATAATTCACACACTAATTTGTCCTGCTCATATTTCATATTTTCATATTTCAATTATGCCCTTTGTTGCTGACAGATTGCTATAAATTTGTCATTTTCAACTCGGGTCGTGCAGTACTGCTAAGAGGATGTTCAAACAGAAATGTCTAAACACTGAAGCCAAGACAAACCACAACATTTCAAACATTTGTTCTTTAGAGCCAAAAGCTGTGAGGCAGAAACGGATGTCTTTAAATCAGATTAGATTAGGGATCAGTTTGTAGTGTTCTCGACTGTGTGCACTTCTGAAGCAGTTGCTGAAATGTTCGGTGGGGGATGCGGGGGGGGTGTTGTGAGGGGGGTTTGATGTACGGCGGGCTTCCTACATCTCTCTTGCTCTGCCTGCCACTTGCTGCCCCTCGACCACGAAAGTATTTCCTGCTATTGTCCTGCTGGGGGCTGTGTTTTTTCAGCATATCAGGCACAAACCAGCAAAACATTTTTTTTTTTCCTTTTAGACTTTCAGACCTGTGAAACGATTCTCTGAAAAAAAAACATACAGGGGCCCCAGGGACCCAACAGAGTTTAGGGCCAAAAAGTTTAACTCTTAGCAAATTTAGACACTTGAACAACCAGTTTATTTTAATTTAATTAATGGATTTATTTATTGCTTTATTATTGCATTCAAAACCCATTTGCTTTCAGGGGCATTAATTATTAAAATTCCATATTGTAGTATTGCTAACATTGGTTCTTAATTATAAATAGCTTGTTTTTGGCTAATTTGCATGTAGATCAAATGAATTTGCTAATAAATACATTTAAACTCTAATACATCCCATATCTACTTTGTTTAAAAATAGAACAAGAGATGGTTTTGTTTAAAACGGTGAATGTCACTCCAAACAAATTAGCAGACCTCACCCAACCTTTCCTAATGTTGCATGTAAAGTTGCCTATTACACATCACTGTGGCCGAATTCAAAATGCTTTTAGCAACCAATAAGAGTATTATGTGCCTGCTCATTAGTCCAGATTTACTGTGCTTTGGGTAACGTGCAAAATATACACCCTGGGGCTTGTTCTAATCCTTATTTTGTTGTTGCACCACACCCTCGTGCAACCACTTTAATTCCATCTTGGCTCCACGCATTGTTTAGACCAATACTCCAGAGAAAAACATTCTCTCCAGTTATATGGATGATACTATCTGCAATCAAGAGATTCTTGGAGTCCTTCCTGTTGGATTCAACCCCCTCCTGTCCTGTGAGGATGTCCTGTCAGTGTGACGGTGGAGCAACCAGGCGCGTGAGAGGGAAGAGCTTATTTTGCCCCACAGCCCAATGTATGGCTAGATCCCACACAACGTTCCAGTTGAGCAAAGCCTCCGGTGATATTTCTCCAGTACTGCTTCTACCGTGGGGTCAACCCTGAGAGCCTCATCTTCGGTAACCACATAGCAAGGTATGTCTCCTAACCCTTTGTCATGTGGACAACAAGAACAATTTAATTAGCATTAATGTAGTTGCTGGGCTAATGTTGACTCAAATTTTCAAATTGGGGAACAAACACCTAGTAATATATTTGGTGCCTAAAGAGCAGGGGTGGGCAACTCTCAAGGTCTACTCTCAAAACTTGCTGAGTAGGAACAGGCAAAACGGACGGATTTCAGGGGAAAATGCCTCGCATGTAATCCTAACAGCAGGGGTAGACAACTCTGGCCCCCAAGGTCCACTTTCAAGCAGAGTTTAGCTGCAATCTTAATTAAACCTGAAAAATCGAAAGCAAAGTCTTTAGGATTACTTGAAGAATTTCAGGTAGGTATGTTTAGGGTTGGAGCTAAATTCTGCAGAGTTGTCCACTTTTAGAGGATTTTTTTTTTTTTTTGGCCTTTCTCAGCTCAGCAAGTACTTATTTACTTGTAGAACAGCTCAAGGTACACTCTTAAAAACAAAGGTGCTTTAAAAGGTTCTTCAAGTGATGCCATAGAAGATCCATTTTTGGTTCCACAAAGAACCATTCGGTCAAAGGTTCTTTAAAGAACCATATCTTTCTTTTTATAATCTGAAGGACCATCTTTCACCACAAAGAATCTTTTGTGAAACAGAAAGCTTCTTCAGATGTTAAAGGTTCTTTATGGAACCATTTAGACAAAAAGGTTTTTCTATGGCATCGTGAAGCACCTTTATTCTAAAGAGTGTACTCCTTGTAAACATCCTTTTAACAAACTCTTCTGTCTTTCCCGTCTGTAGACCATGACGTACGATCTACACAACTCATCGTATGACTTCTACAATGGCACGCCATGGTTTGTCTACGACTGTACCATCCACCTAGATGAGGATGGCCGACGGATCGCTCTTTTCCTCCTTTACCTAGTGCTCTTCATGGTAGGGTTGGCTGAAAACACCCTGGTGGTGTGGGTGAACTGGCGAAGGCGGCATTCGGCGAACGGTGTGCTGTTCTGCGTCATCAACGTGAGCTTGTCTGACTTGATGGTGATCTTCACCATGCCCTTCTTCATGCTGGAGGTGACCATGGACAAGGTTTGGCTGTGGGGCCGCTTCCTTTGCAAGTTCACGCACCTTGTATACGTCATAAACTTCTACAGTAGCTCATTCTTCCTGGCCTTCATGACCTTGGAGCGATACCTGTCCCTGATGCGGCCCAACAAGCCGGCCTGCTTCCCAACGCAGCACAAACGCCGCTGGTTTCTCTGCGCCGGGATCTGGCTCCTGTCGCTCGTTCTGGCCTTGCTGGAAAACGTCCACGTCGACTTGTTGGAGTGGGATGAACCGGGCTGCTACATGGTTCCCGAGCAGTACTTCACGGAGTGGTTCGTATCGGTTTCCTTCCTCTGTCTGATATTCCAGTTCTTGGGTCCAGCGTCCGTCATCATCACCTGCAACGTCCTAATCGCTCGAGCCGTCCGCACAACCCCAGACGTCCAGAATCGTCGAGACGTGTGGCTGGTGCATGTGTACTCGCTGGTCTTTGTGGCCTGCTGGCTTCCATACCATTTGGTGTTGTTCTTGTTGACAGTGGACGACCTGGATGCACACCTGTTCTCCTGCAACACGGTTGGGGTGCTGTACTTCTCGTTTAGCCTCGTGCAATGCTTGTCGCTCTTTCACTGCATCGCCAACCCAATCCTATACAACTTCCTCAGTAAAAGCTTCCGCAACAATCTAATAAATGCAGTGATCACCCGCATCTCTTTACCGCTCACCAGTGTGCCAAGTAACGCTGTAACCGACAAGGCAGGGACAACGGCGGTAAAAGAGCGGAAGCTCAGTAACACCAGCACGAGTCACTCCGACATTGGCGCGTGAAGAGGGAAACTCCTAAATGACGATTTGGTGAAACACAGCACGTGAATGTGCTACAAAAGAAGTGGCCTTGTTGAGGCGGTTGTTTTTGGTCCCTTGCCTGGTAACTAGCCCTATTGTCTCCTGTTTTTCTCACCTCAGTATTGTTAACAGTGCAAGGAAGGAAATAGTGTCAACCTTTCGTAACCTTTATTTCCACCGGTCCCTGTTGTCACATCTAGGAACTCCTAAATAAGTAATAAAAGCTCTGTCCACATGCCAGCGTTTGTACAAATACTGTTTTGATTGTTCTCCTCTACAAAAACTTTCACTTAGCTCTCCATATGCTCAATCACAACACCTAGAGCTGTTTTAATGGCTTTTGAGCTCAGCAGCTTGCTTGTACATATTGACATGGATATGAAGTCATGAAAAAAAAAAAATTGTTTTAAAGAAGTCTTTTAAACATGTTTGTGCGAAAGGGGCAAAATTGTGTATGCCATTTCTTTTGAGAATGTGCTGCTCTGATGTCTAAAAAAAATATTTTCCATTGTAGAAATTTGTAGTTTGCTGAATATAAATAAATACACTGTATTTAACATTGATAAGTGGTGGGGTTGTGTACAAATTATGTGAACATGGCTAAAATTTCACAACAAGGTGAGTTTTGTAAGTACTGTTTTTATTCAGAACACAAGTACAGCTGTAGTAAAAGAGAACAGATTTCTGATAGTGACGCTGAACATGAATAAATCATATAAATAACACTGAAGTGATATAAGGCAATTGTTTCATGTTGAAAATAAAATGTAGTATGACATCTCATATTCAACATCAGAGTCAAGATATTTTTATAGGTTTATAATCACAACATCAGCTGCAAACCTTGGCAAATCATTGAATGTGCATTTTTCCCCCTAAAAATAAAACTGATTGATAAAGGACATAAATAGTTGATAAAACCAGGCAGTTTATAAGGTTCAGCCGGTATTTTCTGTGCTACATTGCAAATAAAGCTATAACAACCACAATGTCCCAGCAGTTTTGAGTACATACTTTGTGGTTTGATGACATCAATTACGAATGCCAAATCGGTTTTGAATTGAACAAAAAATTATTTAAATATACAATGTAAAATTGTCCCATATAAGAAAGAACAGGCAAATAACTGCTGGGAAAATGGTACAAAAGAACATCACAGCTTTCTAAAGAAAATTGTCATTTATTCATGACAATACCATTCGCACGAAACACTCTGTCCCAAGTGAAGGAGGTGAACACTGACATATGAACCGACTGATATATTAGCACCCCAGTCTGAATCGCTTCTCTTTTCCGAATGAAATGGACGACATACAAAGAGTTTCGCTTTATGTACAACATCCAAACTATTATACTGCATCTCATAAACCAGTAACTATTTCTAATTTAGTCCATGTCAGTGATACACAACACTACTATAAAAATAATGGCTATTCTGTAAAAGAAAAGTACCTTCATTTATTTATTTACTTTTTAGAAGAACCATTTTATTTATATTCTTGACCTAGAGAACTGCTTTATTTATCAGAAAACGTAGAAAAGTCTTGGTTTATTCTCAATGTGCACTTGCGTTGTGTAAGAACAAAGGTTACTTTGTGCTTCTCCAGAATAACCAGAGACCTTTAGCTTATTGTGATAGAGTTGCCAGAAGAGTATATAGAGGTAATTGCAGATCAGCACTTGGAAAAGCAACCCGTTAAAAATGACTTAAAACACTACAAATCAAAAGTTTGTACACGCTTGACTGAATTTGTTTGCTGTGATCTTAAAAAAAAAAATCTTTTGATCCAAATGCTTCGAATTAAAATGGTTGAAACTGGCTTTGAAGACAAATATAACTTACATCTGTGAAAGAATTCTTTCCGAAACTAAATTTTTCTTTTAAATAAATTATAGTGACAGCTAAAAAGCAGCCAAAAAGTGTAAACTTAACATTAAAAGTGTTTCATGATGTTCTTGGCAAAGGTTTGAAGAAGCTACAATATAAGATGTTTATTTTTTTGTTATTTCGTAGCTTTGATGACTTTATTATTATTCTAAAATGAAAAAAAAAAAGGAAATAATGATAGGCATGTCCAACGATTTGATTGGCAATGCAACCTTGCTCAGTCTCTCTTGCCATCAAGTGGTCAAGTATCAGAATTGCATTTTTAAAATAAAGTTTCACCTATAATTTAGTCTTTAAAAAACAAGAAGCGTTCTCATTCTGTACACAAACGACACAAAGACGATCACATTAAACACTTAATTACATTCTAAGTCTACTTGTCCTCAACAACATACGGAGTAAACGTGGGCACACAGTGTGACGGAGCGTTCAGAGAGGGCGACTTTCAGGTGTCCATATTGGGGACGGGCTCTTTAGAGTGGTCATTATACATAAATGTCTCCTCGATGTTGAAATCGGGCGGCAGCTGGTCTTTATGGAGCTCCATGTGTGAGGAAACCATCTTGAGCGTGGAGAAAAACAGGCCGCAGACGGTGCAGCGGTACATGAGGGCGCCCGAGTGCGTCTTTAGGTGGCAGATCATGGTGGAACGGCCACGGAAAAAGCGCAGGCACACTTTGCACTGGTAGGGTTTCTCGCCCGTATGGATGCGGAGGTGGTAGGTGAACTCTCCAGAGTGTGCAAAATGCTTACCGCAATACCGACAGCGATACAATTTTTCCCTTCCGCCACCAGAGTTACCATTCAGTACGAGTCCGGCAGGAAACGGGGCGCCGCCGTGAGCCATTTTGTCCTGCATGCTGAAGCCTAGGCTTAAGTTGTAACCTGCTTTACCCGAGCCGCTCGCTTCCATAGGCGAGGACGAGGATGAGGAGTATTCGAGGAGCTGGTCGGCCTTGCGCTTGACCGGCCATACCTGGCTGCCCTGGAGCTCGTTCGAATGCACGCTGAGATGGTAATGAAACGCAGTTTCTGAGCGGAAGGTCTGTGGACACAGGAAGCAGCGCAGCTCGGCCTGGCCTTCTCCGCTGGTCTCCGGGCTGCTGTCGTCCTGTTTCACCGACGCTCCTTCCTCTGTGTGTAGAGACAGGTGTCTTTCCAGCAGCGTGCTCTCCAGGAAGGGGCTGGCGCATTGTGGACAAGTGTAAATAGGAAAGAGGTGTGTTAGTGTGTGCCACAGGAGGGCGCATCGAGAGGGCTGAGACAGCTGGCACACTTCACAGCGTAATGTCCTCAAGCATGCGTGGCTCTGAACGTGGTCCCTGACAGCCTGAGGAAATTGGATCATCAGTTATTAATATAAACAAATCAATAACATTAATTGAAATAAATTGTTAATATTAAAAGTAAAATAAGTCATGAAGTAATTTGTATTATATTATCTTTCTACAGTATTTTTTTTTTTTTTTAGAATATTAAAACAATAAATATAATATTAATAATATTAAAATAGCACATATAACAGTAATTTCAAAGTAAACTTACAAAAAAGTGAATTTAAGTAATTTTCTTCCTTTACCACACAAGTTAGTAAGCAGCATGTAACCAACAGAGTTTTTGTTCTATGAAATAATAAATAAATAATATTGTTTTTTTAAATAATAATTTGCTTTTATTTGTTTGCTTTTTAATATTTATTGTAATAATTGATCCAGCTGTTTTTATTTGTTCTATTGCTTGTAAAGTTTCTTAGTTTTTTTACTACTGTTTCCATGAGCAATTACTGTAAAGCAATGTTTGCTTAATGTAAATTATTAGATTTTTTAAACTTTATTTTAATAATTAATCATGTTATTAATATTTAATCAAAGTATATTTCTATATTCAAAATTCATTTCTCATATATATATATAGAGAGAGAGAGAGAGAGAGAGTGAGAGAGAGATACTTGAAGACTGCCAGTCTTTTTATTACATTTACGAGCACATATATATATTTATTTGTATTTTATATAAGTAAATATTATATAAATTATGAATTTATTAATAATTATTAAAAAAAACTTAAAAGGTGTTTTAACACTGTTAGTTTTGTACAATTTTTATACCATTATATTGTTAATATTTTGAATTAGCTTTTATTTTTATATTTTCAGTTTTCATTTTAGTTTAAGTTTGTGTGATTTTGCTATGTTCTATTGTAATTTTAATTCTTGAATTTATCCAGTTTAGTAATCAATTTTAACTTCAGTAAGTTGGCAAGTTTTTTAAGTTTAAGTTTTTCTTTAATATTGCGAACGATTTTTAGAACTATATCTTTATCGTTATCTTTATGGTTATCGTCCTTGGTGTGAATGGGTCTTTAACATTGTAACTGAAACTGCGTCCCAAATGATGAACTATACACTATGTACTTAAGCACTGTGTACTCAACCATGTAGTGTATGGATTTTATAAGGTTATTTTATCATTATAATAATCGTCTGATAGCCACTAATCCTTCGCGACGTAATTAAAGCTGCGACAGTTGAGTACATGAAGTGTCCCAGATTTTTTTCAGATATTTAAGTGCATCATCCAGGTATTTAAAGTGCACTCTTTCTTTTTGGAATTTTCAGTTTGAACACACTTCTTGCACTATTTATACTAAAAAACGTCATAGAATAGTGCATAAGTGCGCGATTTGGGACGCACCTTAAGTTTATGCAACTGGCCCCTGGTTAGGGTTAAGACATGTATAAGACTTACACACACAAAAAAAAAAAAAACTGCTCCACTAACCTTAAAATCATTCGCCATGGATTTAGCACAGATGGTACACTGCAGTTCCCCTCCTTGTCGTTGGGAGGCTCCGTTGAGTTGGTCTGGATTTTGTGGGGCGCACTTGGCAGCTGACTGACGCCTGTGGTGAATCAGTGCAGATTCAGTCCGAAACTGATGTTCGCAAATGTCACAGGAGAAGAGCAAGATGCCCACATGTGTGAGGGCGTGAGCGACAGCAGCAGCTCGCTCCGAGAAAGAGACGCCACACACCTGACATGAACCCGTTTCCGAGAGGTGCGCCTCAGCGTGATTTCGTATGACGGCGTTTTCCGATGGAAGTAGCATCCCGCAGGATTTGCACGGCTGCGATGACGCCAGCTGTCCGAGGGACGCCCCGTTTTCTCCATTCTCGATGCACATCAAGTCCTCGTCGTCCTCTTCCTCCACAATGAAGTGCTCCTCCTCGTCGCTCAGCTCAATGATGTCTTCTGAAAGTCCTCGCCACTGATCGCTGCCCTCCGTCTGCTCTTCCTGTAGTCGGTGCCTCTTCCTAGAATCCTCTTCCTCAAAAAAATCGGAATCTTTGATTGGTCCTGCAACGGCCCCCAGCTGCAAACTGTCCAAGGGGTCATTGGAGGACGATGAAGGGGCGCAGGTTTCCCCTCCAAGCTGGGCTGAAGAATCAGGGACGGAACATGGTTCCTGAGGACCAAACGTTGATTTGCTACCATTAACAACAAGCTGGTCCACTGAGTTACTTCCTGCATCTTCTCCTTCATCCTCCTGCTCAGTCTTGAGCTGCAAAGTCAGTCCAGGAAGAGCATCTGTAGAACGGTTACTGCCCGAAGGACTAGCCTTGTTGGTCACCTGTTGATTGTAACCCAAATGTACCTGCAAGTCTTCATTTTTTGGCGACTGTGTGGCCAAGTGGGAGCGATTCAACCTGCCGTTCCTGCCTTGAGAAACCGGAGATGGAGTTACAGGAGTGGGAGCGGCTGAAGAAGACAACGAGGAGCAGGATGCTGCAGAGGACGAGCAAACAGACGCAGCAGTGGCATTGGCCGACACCAAATCGCTTTCCAAATCCCCTTCGGCAACCGTGTCTCCAGAGCTGGAGCTCTGCAGGTCAGGAAAGGTGGCATGGCAAGCGTTCACCAACTCCCTCACGCCGAGCCTTTCCGCCAACTCATACAGCACACCCACATCGATCAAGTCTGTGAAAATTTCGCCCGTGTAGATAAAAGTCAAGACTTTCTCGAAATTGGCGGCGGAGACAAAGTCTAGAGAGAAAGTGGTGGGAACGGCACCCTGGTTGCTAGAACCTCTGGAGAAGAGGCTGTTAAAGTGCGTGCAAGAGCATGCCAAGACCACACGATGAGCAGGGAAGGAACGGCCTCCGACCTGGAGGACGACGTCACACTGGAGGCGAGACAGACGGCAGCGGTTGAGCTCGGAGAGGAGACGGGCCGCGTGGCCAGAGCCCTGCAGCCTGATCCGCATGCCTGGCAATTCCGACTAAAGCCAGGGTTTGGACTGAAACACAGAAGTGAATGGAAAAAAGGATGAGATTCAGATAAATTAGAATAGCAAGATGCATATATTCCTTTAAAAGTACAGAATATATATATATATATATATATATATATATATATACATACACACACACACACACACACACACAGTCAAACCAAAAATAAAAAATTATTCAGACAACAGATATACTGTGATATAAACTGTGTGGAGACGTGCTGAAATCGCATTTGGTCTCGTACTGTATCGCGTCCCCTGTCAGTGTCGGGCGCTTGCTTGGCCATTTGTTGTGATTAACAGGAAAGTGTGTTCAGCTGAATTGGATTAGTATTTTGTTAGACGGGTATAAAAAAGCTTAGTTAGCTTAGTCGCAGCAGCCGTTGTGTGAAGGCCTCCTCGTGTGAAGACCATCAACTCTACTGTGCGACTCCACGGAAACCGACTCCAGGGAAACCGACAAGGGATATAAGTATCGCTTTTTTATTTTTCCTCTAATTGTTTCACTTCTGTTTCAGTTTTTATAACCATTTCTTACAATATGTAAGTAAGTTGTTGCTGTTTTATTAGCATGTGTGTTTGGATCAGTGTTATTTTTTAGGATTACTGATAGTTTTAGTTACAGTTGTAGTAATGTTGTCATTTTATTAGTTTTTTTTTTATGTCTGCATAGGTTTTTTATTAAGTTTTAGTTTTATTTAATTTGAGTTATTTTAGTACGTCAACATGCTAAATGGAAATGAAATAATATATATATATATATTGAATTTATACATGCACATATGTAGTTGTTTTTTTGGTGTTTGGCTTAGTGTTATGTTAGAATCATTATTATACTCATACCTTTTGTTGTTTTAGTATTTTGAATTGTTTTTAGCTTTATTTTTTGTTTTGAAATGTTGTATGCATTTGTCATTTTTATTTAATTTCTTTATTTTCTGAAATGTGTATATGTGACCCTGGACCACAAAACCAGTCACTCAATTTTTTCGAAATTGAGATTTATACACCATCTGAAAGCTGAATAAATACGCTTTCCATTGATGTATGGTTTGTTCGGATCTGACAATATTTGGCTGAAATACAACTATTTGAAAATCTGGAATCTGATGATGCAAATCAAAAAATCAAAATATTGAGAAAATCACCTTTACAGTTGAACAAATGAAGTTCTTAGCAATGCATATTACTAATCAAAAATTAAGTTTTGATATATTTACGGTAGGAAATTCACAAAATATCTTCATGGAACATGATCTTTAGGTCATAAAGGAAAAATCGATAATTTTGACCCATACAATGTATTTTTGGCTATTGCTACAAATATACCCCAGCGACTTAAGACTGGTTTTGTGGTCCAGGGTCACGTATATAGTATTTATAGAGTTTTAACTTGGTTTTAGTTACTTTTTCTTATTTGTAAGTCGCTTTGGATAAAAGCGTCTGCTAAATGACTTAAAGTAAAAGTAAAGATATATAATTTTTGATATCTTTTTATTAGTGGGTGCAGGACACTATATTTCATTTATGTAAGTGAGGATAGCAAAATAAAGTAAACATATTATATGACTTATTATACCCAAAATTCTTCGTACAGTGGACTACCAGTAAAACTGAAAAATCTGGGATTAAATTTTTTTTCAGACACTTTAACCTGACCATGTTTTTTAAAGGGGTCATATGATGCAATTTCAAGTTTTCCTTTCTCTTTGAGGTGTTACAAGCTGTTTGTGCATAGAAAAGATCCCTGAAGTTGCAAAGACTAAAGTCTCAAACCCAAAGAGATATTCTTTATAAAAGTTAAGACTCGACCACGCCCCCCTAAAACGGCTCATTCAAACACGCCCCCACATGTCTACATCACAGTGTGGGAAGATTTGCAAAACATCGCCCAAATATATACGCAAAGAAAGGCGGAACTATTATTCTCGCTGTAGTGTTGTTGCTGCCGCCGGCGCCATCTCCTGGAGACGCTGTGTTTCATTGTGACTTTGTTTGGGCTTCCAAAAGAGAGCACAACTAGAAATCAGTGGTTAAGTTGTGTTTACAACACTGTTCCAGAACAGTTCAACCCAAATATTCGAGTGTGTGCATCACATTTTATGGAGGACTGTTTCCTGAACCTGGAAGTAGCCTACAATGCCAGCTGTGCACAAACGCTGTTTCTATAAAGTGGGGCAATTCCAACGTCGCAAGGACAGTTTGGTGCTTCTGACTCTCAGCACGTAAGTATGTTTTCCTATTTCAAGAATTTGCCACTGACTATTCAAACGCGAGTTTTGAGCTGTGTGGATAACGTTAGTGTTTGTTGTTTCGATGCAACGTGACGCATAAAAAGGACAGTTTAAGTCATTATAATCAGTAATTATGTCCCCACTGGATGCAACAAATGGCTATTTTATAATGGGTTTTATTGTTTTTGTGTCGTCGCACCAGAACACGGCATCACAGTACGGTAAGGGGCGTAACATTTCCGTCTCACGCTTGAGGTATTCGGCCAATCACAATGCACTGAATAGCTGGCCAATCAGCGTACGCCTCCCTTCTCAGAACGATGAGCTTTGTAAAAATCAGCACGTTTCAGAAAGACGGGGCTTAGAGGAGCAACAATAATGTACAGTATGTGGAAAATGTGTTTTTTGAACCTTAAACCGCATAAACATATTGCATTACACCAGATACACAAAATAATGTTCTTTTTAGCAACGTCATATGACCCCTTTAAGTGTTTTTCTTTAATTGCTAATGCAAGCTTTTTACCTCACAAACTGAACAAAATTAAGCATTGCTTGGTAATTGGTTGGTCTAAATTGGTTTTAACTAATTGTATACTTAAATTTAACAGCTGACAGTTATTCAGCCTAATTTATTATGTACTTTTCTATCAAAGTTATCTGACATTATCAAGATGAAGTTCTGACACTGACACAGTTTAACTCTGAGTTCTTGTCATATTTTATTATAGCGAATAAACTGTGATAATCTGAGAAATGTTGAATGTGTCTGAATAAATTTAGGTTTGACTGTAACTATGCCACCTCCCTGCTTGAAGTCACTATGAAACAGCATTTAGTAATGTGACAAATTTCCACATGACTTTTATCTATCAACAAATAACTTGTTTATGAAAAGTGGTCCTTGTGGCTACTGGCTATGGCTAGTTGGAATATCATGCCATCATACTAACTTCTGTTGCAGTATATACAGTATGTATTATAGTATGTATACTACACAATATTTAGATTTTCTGTATGCGTGGAATAATACATCAAAATACACCCTACACACTATCAGTGTTATTATTTTAATCAAAACCAAAACTTTAAAAAATATTACTGCTAACTGAAATAAAATATAAATATTACATTAAAAACTTAAATGGATAATAGAAATGTTGCCTAAATAAAATAAAAATAAGTTGAGCTATAAACAAATTTTTAAAAAAAACTAATAAAAAAAGACAAAAGCACAAAATTAAGCTAAAACTTAAGGTCCCACTTTATATTAAGTGGCCTTAACTACTGTGTACTTACATTTAAATTAATCATTTGGTACAATGCACTTATTGTGTACATACATGTTTTTACATTGTACTTATATTTTTAAAAATACCTATATGTAGTTACATCTGTAATTAATTTCTGTAATTACATTTATAATTACTCTGTTGACCCATCCCTTACACCTTAACCCACCCTTAAACCGACCCAGACCACCAAACCTGTCCCTAACCTTACCCACATCCCACCTCAATAACAGCAAAAGTGTTTTGCAATACAATATGACCACAATAAGTACATTGTACTTATTTTTTGATGCAAGTACATAGTAGTTAAGGCCACCTAATATAAAGTGTGACCAAACTTAAAATTGATTTTTAAGATGACAAGTGCAGGACACCACTTGCTGTCTACTTGTCCCATCCCATCACACACAATGAATGAATAATCATTCATGGTGTTGCAACAGGTCATGTAGTCCTGTGACAAATAGGTAGTGCACAACACTGTTGTCACATGACCTCACCACTTTGCAGGATTAATGTTTGAAAGGTTTAGCATGGAATAATGCAAGCAGTATGTGGTACAGAGCATATACTGCACAGAATTCAGAAGGTAGAAAAGTAGTGTTGTATTTTGAACACAACCAATGTTATAAAGTCGTTTTAGAGTCAGAGCTAGTCATTACATTTTGATGAAAGGTTATGAAGAAGACAAACCTAGTTTGGAATACAGTGCAAACAAAATATCTGGTACCTTCCTTAAAATCACCATACTTACAAAAAACCCTAATGCATTTTCACTACAAGACATTACACTGAGTTTAACTTAAGTTTATTAATTCATAAGCAGATAGTTTTAACACATCAAGGTCAGAACAGTCTAAGATATGTTGGCTGTAACGCTATGCATTACACCTTTCATTAATACGCAAGTGCAAAAACACGATTCACACGTAAATACGTGAACATAAATCTCTTCACAAAACAACGGGTGTCCTAACAAAGACAGTCCAAATCAGTCCACACAAACAGGCTTTTTGGATTAAAACAATATTTGCTAATCCTTTGTAGAAAATGTATATATTTAAGCATGTGCAGCACATAATTTAGTGTGCAACGAACTGTTCAGTTCATCCTAGTTTATTTAGTGTATCATTAGTTTAGCCGTAGCTAACCGGTTGCCATTGGATTCCATTAGCATGAGGGGCTAACTAGCACTTTAGGATCATCTCTCGCAGTGAAAATGAAACCGACAGATGAGCTACTAATTAGCACACAGAAACCGCATAACAACTCAAATGTTTCCTTACCCATACAGTGCTGCTAGTTAGCGACAGACAAATAATCTCACTCGGTTCCTGTTAGCCCAGACAGTCGTCCCTGCATAGACACGGACGGTGTCTCAAAACCTAGTGAGCTGGCTATCTAGATCACTCGGTCGGTTCAGAACGCATATGTAATGCTCAGAAATGCTGTCGAGGCTAAACAGCTCGATATGTTTTTAAGACACGGCCATTGTGTCATATACTAAACAAACTGAACTCCGAGCACTGAGAGGGAGCGCCTCCCATTGAAATTCATGTAATCCTTTTTAATTATTACTACAGTGAAAAACCTCTACATTAACTCAGGAATGTTTGTTTGTGTATGTAATACTAGATTAAGTCAAGCAGTTGTTAAATTTAGTTAGTTTTATGATCATATTTTAATAATATAATGAAGGCAGATTTTAACCAATATCTATATCCCAATAATATAATTTTAATCAAAATATTGCTGGACATTTAAAAAATTGCTTGAATACTTTTTACTTAGTTATTTGGCAAATTCTGTCAAATCTGTACAATCAGACTCTTTGTGAACGAATACTGTTTTTTTAATTAAAAAAAAAAAAGAAAAGTTTCACTGATTCAATTGTAATTGCTATTGGGTTTAAAAATATTTTTCAATTGTAAATGTTATAGGCCGGGGGTTAATAATAGAATGTGTTTAACACAATTATCCTTTTCAATTTAATTTTATCATTGTTATATCAAACATATGATGACACTTCTTGTCTTCTCACTTCATCAAAAACAGTGTGTCCTCAGAGGAGGGTTCAAACATTCAGAAGCTATAAAATGGATAACTTAATAATATCTCATATCAAAGCAAGGTTGTTTGACACATGGATGTTTCATAGTTGTGTCCCCACTTTTTGTCAACACTGTCAGACATTCATTAAAATGTAATAAAATCAGGGAATATCAGGGGCAGCTGTCACTCTAAAGGAAAATCTTTAGATTCACATTCCACCTCAGCAAAGTACATCAATGTCAGACAGGCTCTGGTAAGTTTTATAGTTTTAGAAAATTTTAAAATCCTGATGTTAATATTTCCTGTTTCACAACCATGATATGCCAACACCATCTTCCACTTTCTGTGGAAATTATTTGAAATATTTAGATCAATTTATTCTCCTGAAGCAGGTTCTATTAGCATCTAGCATCAACAGAGAAAACAAAATGGCTACTACATGAACTTTTTTGTGTGTGTGTGTGAAAGAAATGCCAAATTTGTCAACACCATCACCGCCAATGACAGAGTTGACATTCAACATGAAATCATCATATTTTTGTGGTTTTCATATTATATAAAATGGTGTCTAATTTTTCTAATAATGTATAAATACTAAATATGTGACCTGGCAGCGTATATTGCTTTTGTGGATTGATAGTTATCACTTCTAGCAGAGTTAGGGGTGGAGGTGAAATAACATTGAATATTTTGATAATATTTCATTATGATATTTTATGTTTGTTGAGGAATTGTTGGTCACATGTGAAAGTGTAATCTGTCTGCTAACATGAGAATGTGTTTTGAAATGTTAAAAACCTCTTGATTGCTGTTAAAGATAAAGTTACAAAATTATATTACACAGTCCAAGGTAAAAAGCACATTTTGATTTAAAAAAAGAGAAAAGTTGGGAGGTTGAATCAAAGCATAGCACATAGTACAAGGTTTTATTTTTTCAATATTGCACCCTGTTTTATCCCACTTCTAAAGAATCAGTGGCTTAATGTTTTTGTTTAATGTTTAAAAGTCGTTGTTAGTACATTTTCATGTACCGATTCATATGTTTCGTTCAGGAATCTCTCCATTTTGAATCGTGACTTTCTTGCTTGAGCAAATAACATTATTACAATTTGAAAAAAATCATATTGGAATATAGGCTAGAAACGAACATACTGGAAAGGTAGGTGCAGCTAAGCAAACCCACATTGCTGACTATTATCGAATGTATCCATGAACGCAAAATGCAAATATGAGATAATAAGGCCAGGAAACATTATGCATTTACATGCATTATGAGCTCATAAAACAATAAGAATATTTTAATGCACAATACATAAAAGTCATCTTATTCTGTCACTTGACATTTGCGTTGACACATACAGTATGATAGCAAAATGTATATTTTAACCAGGTGATCTGTCTGAAAATAGTTTGATGATAGTTAAATGATAGTTTTGAGGCATTAAAATGTAGAAAGATTGGCTTTTTGATCAAAAAAAGATGGAGACTTAACAAGCAGTGCCAAACAGAGGTTGAAGATCAGAGTTTATTGTCTATAATTTTTAGAAATGATGCACAATGACAAATACTATCTCTTCTGAATATAAACATGTTCTTACATTACATTACCCCCAGCCATGATGTCTATTTTAAAGAACGATGACGGTCATAACGGTAAATACATTCCCTCAGATTGCTTTGGGAAACTCTCAAGCTACATTTTATCTTGTAATGAATCTATTTTACAGAATATTAATCAGCATATTATAAATAATATTGCTTTGTAGCTGTTTAAACAGTTTCCATGTTTTGAAAAAGGCATGTTGAAATTTTGTAGCTGTCATTCTAAGCCTGTTCTAATATGGACAATTAAGAGTTTCTGCTTTTCTCTTTACTTTTTCCCTTTTCTGAAGAATCCGCAGGGATAAACATACAGTATATAAATACAGCGTTGTTGGTGATATCCTGGGACAGGAATTCACAGACACATAGAACACACAACTCTGTATGAAGAAATAAAAATGGTCCTGGAGAAAATGTTTATATGATCATGAATGTTCATGGGTTACGAGACCCTCCTCCTGGAATTGACACGTCCAACACTAGTGATGCTACTTTTGCGGGACAGAACAGGTGTCGGGGAGGTGGGCGACGTCTCACTGGGGCAGCCATGTTGGAGAAGAATCTCCGCACACTCTTTGCTGCCGGCTTGGCGTGCCAACGTCAGTGCGGTTCTACCTTGCGGATCCTTTGACTTCACATCACTGCCGTACTGTTGAGCAAAAAAACATTAGAAATGTGCAAACAATGCAATCCTGAAAGTGCAAGAGTTAAAGGAATGATTCACCCGACAAGAAAGTTCACTCATCCTCAGACCATCCAAGATGTAGATGAATTTGTTACCTCATCTGAACAGATTTGGAGAAATTTAGCATTATATCACTTGCTTGTGAATGGGTGCTGTCAGAATGAGAGTCCAAACATCTGATAAAAACATAACAATAATCCACAAGCAATCCACACCACTCTAGACTATCACTTAAGATCGTGTGAAGTGAAAAGCTACACGTGTGTGAAATAAATCCGTCATTAAGACGTTTTTATCTTAAAACCTTTGCTTCCATCTAGAGTCCTTTATCCATATTATTGCTTTCTTTAGTGAAAAGGTCATCTCGTCTGAATCAGGAGTGAAATATGAACAGATAAAGCACAGTTTACAAGCAAAAAGAGTCTAGAACAGTTCTAAACAAATATTTTCATGTGAGAGGACTTTTTCATTGGAGGAAGCATTATTATGGATTCATATTTTAGCCGGAAGTAACGGTTTAAAGTTAAAAAGCCTTTGTTTCTTACAAACATGCAGATATTCCCTTCAAAAAACATTAATTGATGGACTGGAGTCGTCTGGATTACTTGTGGATTATTTTGATGTTTTTATCAGCTGTTTGGACTCTTATTCTGACGGCACCCATTCACTGCAGAGGATCCATTGTTGCTCCAAATCTGTTCTTATGAAGAAACAAACTCATCTACACTTTGGATGGTTTGAGGGTGAGTACATTTTTCAGCCAATTTCCATTTTTGGGTGAGCTATTCCTTTAACCCAAAGAAACGGGTTCAATAACTCACCCAGACCAGCAACTGCGTCATGACCACATCGCCCAGCTGGCAGGCCGCATGTAATGCGCTGTGCTGCTGCTGTGCTGCTCCCTCTGGCGGGACGTTGATCACTTCCTTGGTGCTGTGTGCGAGGAGCAGCAGAAGTTTGGGAAGGTCTCTGTTGATTACTGCTTTAAGCAACCAAGACGACATTGTGTCCTCTGAACACTGAGCCGGCAAGGGCGACACAAATGCCCGCTGTTCATATTTGGCACGGATCCACGACTCTCTCTGCTCTCTGAGACAAACACAAAGCAAAGGCCAAATTATTATCATAGTGGTTAACCGCATTAGACATTATGTCTTTACACTGTCATTATGAAGACATCATTGCAATTTTGCATTACATTGCATTTTTATGTTTTTGGTTAATGCTGGAAAAAACATGGGTTTATGCATTTAGAAGCAAATTTGTTTGAGACTTGTACAAAATTGTGTAAGAATTATTTTTGAATATAAGTGTTTCTTCTGCCATTAGGAGGTTTGTAAACTTGCTTCAAGCAGAATGCACAATTTTGGGTCTTTAGGACATTTTCAAGAAATTAATGCTTTTATTCAACAGGAACGCATTAAATTGATCAAAAGTGACAGTAAAGAGATTGCAAAAGAATTCTTGTGATGTTTCTATTAAACCTTCTACTCATCAAAGAGAAAGAAAAAAAAATGTATCAGGGTTTCCACAAAATAATTATTATAAAATATTATCAATATAAAGCAGCACAACTGTTTTCAACACTGATAATATGTTTCTTGAGCACCAAATCAGCACATTAGAATGATTTCTGAAGGATCATGTGACACTGGAGACTGGAAGAATGATGCATTGCGTCACAGGAATAAATTACATTTTAAAATGTATTAAAATAGAAAACAGTTGTATTAAATTGTAATAATATTTCACAATATTGTCGTTTTTATTGTATTTTTGATCAAATAATTGGTGGGTATAGAAGACGTATTTCAAAAATATTGAAAAAATCTTAACCCCAAACTTTTGAATTTTGTAGTGTATGCATTTATTTATTTTATTTTAACAGGCAAAATTTGCAGCATTTTTTTTTTAGTTGTGCATGCTTCATAATTTTTTTTTCTGCTCTTCTTTGTGCCTCTTTAAAACAAAAATGACTGAACCACTGTCCACAATGACATTTATTCACAAAGTCAGCTCACCTTGTTGCCTCAGGTGTCAACTTTTGGCGTCCTTGGGTGCAGCTCTCCCAAATGATGTTGGCCGTATGGTTGCCTATAGCCGTAAGCACTTTTGTGAGTTCACTGGGCCAGTCGTCCAGGTCTAGTGAGCGCACGCGGGACAGGTGCGTCCCCAGGTTCCGGTGTATTCCCGAACACTCGATGCAGATTAGAGCACCAAGATTAAGACTCGCCCATGTTGGATCTGCAAGGAGACCGAAGTGTTCTCATATACTGAACAATGACAGAGATCTCAACATACAGTACTTTATATTGTTTACATTTTCATTTCAAGACTTTATTTCAGGACAGCACTTACTTGGTGCTCCACAGTCCACACAGAGGTCGTTCCCTTTGGCATTTCGAACGGCCTGCAGGGCAACAGCTTCACTTTGGCTGTTCCTTCGAGCCTGAGAGTAGAAAAGTAAGTCCATTATTTTGAAATATTACAGGGCAAACTGTTCATATGTAGAATATATTGCTGCCTAATATGATTTATGTATGTAGGATGAATCAGCATCCTTTTTGGTCCAGAATCAATCAAATTCACAAATTATTGTCCTTTGATTTTAGCAGTAAGAAACTGTTAAAGGATTAATTCACAATGAAAATATGCTGAAAATGTACTCAGCCTCAAGCAATCCAAGATGTAGTTGAGTTTGTTTCCTCGTTAGAACAGATTTGTTGAATTGTAGCATCACATCACTTGCTCACCAATGGATGTGAATGGGTGCCGTCAGAATGAGAGTTCAAACAGCTGATAAAAACATCACAAAAATTCACAAGAATTCCACACGACTCCAGTCCATCAATTAATGTTTTGTGAAGCGAAAAGCTTTGTGTTTGTAAGAAACTAAAAAGTCATCTCGTCTGAATCAGGAGAGAAATATGCATAGTTCAAGGACTGTTTACAAGAGAAAACAGTCCAAAACCGTTCTAATGGACTGCAGTCGTGTGGATTACTTTGGATTACTGTGATGTATTTATCAGCTGTTTAGACTCTCATTCTGACGGCACCCATTCACTGCAGAGGATCCACTGGTGAGCAAGTAATGCAATGCAAAATTTCTCCAAATGTGTTCTGATGAAGAAACATGCTTGGATGACCTGAAGGTGAGTAAATTTTCCCCAAATGATCATTTTAGGCTGAAATATTCCTTTATACAGATATACTGACCAGAGAAAATTGAATGGACCTTTTGATACTTATAAGTGCAAAAGTGTTCTCAAAAGCTTCTAAAGGTTTGTGCAGTAAATGATTAAATGATATTTCTTATATTGTCAGGCTGATTTTTTTTACCTTATTTCTGCTCTCACAGCTCTGTAAACTTGCAAGGATCTGGCTTTCAATGGCCTGAACCCAGGCGTCCCTGTCCTCTTGACTTTGGGCTTCGAAATGCCAGCTCTGTCCTGTGCTGGATATGATGATGAAGTCTGCGCTCTCCTCTTCTGTTTGGGCGAGAGCAACAGTTATTTACACGAGAGGAAGGGATCAATAAAAACACCCACTGTGTCTTCGGCCTAATGTATCGTCTCAGTATAATTATGTGTTTGAGAGAGACATGAACACAGACAGAAACACTCAGACCCATTTGCTGTAATCTAATGAAGTGACAAGAGATGGACATGGACACATACTGCAGAATAGACAGTGAGACAGAGTCAGCCCAGCCACTCTTTTCATACATTCACGTTACCTGTTTTGTTAATGTTTCTCAAGCTACCAAAGCTTTTTAATTTCCACATTTTGCGCTTGGCTTGCGGTGCAAGAAATTAGTCCAGGGCGGCAGAGGATAAGAGGAAAGAAAGGAAGAAAAGACAGAGGAAAGAAAGAGATTGTAAAAGGACCTTAAAGGAAGCAATTAATCAGGCCCACATTGGAAAAGAGAGGAAAGCAAATTCACCTCAACTATTCACCATAGTACTAATAATGACTGCTTTATCAGTGAAACTGAATTATTGTGGTGTCTGGGAGTCTATCATAAATCTGATCTCTTACCCTCAGCCTGCCCAGCCGCTGCGTCTCCTTTCAAGTTAATACTTCTGTTTCGTTTTTTCTTCTTCCTGTCAGTCATCGGAGAAGACGGGATGTGGTCCTTTCCTAAAGGAGGACTTGTAGCCCCCTCAATACCCGAGTCTGTTAAGATTATACAAAAAAGATGCCGGAAATTTCAAAATATTTCCTGCAAAAGATTTGTAACCATTCTGATGATGTCCACAGCCAAAACACATTCGTATTAATTATATTGAGTATATTTAATTATAATAATATTAATACAATAGCATTTTATAGCATTTATTATTTTATTTATAAGGTATATTTCATATTTGATTTTTTAGCAATAAATAATATTTACAGTATCAAACATGCACATTAACGTTGAATGTAACTAATAAAACTAACGCTGGCAGTCATAAACCTTAAAAATTAAAAAATAAATAGAATAATGCACTTTTGAGTAATATGACTTGTATGCAAGATCTGCATATGAACCAACAACTGAAATGAAACAACTAAATGTTAAATAAATAAAGTGCTGATGAGCTACTGTCATTGTCCATTTAGAAGCATTTCTACATTTAAAGGAATAGTTCACCCAAAAAAATGATTATTTTGTCCTCATGTCAAATCTGTATACGTTTCTTTCTTATGGTGAACACAAAATAAGATATTTTGAAGAACCAAACACAGTTGTTGGTCCCTATTGATTTCCATATTAGGAAAAGAAATGCTATGCAAGTCAATGGTGACCAACTATTTGATTACCAGCATTCTTCAAAACATCAGAAAGAAACTCATACAGGTTTGGAACGACATGAGGGTGTGTAAATGTTGACAAATTTTTCATTTTTAGGTGAACTATTCCTTTAAATAGTTATTCTATGTAACACTGTTACAGAAAGAATGAGTGGAAACTATAAACAAAATATTTACGTACCCACACTGAAGCCTTTATTAGACACAGATGACGGGCAACGTTTCACCTTCTGATCATTATGAAGTGACAAACCACTTCTTGACGCCTCTTCTACAGTCAGAAGATTTGCTGGAAAAAAAACAAAAAAAAAAAACATAAATCATGGCATTGAGAAATCTTTCAAATTACTTTATTTGCGATTGAGTACATTTGAAAATGAGAAAGAGAGAAAAAAAAATTTCATTTACATGTAGCTCCCCCTTCGGATGCCTGCTTGTCTTTACCGAGTCCATTTACACCGGGCACGGGGACGAGAGTAGGGCCAGGGGACGGTCCACCGGGAGTAACTGCCCGATGAAGACGCTTTCCTGGCACCTTCACTGTAACTCGCAGTAAGTCCATCTCCTTACCTTGAGCGTTCTGCAAAAACTCCTGCAATCATTCATATGTAGCAATAGTTACACATTCTAGAATACGCTTGGTTCTTTTCTACAGCCAAATATAGCACAGCATAAAAGCTTTGTGGTTTTGAAATGGTTTTAGAAATACTATAATGCAAAATAATGCAAGTACTATTGATTTTTTTTCAAACAAAAAAAACCTAGGCCAACAAACAGAGCAATATTTGAAAATATTTTCTGGATTACATTACAACCAAATGACAAATCCACACCCAAAATATAATTATAAGCAATTATAATATAACAATATACTAGTGCTGTCAAAAAATTAATCGCGATTAATCGCATCCAAAATAAAAGATTTGTTTGCATAATATGTGTGTGTTCTGGGTATATTTATTATGTATATATAAATACACACATATACAGTATATATTTTGAAAATATTTACATGTCTAAATTTATATTAATATAACTTATATTATAAATATATTTAATATATAAAAATTAATTTATTCTGAAATATATACATGCATGTGTACATAAATATACACAGTACACATACGTATCTTTTTGTTAATAAAAACTTTTATTTTGGATGCGATTAATCGCGATTAATCGTTTGACAGCACTAAATATAACATAAAATTATTATATTATAGAATTCTATAATAGAATAATAATATTTTATATTGAGTGTTTTCCATTTCACTTTTTAAGGCAGTTCAACTTGATGTACTAAAATAACTAAAACTGAAATAAAAATGTATAATAATAATATATAATAACATAATAACAATATTCAATAATTCTTTAAAAATATGAAACAATAAAATTTTATAATAAATAAATGAAAAAATACATTTACACTACATACAACTAATAAAGCTAAAAAAACCCCAGCAAAACGCAAAAGCGTACAGGAAGCATTTAGTGCTCTGTAAACAGAGAACCCTATGAATTGCAAAAGAGCCTTACTCACATTTATATTTGAATGATACATAAGCATGCCGTTGTTTGACAGTGTCACATACTTCTTCTTCCACTCCTTATTTAAAGAGCGTTCACTGCGTTTCCACAAAGTCCCCTAACAAAAAAAATGCATTAATTTGTTTTCAGAATGCAATGAGATTCAGACATTTTAAAGTGTGTCCAAACACTTTCTGGGGCCACAGGGGCAACACAGAAGTCTTATCCTCAAGTCAATGCTGACGTCTTACACTTACCTGTTTAATAGGAACTGACCGACTGCTCATGTCACTTCTGCTATCAGAAGCTCTTTTTTCAGAGTCACTCCCGCGACGGTTCTAAAATAACAGACACGTTAAATAAAGTACAGATGAGAGGAAGGTGAAACACATAAAGGAAGGAAACAGATGTGACTCATGAGATGAGGTGAATTTTAGAGTGACAACGAGAGTTCACATACAGAAACTAGAACTAAAGATACAGGCGTGCTTCTGCTTTATTGTAAAGCACTTAAAGGTGAGGTGTGAAATTTCTGCACAAAAATGAAAACAATGACTGGTTTTGAACAGGTTTCCCAGTCAACATCAAAAAATGACACACATCACCTCTGAGGTATCATTCAGATTTAAGTCCAATTGTATTTTAAAATATGAATGATATAATATCAAATTTTCTGTACAGTTTCACTGGTGTTGCACAAAATGTACCTGGCAAGATTTGATACTCTTTGTAATGAGCTCAAAGAACTAACCGCAAATAAAGATGTCCGTCGTCGGGGCAGATTTCTTTGCGAGCCCCCGTCTCCACTTGCCCCACCCCGTATGTCTTTGTGACTTATCACAGGGGTAGAAGGCAAAGAGGAGGGGTAATCACTACTCTGACCCCCATTACTGGCCTAAGAGAGGATGATGGGATGGAGAGAAGAATGAGACAGAGGTTGGAATGGTGAATGTTGTAGACAGATGGATGGAGACAAGAAAAGTTTCACAATCACTCAAAACAGACAAATGCTCAACAACAGGAGTGTAAAAATGTGCGATGCACTGGTCTGAAAATTGTAATTGTAACTGAAATTTATAATCGATCTATAATAAAATATAACTGTGTAATTTTTTTGTCCAAGAAAGTTACTTTAATTATTATAAATTATTATAATTATTTAGTTCATACCACAGTGCTGAAATAAAATTCAACCAAAATTTGACTAAATATCTGGTTTTCTGCATAGCATATAATTAAGCAAAGAATATTTAATGAATCAGATCAGAACATTTTGTCAAAGCAAATTTTTACACTCCAACAATACTCAGCAATATTGACAGAACAACACCATCACGGTATTTAATTAATTAAAATACTTAATTAAAAATATCTCACAAAGAAATGTCCAGGTCATATTTCAATAAATAAATAACAATAATACAAATAAATAAAAAAAATTATAAATAAAAATAATTTTAATTTAATTTATTATATAAATTTGCAATATTGTAGTGTGAAAAAAAAATGATAAAGTTCAATTTAATTGAATAATAAATGCTTATAATTTGATTTCACAAATGTACTTTTTTACATTTACATCTTTTTTTTGCATTACAGTAATGACAATTAGAACTGAATGAAAGGAGAAAGTGACCCAGACATTTTTGACAGCTTTCAAGAGATTCATCCAAGCATCAGACAGACTCTTGAGGCCTGAGATACCTGTCCGGGCCCTGACACTGGAGTCGAGGCCCCTGAGTGACTCGGGGAGTTTGGGAGAGATTTACAGGAGGCCAGAAGTGCGGCTTGCTTCTTGGCAGCGACAATCTTGTGAGTCACTAAGTGGGAAACAAGATTGTCCAATCAACACTTGGATTCTGTTCAAAAGTATTGTGCTATTTTAGCCCCTACTTTGAGATGAAACTCACTTTCATTAAATACTCTGTCCACATTAAGTCCATATGTGGCACAGGTCTCAAAATAAGTGCAGCGACGCACATCTATACACAGCTGCTGGACTCTCTTGTCCTCAATCACACGTGCATTAGTGCTACTAATCTTATCTGCAGGAAGAAAAACAAACATAGAGTTTGTACGTAACGTCATATCGCTCAATATATCACCCCGAAACCATGACAAAGGTAGCTCTTACCTTGCGTTCCAACCGCTATAATGGGGATTTCTGCTATGTTACGATGTGCGCTTAGCTCACTGTAGTTCTTGTACACATCCTGGAAACTTGCTTCATTTTCCAGACTAAAAACTAGGATGACGCCATCAAGCCAGTTGCAGATCTACAATCACAAATTTAGGAATGAAAAAGAGGGAAAAAAGGAATAGCTTTTTAAGGAATAGTTCAACCAAAAATTTGAATTTGCTGAAAGTTAATCACCCTCAGATTTGGAGAAATTTTGCATTCATTATAGCCAGAAGTTTAAAGTTAAAATTCCTTAATGATGGATTTGTTTCTTATAAGCATGTAGCATTTTGCTTCACAAGATGCTAATTGATGGACCGCAGTCATGTGGATTACTTGTGAATTATTGGAGTGTTTTTATCAGCTGTTCGGACAGAGGGTCCATTGGTGAACAAGAGATCTAATGCTAAATTTCTCCAAATCTGTTCTGATGAAGAAAAAAACTCTTCTACATCTTGGATGGTTTAAGGGTGAGTGAATTCTCAGAATTTTTGCTTTAAATTGTTCAAATGTGACAGTAAAAATATTTATATTGGTACAAAAGATGTCAATTTCAAATAATTGCTTTTCTTTTGAACTTTCTATTCATTAAAGAATCCAGAATTTTTTTTATCAAATTTTCTGAAAAAAAAAAAAATAAATCAAGCAGCTCTTTTCAATGTTTACAATAATAAGAAATGTTACTTGATCAGCAAATCAGCATATTAGAATGATTTCTGAAGGATCATGTGACACTGAAGACTGGTGAAAATTCCGATTTGGAATCACAGGAATAATTCACATTTTACAATATATTAAAATAAAAAAAGTTATTTTAACTTGTAATAGTGGGTAACACTTTATTTTAAGGTGTCCATAATACAGAGTAATTACCAAGTTAAGTACTTAGTAGTAGCCATTGTACTTACATTAAACAAAATGTACTTACCATGTAACTAAGTTATGGAACAGTCTGTAATTACAGTTTGTAAATATGTAGATGTAATAGGCAGCTACTGTTACACATATGTAACAGAGAGTCTGTTACACAGCTACGTATGTAACCAAAAGATTGTTACATATGCGTTGCAGACTTTATACAACGTAATTATAAATGTAAGTACACAAATATAAGCTACTTAAAATTAAGTGTATCAAGATTGTACTTAAGTGTACTTCATGTATATCTATACTGTACACCTTATCCAGCTGCGCCTTAGTTTGATTTAACCCACCAGTACACAGCTAAAATACATGCAATACCTTTCTAATTACATTAAAATTACAAAATATTACACATGCATAAGCTACTTAAAATAAAGTGTATCAAGATTGTACTTAAGTGTACAAGTAGCTGTGTAACAGACTCGGTCTGTTACATATGTGTAACAGTAGCTGCCTATTATATCTGCATAATTACAAACTATAATTACAGACTGTTCCATAACTTAGTTACATGGTAAGTACAGGTTTTTTTCATGCAAGTACAACGGCTACTACTAAGTACTTAATTAGGTAATTACATTGTATTAAGACACCTTAAAATAAAGTGTTACCTAAAAGGGTTCTACAGTATTACTGTTTTTGTTGTATTTTTGATCAAATAAACGCAGCCTTGGTAAAGTTGACTTCTTTCAAAAACATTTTTTAAAGTTACTGAATCCAAACTTTTGAATGCTAGTAAACGATTCGCTGTTTTAAACTTGTCAATTTTCATCTTTTGGTATTATAAGGCCCCAAAATATACTCTACATTAATATGTACATGCAAATGTTTCTTGCTACGCAAGCTCAATTTTATGCATCATTCAAAATGTGTCAGAAGCAATTCATAACAAATCATAAGAATGCAGAATTATTTCCTATATTCACTGTAGGAATATATAGGCTGCAGAAAGTACCAGAGTATTCTAGACTGTGTAACTATTGCTCATACTATATACGTAATTGCAAAAATTCTTCTTCAGTTTCCAGTTAAACACATCTGGTTTAACGGGCAGGACAACTTGCTGGTGGTTTGTTACCACCACACTACTTTTAAGTATAAAAAAGAGGAAGATGCAAACTTAAGCCAAATATTTTGTCTTGCATACTGTGTTTCTGTCTCAAGTTTCCTTTGCAGAAATGAACACACCTGTGCACTGGGTGGGCCAGATTCCTCTCGGATCAGCAATAAATGACTCTGTCCCTCCACCAGCACCTCTTTTTTATACCTTCCACCTTCCAGAGAAGAAAAAGAGGACAAAAGCGAAAGATAAGAGAACAATAACGCCCCTAAATGTTTAAAATGACAGTCCTCGTAGCAGAGATGAGAAACAACGAAGTTCTCACCCTCATGCGACTCAAGTGGAAGATAACTTCCTGTGATGAATCTGTTTACCAGAGCAGATTTTCCGCTGCGAAGGCTACCCAGAACCCCCTGTATGCAGCAGGCAGATAATATTCTTACTTCAAAAAAGACAATTTATATCAATATGACATTTTTGAGATCTCATCTGAAACTCCGGAGGACACATTTGAGACTACTAGGGTCTTTTCTCATGAGAAGCATAAGCAGGATTTAAGCAAAAGACTCCATTTATCCTCTTTTAATTTTGTTGGTGTTTAGAAGAAACATTTTGGATTTTAAAGAGATCTCATTTGAGATTTTTTTTTTCCCTAGAGGCAAAGATGTATCCTTACTCAACAGTATGACAAAAATTAAAAAGAAATCTTTTTAGTGCACTTAACCAACTGAAATATTGTTTTCATAGATGTATGGCTAAAACGATTTGAAATTGTTCTTTACATGCTTAAGAAATTAAAAAAATAAATAAATAAGTGTTTTTCTCACCAATCGCAGCTCTGGAATAGCACGAGTTAGGGTCCATTCCTGGCTATTGGCACAAGATGCTGAAAACAAAAACAAAAAAAACATGTCAAAGTTAAGTCATAACTTCAAATCAGTGACAAAAACCCCTCTCCCCCATGCTATGACACTGCAGTGTGTTTCAGAGGCTTTTAATGTGTTTGTGTTTTAATGTGTTGTAATGCAGTTTCTATGTGGTTTTAGGTGGTTTCCAAAGTAAAAAAAAATATCTGTCCCCAAGTTGTATATTCTATTTTTAACAGGGTGACCCCTTTTGACAAAAGTGTTGGGGTTAGTTTTACCTGCAGTCACCAAACTCTCTAAATATAATTCTTATGAAGCCGGACAACTTTCTATAGTAGTCATTAGCTCAGCAAAACAGGAAGTAGGCTATTTCATATTGAATTTGGATTTTTGTTCAAGCTTTTAAAGACTCCTGGGAATTCATGTGATCATCACCAAACTTAGTCAACATTACACCAAAACACTGAAGATGCCGAAACAGTCTTTTGATATCTCGAAAGGTGTTGCATTGGCATGGTATTAAACCAATGACAAAAACAAGGTAAACAGGAAGAGTCTCATATCTAATTCAGATCAATTTTGGGTTCTATATTCGGTCATATTCTGGTCTGCATTAGAGGTGCTTAGCAAGCACCACTAATAAAAGTACAACAGAAAAATAGATGAATGAATCATATAACAGAAAATGGAATGGGATATGTGCTGATTTATGAATATTATGTCTCGGTAGGTCAGCTACCGCATTTCTGTTTTCCAAAAAAGATCTCTCATATTGATCTACGGCTTAAATCCCCTCGTTCTGACCCTTGATGTCAGTGACGTGAAACTTCAGATGACTCACTTACAGGAAGAGCGAGTTTGACATGATTTTATGATTACACGGTGATCACAACACTCACTGAGCAGCAGAATTAATGACCTTGTCACGTCACATCTCACCACGTTATTTTTCGTGACTATCAAAGTCAGTTCTGTTTCTTAGACCAATCTGTGTCCATTTAAACACAGATCAGGCGTTGCCCTTCTGTTGCACATTTCTATGCTGCATCGAAGTGCATTTTGATTGCACCGTAGCCTCGGATGACGGTTCATCTGGAGGTGTTATAAATCTCTGATAATTCACAGGGCGTGAAGGACTGCAGGTGTATCCGTGCAGCAGTGAGCATGGAGCTCCCACACCCCTCTCCGCTTTATATTGGAAGTCTTAGCACACGCTCGCTATTTTTCACCAGCGGTTCAGACCCGGCACCCAGTGATAGACGGGGCATGTCACCTCATTTTTTTGTGTGCCTTCACAGCTGTGGGTGCATCAAGCAGTGGATGAGATGCTTTTGTTCGGTGCAATACACCGTGGACTGATTAAAGCAGCTCACGACGCACAGATGCAGGAGTTCACGGCTTACGATCTGAGTTGGCACTTGTGTCGTTTGCAGTTTCCTCTCTCACGCGCCACCCACGACACAACGGAAGAGATTTAACCCCCTCCGAATTCAGTGCAATTCTATGAGGTCATTGTACGGCAGGGCACATCAGGAGTCGAGCCAGTGCGGTTAGACAGTGCGATCCTTATGTGCCATATACCACACGACACCCCCTCCATCTAAACGGACGCTCTATGTGTCAAATTCTAAAGCTGGTCTCTCTCGTTTTCAAAAGGACCCCTCCTCGCATACCCTCACTCCCATTCATTTCATCTGTGGCTCGCTCCCTGGCATAACACAGCCACACAACAGGCAACTCTCTCAGCCCTCCCTGTTGCCATGACAACCCCACCTCCAGCCGCTGCTTCTGTTCAGTCGGAGAACACATACGTAAATATTTTGTGTGCGCATGCGTTGTGTGTACAGACACATCAGACCTTTTGCTCGTAGGATATAGACCACACACCCCTATACTGAGTTGTGCAATTGAGCAATTACCGATTATATCTTAGCAAATGAGGAGCCTAATTATCAAATCTATATTGTCAAGAAATATAGACGTTGTTTGAAATAAATCCTTTGTTCAACAAGCTCTGAATATAAATGAGTTGAAGGCATCACTGCAACATTAGAAGCAAAACCGACTTACTTCGCTCGGGTGGGTTTGAAATGCATGTGGCAAAAGTGAAGCTTATCCATCCAGCTGCCTGTGGATTCAGATACTGCCTGCGTCTAAAACCAATGCTTCACCTCCAGTTTAGAGTGCTAAAATTCATGGCTGGATATGGGTTGAAATTAAGAGGCTGGTGATGAAAGGATTGAAGCTTCCGTGAAAGAATGAGATCAGAATACAGGAAGTGGGCGGAACATCAAAGATGGGATTAGGATGTTGGGCAAAATTATGATGCCTGTGGCATGGGTATTATCAAATTTGTTTCCCATTCCAATTTTTCCAGTTCAGAAACAGAAACCGTAGGGGGTGGTTATAAAGAAAAGACTAGGATGCTTTCAGCGTCTTAAATCTACATCCCTTGGCATTAGAATGAATAAAAACAGAATTCCCCTAAATATGTGTATAGACTTTCACATGTCAGTTTTTAAAATTAATGTGAACTTAAACAAGAAGACTCTTTATCAGCTGAATAAACAATAAAAAAGTGTTGAGTCCTCATGTCATTCTAAACCTGTTTGACTTTCTTTCTTCCTTGAAATAAAAAAAATATGTTTTTAAAAATTCCTTTTTTCCAGACAATAAAAATCTTTGAGGTCCAATATTGTTTTAGATTCTTTCACTGCATAGATAAAAACACATTTAAAAAAAAATCTCCTTTTGTGCTCCACAGAAGAAATAAAGTCATTTGGGTTTAGAATGGCACCATTTTGGGGTGAACAATCCCTTTAATGTAAATGTAGCATTTAGAAAACTTGTAGATGCATTGCAGATGTTCATGTACAAGGAAGCCCTCATTTACAAAATGTGCAAACTACCCTCCCATTTTCGGAAACAATCCTACTTCTACTTATCTGAGAGTTTGAGTTGTGTATGGACGAGTAAATCATGTTCTCCTACCTTCTTCCTCACTGGATTCCCTCTGAATGGTGCTATAGACCGGGGTCACAATGGTTGCACTGGTTGCAACTGGAGTGCTCTTGGTAAAAATGCCACTAATAAATCTTAGCATCTTGCGGTCACGTGCTGAAGCCCCCTGGGACTGAGCTGTTCTAAAGTCTGTTACCATTTGACCACCTTTGCACTTCAGGAGGTCCTCGGACAGACAGTTCAGGTCACTGTTGTCCAAGGTGCGACTCTTTCCTTTGCGTTGAGGCTTGGTAATCAAGGCGACCGGGGTCGGAAGAGATGTAGATCCCGCCTTTAATCTCTCAGCTCGAGGGCTTTGGGTTCGCATGGCTATGATGTCCCCTTCAGTGGGCCTCTTCATCCCAACACCCCCTTTGAGGTCTTCATCGCAAGGTTTCACTTCGCTTACAGCCCACGATGCCCGAAAAGATCCAGGAGTCGGGCTGGTCGGGGACTGGATCCTGGTCCGACTGTCCTTACGGTCAAGGCTCTTGGAGGAGGCGTGGATGCTCTCTCTGGACTCCTTGAATTCACGGCCACCGCCGTGAGCTTTAAGGAGCGACACGGGCCGCTGGGTCGCACGGACTGGGATGTCACCAAGATGCCTGGCTACATCCCGGGGGAAAGAGGTTTGAGGCATTCCAGTTGGCTCTCTGGCTCTTCCATTCTCTGTGGAGGGTGAGATCATTGATTTTTGGGGATGAACACCATCTGCAAAAAGTGCCTTGTCCTCCCTTGGGCTTTGGAGTATTTCCTGTTCCACTGAGAATTTGACAGATTCTCCAGCTTCCAGCTCAACAGCCTCACCCATTTTCTGCCGTTCCTGGCCCTCATTATTGGATCCAGTGTGCTTGAGATGTTTCGCCTCATCAGAATCGTACACTGCTCCCCCCACAGCCGGCCTGGACCTCTCCAACTCATTCTCCTCAGTGGTTTCTACCTTCACCAGCGTGAGGGAGATAAGGTAGGTGGTTTTTGACTGTGACGTCCCGGTTCGGTTCATGTGGTCCAGAATTTCTCAACAGACCAAGGACAGAAAATTAATTCAAAGACTCAAATAATCTTCTCTTTCGCTTGTTCAATGTCTTCCACAGCAGAAAGAAATCACAGAATAAGACAATTCAGGCAAGTATGTCAAAAAGAAGTGAACCGTGACCTCGCTCCCAAGAGTGGGAAAAAATTAGCTAATGTCCTTTGTGCTCCTTCACACCTTCATGTTTCTTCCCAGATTTCATCCTATTCATTTTGCTGTCCTCTCACACCTATTTTAAGCATGCAGACATGTGCCCACCTCTCCACACCTGCATGAAAAGCATGCTCCCGATTCCATTGACTACATTCAACAAGAGGCAGATTCGAAGGCAAAAATGACAATGCACGAGATAGAAACAGGATCGAAAATTCCTTCAAGGACGACAAAGAGTAAAATTACATCTGGGAGACATGCAGAACTGGTAACCTCAGATCAAGGCACATCGTTTCACCAACCTGCTCCACGGCGTGCGCAGGAGACGCTGACAGACTGAAGAGTCAAACTGGGGAGTCAATCTACATGCCACATGGATCGGTGCAAACGTTCACGGCAAGTCCACAGAGAGAGATCCCAGTGTCCCCACACAGAGTCTATCCATCACGCCTCCGGTGATCGGTGCGTCAAACAGTCGGGGATGTCAATAAAGCAGATACGCAAGAAAATCATGCTTCGTTCTAGAGAGGAAGCTGCATCTCACGCCAAAGGTTTAGACGAGTCACGCATCATGAACAAGGGTCCCTCAGATCTCTCCAGTGGAAGGTCTTCTTCAAACCCACGCAGAACGGCACCGTGCAGGAATACCCTGCTCTCTCCATCTCCTGCTTCTCTCTCTCTCTCTCTCTCTCTCTCTCTCTCTCTGCCCTTGTCACCAGCCAGACAGCTCCCAGCCCCTGCTACCCCCTCCTCTCGCTCTCCCTCCCTCCCTCCCTCTCTTGCCTTCTCCCTCTCTTTTCTCTCACTCGCACACTCTCTCCTGCTTAAAAAGCGAGAATCAGTGATGTGTTGAGGAATAAAGACAGACTGTAAAGCATTGGAGGTTCTGACAGGGAAAGAGGGTCAACCGCACAAGAAAAACACAAATATGTGGTTACGTGCAAAGCTAATCAAAACTGACACATCAATCAAGCAAATTTTGCACCAGTGCCGTATCAGGCAGCAATGTGCTACATATCACAGTCACAGTCAGTACAGTGATTCAGGAGCCGCCGTGTCCCCCCACCTTTTCTTTCCTAGACACTGAGCTTGCTTGTTACCAAGGTATTCCGAGGCTAAACTCCTCCTCCTTCATGCACTGATTCCATCTAGTCTCTGGCTCCCATTCGCTATCTCCATATCTTGCCCCCTGCTCTGTGCACTCACTGTCCTTGCCAAGGTGTGTATGAATGAGTCAGTGATTGTGTGAGGGCATGCAATATTATTGACAAATTTATTGACTTATCTGTTTGTCAAGTGGGCTTGATTAAATTGTACATTGAGTGAATATTACACTCGAATTGATTCAATACACTCTCAGAAAAAAAGGTACAAAAGCTGTCTCTGGTGCAGAACCCTTTCAAAAGGTACTACGTACCTTAGACACTAATATGTACACCTTAGGTACTAATATGCACCTTTAAGATGCTAATATGAACTCGTTAGGGTACAAAGGTGTACCTTTTGAAATATCGCATCAGTGACAGCTTTTGTACCTTTTTTCTGAGAGTGTAGCAGGGATGAGAGTAAAAAAAAAATATATATATATATATATATATATATATATATATATATATATATTGTATATATATTTCTAAGAAATAATCTTGTAGAGGAAGGAGTTGCCTTTTTATTGGCAGTCGTATTGAGTTTACAAATCAATAATATATGCTATTGATTGCTATCAATCATGAAGACAGGTGTCATATAGAACACAATTCAACTGAACATTTAGGAAGAGGGCACTCAGTTATTTGTTTGAATGTCTCTCAATTTCTTTTCTTTTTATTGATTTGCTTCTTTATTGATTAGTGGATTAGTCACTATTACTATTGCTCATATTAAGGTTAGGGATTTCAACAAACTCTTAAAGGGACAGTTCACCCAAAATTCCCCACTGAGATGTTTTTCAAAATACCACAGAAACAGGACACAGAAAAAAAAAATGCATGCAGGTTTGGAATGGCACGAGTAGCTTAAATTCTGAAAGAAATTACCCTAGCAACCAACCACAAGACTCTAGCCTAGCAACACGCTAGAAACCTCTCAAAACACCTCATTAACCTCATAGCAACATCCTGGCAAGCACAGGTAAACGCCACTCACATTTTCATCAGAAACTACAAAGCACTCATTTGATTATTATTGTAGCATATTATTGTTCTGCTAAATATAACATTTCACAGTAGACATCTCTGTTTTGGAGATCTCGCACTCATAAATATATTTCCCCTTTCTCTTTCTTCCCTAGTTCGCTGTCACTCTGCCTGTCTCCCACTCTCTTGGCTCCCAGCAGTAAGCAACATTTAAATGTGTCAGTCCTATTCTCAAATCCCTATGCTCAGAAGCCAACAGCAATGACTTCCCCTTTACAGTTTCCTTCACTTTTATTTTATTCCCATCAAGCATAATTTGAATCATCATATGTCTATGTGGGCTACATAAATCATATTCAAACAACATCCACTTGTTTTTTACTATTTGATCTGGTCTGTTGTGCAGCTTTGTTTACAGACATCATTAGCGATTACTGCAAGTGATCAAATGGAAAACAATAAAATGGGTTAAAAATCTAGGGACTATATGATAGAATTAATATCATAAGCAACCAGAATACCTCAGAGACCACCCAGAATATCTTAACATCACTGTGGCAAGTCTTACATACTGTATACAGTACTGAAAATATCTCGTTTTAATTTTGGCTCTGTCTTACAGAAAAATAAGGTGTGTGATTATGCTCATAAAGTCTTCATATTGAGCCAGTGTGACGGATGCATAAAACGCTTACAAGAGGAAGTGCGAGGAGGAAGTAAATTATAAGGAGTATCAACAAACAGTATATTAAAGATGCATTAGTCAGTGACACCATATGTTCTGACCTTAAAATATGCACACGTCAATGCTTACATCTAACACAGCATATACGTGTTTAGAAATGTATAAAAGTTCATAACTGAACTTTATGTGCTGCTCGATGGATGCCAGATTAAATCAAATCAGACAACAAATTTCCCCCCCAAAAAACTAAACAAGTGTAATCTTGTAGAAACTAAAAATAATTAGGTCAGATACAAAGCTTAAAGTAGCACTCAATAGACAGGTGGTGCCTGAGATGGAGAGGATGTGGCTTTCGTGGGCAGCAAGAGAGCGTCAGACAGGAAATGGACCAGCACTTCGTGTTCAAAAGCTTGCCAGCATGACGACGTCTCTAAGATGGTGCTAATGTTTCAACCTGGGCCTCTTTAAATTAACATCCACGATTCTGATTCTACATCCGGACTGTAGTAACAGTTCATCATCACAGTCTAATGGAGGAGCATGTGCATTTGGAGACGTCTGCTGGATGTATAATTTAATTTTACATGAGTTAAAACATTTATGTTCCTTTTTATCTGTCTGCCTTCTCTAAAATATACATATGGGACATTTTATAACATGACATTATTACAAAGCTCAAGATAACGAATATAATACTGCAAAAAAGGAACAATCAATAGCAGTAAAAAGCCTAATTCCTCGCAAATGTGCATTTTAACTTACACAAGGAGCTTATGAACGATTAGTAAACTTGTTTTCTTTTGAGGATGATCTAGATACGAAATACTATCAGAACATAGAGTTAAACTCAAACAGCATGCAGCACGTCAGTGCTTCGACCCCTAAAGACCCTAAAGTCAACATCACACCTTGCAAAATGATATACGGGAACCTATCAACAAGTGTTTTAGGGGACAAAATAAACAATTTCATGACAGGCTCACCTTGAATGCTGTGGATGAAAACCTTTAGTCCTGTCCTGAGCTGCTGGTCCTCAACCCTCTCCAACTGTTTGAGAAATTTGTTTATGGTGTTTTTCAAGCTTTCATGTCTTCTCACCTCAGCTCTAATTGCAGTTGAGTGTGTAACTTTATTTGTGCTATTCATATTTAGACCAATGTGACTGCTCAAAATGCATGGAGTTTCTCCTGTAACCCATCAGCATTTCCTGCCCGTTCTTTCATGTCAATGTCACGTAGAGAAGCAAAAAGCTGTTCAGACTCTAGGTATGCAGCTCAGAGCAGAAGTAGTTTTGCTTGCATGAATTTCCTCTCTCTCTCTTTCTCTCTGAATTCACTTCCTGATTTTAAAAAGTGTCACCATCTCATAGGCTGCTTTCTCGCAAACAGGATTTTGTGGTAAATTCAAGGCAACGGTTACAAAAAATAATAAGACTTTGGTTTCAAACTGCAAATAAGGTTTCAAAAACACATACTCACGTTTATTTTCAGATTTAGAGCTGCAATGGTAAGACCTCAGAACTGATATGGGGAAAAAACAAACATATTACGGTAGCAATGATACAAATAAGTTTGTCAGACAAGGGGATTTTTCATAAAGGTTATGTCAGGGCAGATTGTTTTAATGTTCAATATTTTTAATTCTATAATAATCAATTAACAATCAATTAATAGTTAGTTGTTGTTGTTTTTTTTTTTTTTTTTTTTCATTTTTATATTTCATATAATAGGATATTTAATAGTATGTTCCTATTATGACCACTTATTATAATTATACCATAAGGTAAATTGGGGCAAATTTTCACAGAAATGGGTATTTTTTGGGCGGTTTGTCACATTAATATCTGGGACAATATAAGTGTTATCATTATTACTTAAAAAATGACTTAATTTAATATTTATAATATCTGTTATTGGCTTAAATTATGCTTTGAATTTTATATTTCATATAATATGCTATAATAATGGGTTACCATTGTGAAAACTTATCTTATACAGTCAACATGTCGCTTTATTTTGTACTAAAAAAAATTATATATATGTGCCTATACATAAATTGACGTTCAGAAATAAACCTATTCTGAGAAATAGTAACTGGACTGAAATGTGTGACAATTAGCCTCAGCCTACTCTATACAATTCCATTAAACATCAAGTAATAATTGGCATTTATGGGAATTTCTCGCACGAGATATAAAAACGTACCTAAATATAAATTTCATAGTGTCTTCGGGGATTCATAGTGTCTGAATCAGAAAGTGGGCCTGTCTTTATCATCAGCCCTCAATGCAGCATCTTGTGTCTCACGCGCCCGTGACGACAGAGGGCGGGGCTGAAGTGTGACGTGGTTTGTTGCTACTCTGTTCAGCCAATGATGCTTAAGCAGCACACAAGCTTCACATCAGCGTTGGTTTAAATATCAGTCAACAAGGAGTGAAGGTTCGCTGTGTACTGTAATCATTAAATCAGAACCCTCTTATTATTATCTCAATAAACATAGTAATATCCCGAAGCATTAGATACAAATTCACGTTAGGCATGAAAATGATCACTTCGTGTGCTATATACTTGCCTTCTCTTTCATGAAGCATGCATGTTTGCGGACAGGTGGGCAAATTTACTGTGAAATCGTCCCTGATTATGTCTTCAAGATGCTTAAGGGTTTATTTATTTATTTATTTATTTATTTATTTATTTATTTTAAATGAGTATGATGGCTTCTGTGGGATAAATAACAGCGAACTACATTATGATAATGCGCGTGTGCTACTTGCGGCAGGACAAGGAACGATAATTTTGTGCTTAAATTTTGGAAATAATAATTTAATGCATGTTATTATATTTTATGTTGATTAAATTGTATTTTATATTAATATTATATTCATTTTAAACACTTCCTTCATTTAAAAAAATATTAAGATAAGAAGCCACCTCTGTTTTCAATGGAAAAACAATGGAAGCAATCAAAATCAACAAAAGAGCAATGATATGCAAGTGCATACGTAGCAATTTTGTTTGTTTGTTTTAAATTATATAATATATATATTTTTTTTTTTCCGGAGTGTCTATTTAGACTAAGTGCAAATAGTCTGCCTGGCAAAGGCTATTTACACTAACCCCGCCCACCAACCTGTGATTGGCATAGTCAAATTCATTCAACTTTAGTTACAGTGGCTTAGATGATAAGGCGTGTGCTTTCTGACGCGATCGACCCGAGTTCGAACCCACCTTTTGCCGAACTTTTTTCTCCCTTTTCAAAAACCATTTATTTTCAATAAAAATTAAGGGAATAATCAAAAAGTTAAAAATAAAGTATCGGCAGGGATGGGCAGTATTTCAAATACATGTATTTCAAATAGGATGTGTTAGAAATACAAAATACTATTTTGTATTTTGTATTAAAATACCTTTGAAAAAAATTAAATGTATTTAAATACATTTAATCTTAGTATTTTTGTATTTTCAAAATAAATAAAATAATTGCCAATCAACCTCTTTATTAAACTGCTTATTTTCTGTATCAACTAGTTCAAACCTCAAACATGCCACTTTCATGCATGTGAGCTGCAGCTGTATGATTCCATCTAGAAGTGGGTAATGAAATTTTCTGGATTCCTGTAAGGAAATAAGGAATAATACTGCCTTTGTGTGCTATCAAAATTTCCTATTTCCAATTGCAGAAGTCCTGATTACAAGCATGTCGCATTCAAGTGCTTTTCTGTTGGAAAGAATAGGAATCGTGGAGGATGCCAGGTTTCCTGAGAAAATCGTATTAAAGCCAAAATCGTAAATATTTAAGATATTTAATTTTGAATAAAATGTAGCATCCCATTTGTTGACAACTATATCATTATTCACAGTGCTATCTTTATAGTTAGTTACTATAGCTATTTACTATAGCCTATAGCTTGTTGATAATTCTGGATTTTTAGTCAAATAGGCCTACATGCTGTTTTGCTGTGTATAAACCATAGAAAATGCTTGAAATGGTTGTTGCACTATTATGTGCATGACTTCAACATCAAAACAAGGTGAACTTGCTTTTGTGGGAAAAAAAGCATACCTGTCCCAGCAGGTTAAAAAAAGAGAGCACTAGCAAGGGGAACATAGCATTAGCACTAGTCAGTCTTGTTAGGGTTTTTTCTTTTTTTGGTCAGATTTTGGTTTTATCAACTAGCTAGTCAAATGTGTTCATTAAACTTGAATAATTTCTGATTGCTATGGCGATATGACAATATGTCGGCGATGATATAAAGTGTAAATCGATTGAACTTTTTCTATATCATTTCTATATCATCGTGGTATGCAAATATATCTGTGGAGCTTTGGGCAGGAGCTATTGACACGTCAGAGCGATAAAGAAACATGGATAAATGAGTAATGAGCAGCTTTCTGTGTGTGTGTGTATACCCCAAGACAAAAATAACTATAATGCTAATAAAGATATAAATTAAGAAAAAAAAATGTTCTAAGGGTATACTCACAGTAGGCACAGTTGCCTTGTACTAAAGCCCAAGCACGATTTTCCTTTCACTAAGTGTATGTAGCAAATAGATTCTATTTACACTAAATGAAAATAGCAGCATTTTTGTGTTAAAATAGCAAGATTTTCTGCTATTTATACTATTTATTGCAAATATTGGCATTTATCTGCACCTCAGTATTGTAGTAATTATAAAACAGTATGCAATAATAACGTACTGAGTGTAAATTATAGTTTTAATTCAAATTATTAAATGGATGTCACCTTATTGGGACAATAAAGCCCTCCCTACACCTACCCTAACCCCACCCAATATTCAGAGATGGGCACAAATACATCAAAATGTATTTAAAATAAAAATACAAAATACAGTGTGGAAAGATGTATTTAAATGCAAATACAGTATTTTGTATTTTGAAAATACACAAAATACATTTGAATTTGGCCATCCAGTGAAGTAACACTATTAAGGCCTGTTTACACCAAGAAAGATAATTATAAAGATAACTAGCTATATTAGTGTATTCTAAGTATACAATGCAGTTGTGTTATCTGTCACTTTAAATGCTCAAGCTCTTTAAAGCAGAAATGATTCCGATTGACTGTCAATGTTTTTATTCATCTTTTTTTGCGCTATTATGGTTATAGTTATGGTGTGCTATCTGCTATTCACATGATCTGATCCATGCTTGAGCGCGATTGACCCCCAAAGTCCAGTTCATTTCACAAGTGTGACTGCTCTGTACCGTGTCCAGTGCGGCTCGTTTAACCATGCCCTGGCCCACTTGAAGAGGTGGCTCGGGCGCGGCACACATGTAGTGTGATGGAACAGTTCATTTACTATTTTTGTATGCTCTATTACAGGGATCCTCAAATCTGGCCCACGAGATCCACTTTCCTGCAGAGTTGAGCTCTAACTTGAATCAAACACACCTGAGCATGCTAATCAGTGTCTTCAGGATCATTAGAAAATCACAGGTAGAGTTTTATCAGGGTTGGAGCTAAACTCTGCAGCAGATTGGCCCTCCAGGGAGAGATTTGAGGAGCCCTGCTCTATTGTTATCATTAAGACAGCAAAAATCTTTATTACTACTTGGATATCACTCTTTTCAGTTAATTTAATTTCGAGTACATTTAGATTTATAATGGGTATGGTTCTCATCTTATTGATGAACAGGTAATGTAGTTTGTGAGTAAAGCTGCAAATTCCACCATTATCCTCAGCTGCCTCTGTAATAATCCTGTGATATCTGTCTGTTAATACCATCTATTGCCATTTACACTTACTGCAAATAGCCGCTGCCATTTAAAAAAAAAATGATTTATCATTTTGGACTGGCTGTTATTTGTATGTTTTTCACACGGTAGGTTTTGTCAACGAAAATGTTCATGGCAAAGATTAGGACATTCTCTCTCCTAGCGTCGAATCGCGTGTATTACAAGCAAAGCACGTGAGAGAAAGTTCTGCCGCTAGAGGGTCTGCGGTCGCGATTGACGTCACCGGCAGGTTCGGCCATAGAGATGGGAACCGATTCCGCGAATCAGTTCTTTCGAACTATTCTTGACAAAGAATCAATTAAAACGATTCAGCTATTCCTTTATATCATGACCTACTTGCGTCATCACGTAGTCCCTTGACATTCCGGCGTACATCCAACCTTTCTATATGTAGGAACACATTTCTGATTATTATGTTTTATTTCAATTTTATTAACAAAAGTAGTTAATGGTAATTTAATTTAGACATTTAGTCATTTAGCAGACGCTTTTATCCAAAAATGAGGACAATGGAAGCAATCAAAATCAACAAAAGAGCAATGATATGCAAGTGCTATAACAAGTCTCAGTTAGCTTTCGTGTGTATAATTTTATATAATTATATTATATATAATTTCATGTGTATTCAGTTTGTTGCAGCCGTGATTCAACTATTGAAATATAGTTTTTTAGAACCAAAATATAATTTACATTGGCATTAAACGATGAAAATTTTCATTTATAAGTCGCTGACTCCAGCTAGGGGCCAGTTTCAGAAACTTAACCTCTATGTTAAGATGTCTTTAAGAACTGACCAACTAGCAGTTAGCTAGGAGTAATCAGTTTTATTTTTCGATTAAGCTTAGACTTAACCTAACCCTAACCCTTAATTTATAAGACTAGTCTAAACCTTTTATGCTACCGGTCCCACGAGCTAGGAACGATTCAGTTTTTCGAACTAGTTCAATTGATTCATAGAAAAGATTCGACTCAAATGAACGATTCGTTCATGAATCGGACACCGCCACTGCTCAGTGCTGCTCACCACAAGAGAAGAACAGCAGCTTGTAGCAGACTCACAGCAGCGAAAACAACATCTGTAGCACATCATTTCATCTCACCGGTAAATGCCTGAAGAATCAACATGGTTTGCGGAGGATTTACGTGCTCAAAAAACGCCCTCTGTTCGCTAAATGTTGTTTATATGGTGAGTCGCACATACATGAATATTTAGCTCAGCTAGCCCGTTAGCAACGGCTAATCCGGTGTAAATACATAAAACATTTAGTTCACTTTATCTCACAATTTGTACTGAATTTAAGGCGTGTTATGAATATTTTACCGTATTAATATTTAATATAAAGGTGTCTGTTCTTAGGACATAGGTGAGGTCTTTGTTTTCTAGCTATCAGTAAGTTAGATGAATCAGCTAGCTGCTTATCTTCATAGGCGGTACTAATTAAACAAAACCTTCTAGTTTTATTTTCATTAAGGAATAAAAAGATAGGTATGAAGTGTTAATATTAAGGTTTTTTTTTAGATTGTTGACGAATCTTCTGAATGATGTTTCGCCATCCAGTGTTGCATAACCGCCCCTATGTTTGTGTAATCTGTTTTCATTTACTCGTATGCTCTAGGAACAAGTGTCCTCCTTAATTACGCAAATACATATGTATTTGTTTCTATTTCACTATTGATTACCTTGGAAGATTTTTGTTTGGCAGCTATATGCATGTATCTGTCACAACTCAAATGTCTTGATACATACAGAACTGAGTCACTGATCATACTTCCACATAATGCCTCTGACTCACACGAGTGATGACAATACTGGGTTAAAAATCATGGTGTCACACTTAGCCAAAAATAAAAGACTTTGCACTCAGAGCTGTAAACGAAAAGGTGTGTTACCAGATGACTCTGGGTTATGTAGTCTAGTGGATAAAGATCTGTGCTAGTAATCCAAAGGCTAAAACCCTTAAAGGTAAAGATGTTTCCACAGGGACTGCTTTTGTTATGAGTGTACTGTAGAATTATTGATTAAATATGTATTTTGAATAGAAAAGTCAGGGTTATCACCATTTGGATCACTCTGTGGTGTGTTTGGTTTTTGTTTTGGTTCACAATGTTCTCCATAACGCTGTAATCATACCCCTCATGCTGGCATTTAAGGGAGGAACTGTGTGGACATTGTTCAGTAGGCTTTTGGTTTGACCTGTGATATGCTGCCCATGACGGTAATGCTGTTCGGTAAGGTTATGTTGAGACACATGTTGCTCTCTGGACCTACAATCTTTATCCCGCTGCCCTTTGCTTTGAGTTATATAGATTCCAGACAAACCCTTAAACTGTAGATTGACCCTAGTCACAGTTTAGCTTATAGAAATGATGTGTAATACACATTTTAGAAGTGTAATAGCATGTGAGTTGTGCTCGATGTCTTTGTTACAGTAGTTGTAATGAGTTTAAACGAAATGTAATGTAGTCATCTTTAGACACTGCAAAATTCCCATGGTTTTAACAACTGTAGACCTCACCTGAAGTCAACATGAAATTAAAATTGTCCCTATTTACTTATTGTGAATGATTCATCAGTGCATCATTCATCTTGTTATTTTTCAAGTCCTTCTCTCCAACTACATGGTCATATGGAGGCCATGCCCAGTTAGCCACTGTTGGTAGGTGTAACTACACCGTCTGGGGATAAAAGGCATTTTTTTTCCATTAATGGCCTTTCATAATTTGCCATTTCAAAAGGATATTTGCAAGCAACATAAGAATTTGGTTTGATTTTACTTTTGTTTTATTTATTGTTTTTTCAGTCATTATTTGTTTTTTGATTTGTTTAATTTTTATTTTTTTGTTTTATTTTATTATTCTTTTCAGTCCAATTGTATTTTATTTTGATTTGTTTCATTTCGATTGGTTTTATATATGTATATTTTTTGTTTTATTTTGTTTTATTTATTGTTTTTTTCAGTCATTATTTATTTATGGAAGTAAAAAGGGTTGTGAATGCCATTTCATGTTGACTTTTAACACAATATAGCGTTTTCATACAATCTTATGTATTGTGAGGTTGTGACACATTTCTGATTGGTCCGTTTTTCATCCTCAGCTGGTGGGTCTCCTGTTGATTGTTGTAGCAGCATGGGGGAAAGGCTTTGGCATTGTCTCCAGCATCCACATCATCGGCGGCGTGATTGCCGTGGGCTTCTTTCTGCTGCTGATCGCCATTGTGGGACTCATTGGAGCCGTCCATCATCACCAAGTCATGCTTTTCTTTGTATCCTTTAGAAGCCTTTGTACTGCCTGTTTTTTGTAGTTCAATGCCCATAAAATGGCAAGTCTAAATTCTCCCATCTGAATGTTGTGTAGTCCTTGACCACAGCTGCTTTTCCACAGTACATGGTCATTCTCTTCATTGTGTTCCTCTTCCAGTTTGGAGTTTCCTGTTCTTGTCTGGCCATGAACCAGGGTCAACAGGTAATCCTAATGAACTTTTTTTTTTCCAATGCACTCTTGTTGTTGATACACAATTGTTTGAGTGTGAATCCTGGTATTTGTCTTGTCACATTACCAAAACAGGAGAAGCTGCTGGGCTCGTCTTGGAGAATGATGAGCAACGATACAAGAATCAGCCTTGAGAAGAAGCTGGACTGCTGTGGCCTGTTCAACAATACGCAGAACCAGGCAGTGTTTGTGTCTGACTTATCCCTCTGTGATTCTGTAAGAATACATCCATGTGTTCCATTTTTGTTTTACTTTGGCTTTTTGGCACATTATTGAACAGATAAAGTGGTGATGAATGAATAGTGCACTTGTAACTGATTATAACATGTAGCTGCGATGGTGGATGCTGAGTTAACCAAATGTGAAAAATGAGAGATGAACACCCTGTTTTCTTTTCCTGCAGCCATGTTCAAAAAAGAGCCATTGCCTCACTTGCGGTGAAAAGATGCTCCAACATTCATCAGAAGCTTTGAAGATCCTTGGAGGAGTCGGCCTCTTTTTCAGCTTTACAGAGGTTAGTTCAGATCACACTTTGAACAGCAGAACAAAGTGGTGCTAACTAGTGGGAGATCTGGACTTCTTTTGTGGCCTGACTTTGCTGAGGGCTTGTCAGTCAGAGAATCTTGGTTGGAATAAATTGTTATGATTTGTAATTAAGAATGTGACCTACAGTTCCACATTTAGAGCTCCTTTACTCTTCATTTAGTTGCATGAGATAAAAAAAATTGCTGTCGTTGTTATTAAGTGTAAAAGAGTAAGATAATTTCCCACATACTCAACAAGTACATCACTTTGAGACTTTAAGAAAAATATTCTAGGGAATATTTCATTTTAAAACAGTTCTTTATGTAAAATCTGATTGCATTAACCACATTCAAAGTTGTGAAATATACAGACATTAGACCAGGGGTAGACAACGTCGGTCCTGGAGTGCCGATCTCCTGCAGAGTTAAATCCTCTCCTGCCTGTAGCCCTGAAGACCTTAATTAGCTTGTTCAGGTGTGTTTGATTAGGGTTGGAGCTAAACTCTGCAGGACAGCGGCACTCCAGACCAGGACCAATGTTGCCTATCTCTGCATTAGACTGTATAAGTTCTTTAACAATTAACTCTGTTGTTGTTATTGCACTTATTAATATATTGAATTAGCTTTTGTTTTTATATTTTCAGTTTTATTTTAATTTTAATTTAAAGTGCCCCTATTAGGCCTTTTTGAATATTACCTTTCATGCAGTGTGTCGTGTAGCTGTATGTGAACATAAACTATCAGCAGAGTTGTGAAGCTGACAGTGCACGATAAACAAAATTATTGTCTATCAAAAAAAAGATTTGACTCTCAATCACCTAAACGAGTCGTCAGGAATTCAAATCTTATTCTGTTACGGCTGTACGTCACGAAGTAACACATTTGCATAATTTCCGCCTGCGTTCTACGTCGCAAACAACTTATCGCATCTTATAATTACCACAGACTTGTTAACACTTGAAACTACCAATGAGAAACGTCCTGCTCCAGTCATGCTTGCGAATCAGTCTGTTGTCGATCAGCCACTTCAACCGTTTCACCATCAGACTCCGGCTTGAATTGGTAAGGTACAATCGATACCATCTTTTCTATGTACTGACAAGTCTCCAGGGCTGTCATTATGTCAGTCCGTTACGGCAATGGGCGTTTCATTTCCGACACGCACTGTACACGATAGACTAATCACAAAGGACTACGCTATCTGACCAATCACAGCAGTGAGGGCTCACGGAAAGGAGGGGTTTAGAGAGACTGATTCTTTGAACTGCTTCCCACGAGTCGTTTACGAATTATTTAGAAATGAGGTCAAATTAAATCTATTTTTTGAGAGAACTAAAGTGTTTTTTGACCTTGCATGCATGTAAACCTATTTTAGGAGACTCATAAAACAATATTAGCAACCTTAAAAATGGCATAATAGGGGCACTTTAAGTTTTAGTCAGTTTGTTTTGTGATTTTATACAGCTAACATTTTTTTTATTAGCTTTTTTTATTTGTCTTTATTTTTAATTTTCTGTTTTAGTCATTTTAGTACTTAAACTTATTTTATTTTTTTATGTTTATTTTATGTTAGCTTTGTTAAAATTAAAAGTTTTTAATTACAATATATTATTATAGGAAAATGTCACTTTCAGCCATGCAGTGAAGTGTTAATTTGCCTAAAATGATGCAGTTACTTTACCACATGGACTTTTTGCTTATTATAGCTCTTATACTCAGGGGTGCACATAAGTTTTTCAGCCTGGGTCTCATAAGAGCACCTGGAGATTTGGTTTGTTCCTCACGCTGCACTTAATGTGAACCATTAAATGTAACTATAAAAAATAAATGAATAATAGTGATAATATTATTATTGCATTTTATTTAGTTTTTTAATAAAATAATAAAGTTTGATAATACTATTACATTTTAAAATAAAAGGGAGTGTTAAATAAAAATACTGTTATTTTATAGTAAACTTAAAAATAAAGTTTTATATATATATATATATATATATATATATATATATATATATATATATATATATATATATATAATTTAAATATGAATTTTCATATTTTCAAACTTAAAATCAGCTAGATTTTATATTGGTGGGTTGCCGGCAAGTAAGTATATGCACTGCTGGGTTTAGCGCTGCCAACTGAAAAGCGTCAGTAAATGAAATGTCACAGTTTTGCATTGTGCTTTGAAAAGAGCAGCGGATAGCCTAGATTTATGATTTCAGTTCGAATAGAAATCTTATACAGCATTGGGTCAATATCACTGTAGGGTGCCTTTTGGTGTGCTGTACAAAAATAACTCATTTGCCATGATAACAACATAAAAATGACTATGAAAGGGTGTGTTATATTAGGCTAAGTTTTTATACTCATAACAAAAGCATTACTTGGCTCTTTAGATACATTTTCTAGATTTTTCTTTTGTGTAAGAGGATGCATGTTATTTTGCCATGCACTGCTTATTCAATTTGATTGAGAGTAGAATACAGTCAAATCATAAAATTAATTATTTTTTGTCCTCTATTAATATTTTGTTAAACTCAATTTGAGTGTATTGATCATTTGGTCATAAAAATTATATTTTTTTATTTAATAAAAAAGAAGAGTTTGTCCATGTCCCTTGAATGGTTGTCCACCCCGTTATGTTATATCCACCCATTTAAGAAAAGGCCATCAGGACAACAGATTTTTTGTCTCTTCAGTGGCGGGAATTTCAACTGCTTTGGTGAATAAGTTGGTGACTTTTCAGTTGACACATTTTCTTTGTCTGAGTTTGCTTACTTGCTTTTCCTAAGCTTAACATGTCCACCCTGTCAGCATAAAATATATCAGAAGTGATTAGAATACAGTATTTTCAATAAATATACCAAATTCTCTTCAACAACCAGACTAAACATTTAGCTAGTCACAGTTTGTTGTAAGCTAATATGCTAATTGAAGCTCAAAATGTCCACCCTGTTGGTCACTTAGACTCAGTAGAGTGGACATAAACATGACAGGGTGGACTGAATGAAAATGAATGGGGAGGAGGGGTATATCAAGGTGACTGATGTAATTATATTGTTTTTTTAGAAGTTGAATAAATTTTTCATTTTCATATTTTTTTTTGTCATGGTTTGTGTTTTCTGCATTATGTGTCCACACCATCATGTGCTGGTCCACCCTGTCATCTTGATTATTTACAATAATATTTTAAATAATAATTCAATCATATCTGTATAATCCAGTGTGTTCAATAGCTAGGTGTGGGGGCAATTACATGCAAACAAAAAACTGCATTAAATTATCACAGTTTTCTCCAAATAAGAAAAAATACATGTGTGAATTGTATGAGTTTCTTTAAAAACACATGGTTTATATAAAATCTTCTATATATTTATAATTTGAAAGCAAACAAATAACCCTGTTTAGAAAAGTGACGTCATACCTTTCAGAAAATATAATTTGCATCTTAATTTTGCAATGAAAACATATTTAACAGTAATGTATGTCCATGACAGGGTGGACATATCTTATGGTTTATGCTTTGAATAATGGCCCATAATTATCTAAAAAAGAGCTCAGCTATGTTTCTATAGTACTTGAGTGTCTACTGTTTATGATATGACATAAAGCAAATGGGAAATTAAATCTAAATGTTTGAGTATTGTGAGGGTTGAAAGGCACTCTATGGTGATATTGACCCACAGGCGTTCTGTGAAGGTAAGGATGGAGTTTAAGTATGCAATTATGCAGTGAGCATATATTGACCCTATTAAAGTTTGTCGATCTAAAATGGTAATAAATCATTAACAGCTGTCAACCATGTCTGTATGCAAATGAGCAGTCACAGTGCATTTTTTATTGTGGCTGAGCATGCGCACCTGCGTACCACTTATGTGCACCCCTGATTATACTCCAGTATTGTGTTGCTAATCAATATTTCTGTCCTTTGTCTCAGATCTTAGGAGTTTGGCTGGCCATGCGCTACAGGAACCAAAAAGACCCTAGAGCAAACCCCAGTGCATTCTTATAGTCTCTCAGACCGTCTGTCCTAAACTACGTTTAGTGTAGTCCAGTCCAGCTATTCCAGTTCCCTTTTGCACAGGTAGAGTGGAGCGCACCAAGAGACATTTAAAGCATTAAACGCAGAACACAACCACTGATCCCCACAACAAACTCACATCTGCACACCCGGTTCAGAACACACTAGATACAAATGCATCTATTTTGATGATAGATCTGACCCATTTTCCACACGAGGTCTGCAGAGGGCTAATTTGAACCAGCAGGAGGAGGTATCATGTATGATAGGATGCTCGTTCTGGCACTTCCCCCATCCTTGATGTGAGAAACTCTTCCTGTTTTCTGTATGCAAACTGAAAATCTGCAATGTAAAGCCATCGATGTCTGCATGTTCATAGCCTCAGTTTCTTGTGACACAGTCAGCTCACGTATGTACACATAACCAGGTATGTAGTGGCGAAATGGTCCCTGTAGTTTCAGTGTAAACTGTTAATGTTTAGTATCAGTTAGTCAAGGTGAAACTCTTGTCACATATCTCCCAGGAAAATCACATCCAGGTCCGCTTTGAATGAATGCAGGCCTGAAAAACACCTGTGTTTTGTGCAATGCTATATGAAGTCCGTCTCGATGAGGTGACCAGTCCAGCCTATGGGATATTAGTTTAGGAATTAGACGTAGAACGTGAATATTTAAAAACACTTGTGTAACTGAGCCATGTGAATGGGAGGATTTCCCCTGCCGATGGACTGCTGCCCTCCTGTTGTACATAATCTTTACCGTGACAGGGTGGACGTTCAGCGATTTACCCATTCTTTTCCATCCTTATTTAAACCACAGAGATCCTCCCGCCTCAGCCGGGTCTCGCTATTCTCACTGGACTTTTTAAGTTCTCCATTTCCTTTGAAGCTTAGTATTACTCATGGATTTAGTGTTTTAATATCTTATGAATTTTTTTTTTTTTTTTTTGTGGATGTTTGTGTTGAAATAATCTCTGCGTGCCATTTACTCGGTTATCTGTCGGCTTGGTTTAAGCCACGTACTCATGCACTAACTTGCAGTTTTTATTATTTGCAATCATGTATCGCTTCTTTCCAGCTCTTTTTAAAGTACTAACGGCATCAGGTCCATAATTTTAGCACTGAATACTGTGCCATTTCAGTTAAATCCTTCTTATTTTGTGTTTTGCCAAACCTCTCTCTGTTTTTTTTTTTTGTCATTGTGCTTCTGTTTTTTTCCTGTTTTGTGCTAATAGTGTTAAGTTGCCATTTAAAGTGTGCGTTTTTTTTGCAATGTTGATCATTGTTATTGTAGTAGATGGATCATTTGTAATGTACGCATATGTTAATACCATATGTCCATGTTATGTTCTTGTGTTAATTTGCTTATTCATATTAATATTGGAACATACTGGCTAAAACTCACTTCTTAACTGCTTTAGTTTCTGCCCCACATGATTGAGAAAATGGGAACACTGAACCATCACTCAGTACAGCTTAAATGTGTTCTGCTTCACTTGGTCATGGTATTATGAGTGTGTTTCACTGATGGATTTTGAAGAGGTGAAATCAATGTCTGTGCTAGAGTAGTTATTTATTGCCGTTGTGAGAAGGCCGCGGTACCCGACTCGGTGAGCTGTAAGCACCATTTTCCCTGGATTTGCCTTGTATTTTTGAAACTGACTTTTCCAATTAAATATTCTTAGATCAATACCTGTGAAATTCTCTCTTTTTTTTAATTGTGCTCTCAGTCGTGTTCCTAAACTGGTTTTGCTTCAACACTCAAGATTTTACATTTAACATCTAGTGGTGACCCTAACAGCATCAACCCCATTTTTAAAGGAATAGTTCACCCAAAAATGAAGATTTGCTGAAAATTTACTCACCCTCAGGCCATCCAAGATGAGTTCATTTCTCACTTGCTCACCAATGGATCCTCTCCAGTGAATGGATGCCGTCAGAATGAGAGTACAAACAGCTGATAAAAACACCACAATAATCCACATGATTCCAGTCCACCAATTAACCTCTTGTGAAGTGAAAAGCTGCATATATGTGAGAAACAAATCCTTCATTAACACGTCTATCCATAATATTGCCTTTTCCATTGAAAACATCTGAATTATTAGAGAAATAGGCACAGATCAAGCTCTGTTTCCAAGTGAAAGCAGTCCAAATCATTTTTAAACAAATATGTTGGTGGATTATTGTAATGTTTTTATCAACTGTTTGGACTCTCATTCTGACGGCAAACTTGTTTACATCTTGGGTGGCCTGAGGGTGAGTACATTTTCAGCAAATTTTAATTTTTGGGTGAACTATTCCTTAACGGCTGTTCTTTTATCTTGCACAATTTTGTTCATGGCTTTTGAGAATCAGTTCATTTTGTGCAGCTTGTTCATGTTCGCAGCTGTCAAATTTGTCCTGCTTCTACAAAGTAAAGTTAAATAGAGTTTGATGGGACACACAGCCTTTGACGTTGTCATCTAACGATATGGGAAGTGTCTCTTCTGCATTTTAAAAGTTGATATACCTGTTTATTTTGGATTTGTTTTACATGTACGCAATTATGTGCATTGTGAATTATTATTATTTGTAATTAGCATTGTTTTTTTTCCCCAAACAACATATCACTTGACAACCACTGTATTAGAATATCAAAGCTAACTGTAATTTGTTGTCATTACTTTTGCTGGAAATCACAGACAACAGCAGGTGTTACATTTCATCTTGAGTTTGTTGTGACATGAGAATAATCCTAAAAAAAGACTTGAGGATGTTTTTTCTCCAGCTCCTTACTTTGTATTCAGTGTTGAGGTGGGGTTTTTTTTCTTGTAAACAATTTACACAAGACTGTTATATTTAGATTATGCAACTTGTGTAGGATTGTAGGAGTGTGTAAAATGATTCATACTAGGTCTGAAAAAATATTCCTCTGTAAACAATGTTATCTTACTAAATGTTCCCCTAGTGAACACTGTGTTAGGTTGCTGTAAGGGTATATTTGCTGTTATAATGTCTCTCAGAGGTGAAAGATCTGTTTGTGTAATACACCGCTTTAACTTCCAGCATCAACAGTAAGCTTTGTGCTGTGTGTCTGCTGATTTATATTGTGCCCATGGTTGTGTAGTGCTTTATATCATGGGTGAAATCATTATAAGGTGGTTTTAGGCAAGTGTCTTTGTACATCAAAATGCACTGCCCCCTAGTGGTGCCCACTGGAACAAAAACGACAAAATGCTGCATCTGGATACTATTTAGGATCCAAAAAGCAATGCCCGGTCAAAAGGTCAAAGCTTTGCATTCAGAGCTTATTCGGTGCATGTATAGTGTTTGTAATCCACAATTCAAACATATATCAGGTTATTGTAAACTAACGCTAAAATTGTTTTCTGAATAATTTGCTGAAATAAAATAAATATATAAATATTACATCAAAACTAAAATGAGATCTAGAAAAAATAGAACTGAGTTAAAGTTTAAGTACAAAAATGACTACAAATTAAATTGAAATAAAATATATAAATCAAAATATTTAATAATTAAAAATGACAGTCACAACAAAATTACTCAAATTTAAAAGCAACTGAAAATTCACAAAAATAATGCAAATTATTAATAAATACTATTATAGAAAAAATGCTAAAATAGCACTGGTTCATACAAAGTCACAACAGAACCCTCAAACTGAATATATTGGGGAAAAAAAGTATTTAAACAAAATTATTAAAACTTAAACTAACATTTAATATGAACTGAAACTATACAAGTGAAAGCTAATTCAAATTATTAATAAATACTAGTAAAATGCTGAAATTGCACTAGTTCATACAAAATCAGAAGTTGTGCAAAAGAGTAAAAATGACAAGAGCACATAACATAATTGTTTAAACTTAAATTGGAAAAAGAATAGGAAATATAGAAATAAAAGCTTATTTAAATTAATAAATACTTGTATATAATGTCAAAATGTCACTGGTTTATACAAAATCAGAATATCTGAAGTAGTGCATGACCCCTCAAACCGAATAAATTGAACAAAATTGAAGATAAAATAACTGAGGATGTGCTGTATTGTGAATAGAGGTTTTTAACCACTTTAGAAGCAACTATATTCATACCATGGACTCAGTTGTATTGCTTTTATGAAGGTAAGCATAAAATAAATGTCTGCAGTATCCTTCATATAATGCCGTTCTGTACTTGTTGAATCTTTGAGCTGCATCTTACGACCTTATCTGCAAGTTATCACCACATTTGCAGTGATGAGTGCATCAATAATTGTTGCCAGTGGCCACAACAAATAGATCTAATGGTTCACAGCTGAAAGCACTTCATAGATAAACACATCAGCTGAATTTAAAATGGAACAACAGTGCAATTCTGTGTTTAAATTAGATGCGAAGTGTATCATTTTTAAAGCTTGTCTAATATTTTAAACATTTTGTTTTCAATCATTTTACTATATTTCTCTTTTAATAACATTTCTGTTCTTGAAGGCTTATTTTTTTTTCTCTTTCTGTGCTTATGTAAGTAAAATGTGCACTGTAAGGTGTCTGGTTTCCTTGAATATCCGGTCAACAGGATTTTGGACACGCTCAGCAAAGCAAACCCCCCATCTTGTCAGCACACTTGGACTCCATGTTGGGACATTTGCCAGTTCTCACTCCTTTCCACGAGCGTCCATATGCACAAACCGGGTCTGACCACCTGTCTAGAGACCAATATAGCAAAAGGTCTATGAGATTTTTTTGAGAAGCAGCCTTAGCAAAGGCCTAAATGTAGAAGTGCAACATATGGAGTGTGATGATCAGCAATGGGAAAACATCTCTGCATCCTGACCTATGAGGTGTTATCTGCTATGACGAATGCCATATTTGTTGGCCGAGTCTGATGAGGACAGATAATGGAGCTGAGTGTGATCCAGTCGGACAAACAGGAAGAGTGATCTCTCCCATCAGAACAGGGAGACAAGCGGGTCAATAGCGGCATAAATAATGGAACGGACTAGATGCATGTTGTTAGTGCAAATGAAGACGGACCAGCCGGACTGTCTGTGGGAAACGAGCATCGAGTGTGTACTGTGTCCTCGCTGTGTGAGACTTACCATAAAGTCCAATTGGTCAGCATCGGATGACCTGTTTGGAAAGGACGAACCTGGAAAGCCAACCTGTGTGCTTTCTAAACGCTCGAGCTGTTTAGACTAAGCTTAAAGAAATAGTTTTCTCCAAAAATGTAGAGGTGTTTGTTTCTTCATTGGAACATATTTGGAGAAATTTATGTGACTTGCTCACCAGTCCTCTGTAGTGAATGGGTGCCGTCAGAATGAGAGTCCAAACAGCTGATAAAAACACCACAAGTAATCCACAGGACTCCAGTCCATCGGTTAACATCTTGTGAAGTGAAAAGGTGCGTGCTTGTAAAAAACAAATCCGTTATTGAAGAAAGTAAGTCATAGAGCTTAGAATGTGTTAGTGTTGTGGTATATTGGTTTTTATTTAGCATGCGAGGGGATATGGGTTCACATCTTGTTTGAACATGATGGGGTTTTTTTAAACCATGCAAAATTACAGCTGAACTCAACAGTGATCAGGATGTATTTTCATTGTATGTATAAGAGAAGCTTTGATGTTATGATAATAACTGTTTGTGTTCCACGGGGGAAAAGTCATAGAAGTTTCAAGCGAAATGAAGATGGGTACATGATGATCAAAGCAAATGTAAATGATCTGTGTAAAGTGCAAGATGATTGGTTGGATCAAATTTAGATACGAGTGGCTGATTTCTGTCAGTGCTTTTTTTTTTTTTTTTTTTTAAAGAAATTAATACTTTTATTCAGCAGGGATGCATTAAATTGACAGAAAGCGACAGTAAAAAACTATTTAAAATAAAAAAGTTTTTAATTTATCAAAAAATCCTGAAAAAAATGCGTCTTAGTTTTTAATAGTCAAATAGAAAAGTTGTTTTAAATTGTAATAATATTTCACAATATTACTGTATTTTTTGATCAAATAAATGCGGCCTTAGAGAGCAAGAGCCTTCCTTTAAGACTATTAAATATGGAATCTCATATGCTAATATTTTTAATGATTTTTTTTTCATTTTATTTGACTATATAATTTAAATGACTTTTAAAAACATTTTAATTAAAAAAAAAAAAAAAATCACCTATTTTGCACCTATTTTATTTAAATTGTTTGTGTTTAGTGTTCATCGGTGAGAGCAAGGTATTAAAACATTATCATATAAATGTTTCCCAGGAAGTGTTTGTATCAGTATGTATGTGCGAGGGTCCACTCACTTTGCAAAAGTTCAATTATTGATGTGCAGAATGGACAAACGATATGCCTTTGTGCAACATAGTCATGCCATAACAATAAATCAACAATATGCATGCAATGATTTGTTGGAGATTGATCTTTACTACCAGAGAGGATCGTTTTGACAGCTCAGTGCCAACAAGGATCTGACTCACTGTCCGTTTTAACTGTAGAGGATTGATCAAAGTTATGTAAGCGTGTGTTTATGAACAATGCCATCAGAAAGCATTGTGTGCTCTACAGAAGGAAGAAAGTCATATGGGTTTGAGATGACATAAAGGGTGAGTGAATTGCTTTTTTTGGGGGTGAATCATTACTTTAACCCTTATGTTGTGACCCAGAGAGGATTTCCCCACAAAACATGTTAGTTAATGTTATTGGATTGGGCTAAAACTCATTTAGCTTGCACAAAGTGATTTTCTTAGAACTTTTTTAGAGATATTTTCCCCAATGTTTTCCTAGTCAAACAAAAAACATTTGCTTGAAAATTTCTCATTCTGTATTGTTACAACTTGTTTTCTTTCTGTTAGCACAAGTTTTGTATTTTTCCTTTTTGAACTGACTGGTCGTAGGCCTCATTGATGATGTTTTCCCACTTTTTTTTCATAAATATCACTTCTTTTTATACTTTGTTATTTAATACAGTGGCGTTATAACATGAAGCGTCCATGTACCTTTTAGAGTCAGTTGTAAATTTGTATCAGTATCAGTAGTACATCAACTAGACAGTAATGAAAGAAACAATTGTCACTTCATTCTTCCAGGTCCTAGCTACTTAACACAGCGTGCAATAAATGCAATGGCTGGGTGTGAAAGATCAATTTTTAGAGCCGCCCTGGTAAGGCAGAAATTGACAAGAATCTCAATCAATACACTGCATTAGAGTGCTGACCCATCAGCTAAAGCCATGAATGCGTCGTTATATGGGTCAGTCCTGTTATGCAGAACATCACATTTTTAATAGGCAAAATATAAAGTTGCCTGAGCTTGAAAATATGGTTTAAACTTTGCAAATATGCTTCTACTTTGTGTTGCAGAGTTCAAGAGGTGCTGCATAGCAGAACTGACCCGTAAAGCTCATTTGTGACCCTGGATCACATAACCAGTCAAAAGGGTCAATTTTTTTGAAAAAGCTGAATAAATAAGCTTTCCATTGATGTATGGTTTGACAATATTTGGCTGAGATACAACTATTTAAAAATCTGGAATCTGTGGTTGCAAAAAAATCTAAATATTGAGAAAATCGCCTTTAAGGCGAGACACTGCAGGTGAATAGGGTAAAAAAATTAACTAATAGTTATCGCCTTACTTACCCAGCTGATTGATTACATTGATATTTGCAAACATTTTACAAGTTTCCTAAAATGTTAGGTTTAAATATGCAAATGAGTCATTATTTAATGAAATTTGCATAAATTTCAAGTACAAAAATCTGAACACTGGATGAAATCAGTTTCAAAATTCTTGTTTATTTTTATTTTTGACATATAAGGATCAAATGTATTTACAGAGGGAATTTTGAGTATCTCATTTTTGTCACTTCATAATTCAGAAAATACTTAAACAAATACTTTGGTGTGTGTAAGTGCTACTGAAGTGGAGATTTATGGCATAAACTCATTTTGAGAAAACGGCCTTTAAAAATATGTATTGCGATTGAAATCTATTGACACAAATACATAAACTGTCCTTTTGTTTTTGTTTTTTCACAAGTCTAAAAAAAAAAAAAGCCCAAAATCTCAAACTTGACAGGTGCATGAAAAAACAGTGTTTTTGCCTGTAGTGTCTCCCCTTAAAGTTGTCCAAATGAAGTTCTTAGCAATGCATATTACTAATCAAAAATGAAGTTTTGATATATTTACGGTAGGGAATTTACTAAATATCTGATCTGTACTCAATATCCTATAATGATTTTTGACATAAAAGTAAAATCGATCATTTTGACCCATGCAATGTATTGTCGGCTATTGCTACAAATATACCCGTGCTACTTAAGACTGGTTTTGTAGTCCAGGGTCACATTTATATTTCCCGCCGCGTCCCATTGACACGCAGGGGAAACGTCACGACGAGAGATCAGCACCTTGGACAGCGGCGCCCGTCAAAATCCAGCAGATACTTGGAATCTCCCAAAGGAGAATGGAGCAGGAGCGCGCACGGCAGCGAGACGTTTGTAAAAGAATCGTTTTGATTGGGCGAGAGCGCGCCTTGGAAACAAGGGCCGTGTGTTGATGCGCACGGCAGAACGTCCATTTCGAGGATGAATCAGAGGGGAGCAGCATCAGCATCAGCATCAGCATCAGCGTCCCCATCACATTACGATCCACAGCATCAGCCGCTCCACTGACCATCACACCCTGCGAAGAAGGAAAATAGGCGAACCTAAGCACGGTGCCTTTTATTTTCCCCCCTGGAAGCTCCATCTTCCTTTGAACGTGGCGAGGAACCATATCGGGCCGAGAGGGGGATGGTGATGAACTTCAAATGGAGACAAGATGCTGGCATTCCCCCCCAGCTCTTCAGCCAATACTGCCGTCGTTATGGCTGTTTTTAAAACACCAACCTAATGGATTGTTCTAAACTCTGCGTTTGGGATGGGAGGTGGCGTTGGAATATGTCGATGGGAAGATGCACAAGGAAATGATGTGAAAGCTTCGTCATGACGCCTCTGATGAACAATAAACAAAACTATAGGATTGCACCCGAATCAAACTTCCAGCTCTTTTGGATTATGTTTTTATGCTGAAGGATCCCCCGACGATGACTGTGTGTGGCAGCGATGCTCTGAAATGCCATTTTGCATCTCCCTTGTCTCTCATCCGCGCGTCCAGGCTTTGGATTGCTGGGAGTTTATGAAAATCACCTCTCTTTAGACCTGGAACAATGCATTGCTGGCTATTTATCGCAATACCCTAGGCTTATTATTGTCATCCTCGTGTCCTATGATGATTGTATCAGAGAAACAACATCGGCCCTAACAGGCACATACATGCCATCAGACGGAGAATAACAAGCCCGGAGATTTTCTGACCAATTACCTTTGGTTTGGACACTTTCCTTTGAGACTTTAGGGTAGCAACTGCGTTTCTACCGAATGAAATATTAATAATAGGCCTAACGGGATCAATAACAACAATAATAATTAAAATAATAAAACAACAATAATAATGTGTAAAAATAATAACGTTATATAAAAATAACAACAATAATTAATTATCAAGTATAACAATAATCGTACATATATTTATAAAACAATACTCCTTTCGTGAACAATTAAAAAAATTCACTTCAGCCATAAGACAAACACATGTAGTCAAACATGTTCAAGAACCGGATCCGCATGTTTTTTAACGAACTGAAGGTGCTGGTTTTTATGCGATCCGGTTCTAGACCCTCCGACAGTGACGCAGAGCCGAGCAGACGACCCAACAGCATGAGGGGGCTCGGGATGGGCGGCTGCGGATGGCCGCCCTTCGTTGACTGCTCCAGCCGCGACGACGAGGAAGAATACTACGGGAGCGACCCCAGGCCCAGGAGTCTGGCGTTTGAGGAGAAAGACCCCAAACTGCAGGCGGGCCTGGACGCGGTCAGCCTCACCAGCAGCACGGGCAGCGGCATGAGAACACCTCAGTGTCGAATCTGCTTCCAAGGGCCCGAGCAGGTAAACAAACGCTGTTTTATATCACACAGTAACAAGGCCTGTGCGCGTTGTCTTTAGGTTAATGCTCATATCACAAAACCAGTCGTAAGGGTCAGTTGTTTGAAATTGAGATTTATACATCATCTGAAAGCTGAATAAATATTTGGCTGAGATACAACTATTTGAAAATCTGAGGGTGCAAAAAAAAAAAATCAAAATATTGAGAAAATCGCCTTTATAGTTGTCCAAATGAAGTTCTTAGCAATGCATATTACTAATAAAAATAATAAAAAAATGAAGTTTTGATATATTTACGGTAGGAAATTTACTAAATATCTTCATGGAACATGATCTTAATATCCTAATGATTTTGTGGCCGTGCTACTTATGACTGGTTTTGTGGTCCAGGGTCATATTTCCCATTTTAAATGTGGTGGATTCTAATGCAGTGGCCATGTTGCACATGCTGCTTGTTATTGTTGCTGTAGAGAAGTACTACAGTATGTACAGCTCCACAAAGTACACATTGTTCATTAGCATTGCTCAGTTTTTTTAATGTCAATACAAAGTGATATGAACACTAAATTGTGGCTCATTTTAATCATAACAGTACTATGAACAACAATGCATAATTGTAAACAGCTCCACAAAATAGTTATGCAATAAGTACATGTTGTCCAATAATATTTTTGTACTTATTTACTTAAATACACTTACATAAACACTAAAATGATTACTAATAATAATACTATAAGCAACTATGCATAATTATAAACAGCTCTACAAAATAATTATGCTATATGTTCATGTTATCCAAAACTATTTTAGTACTTATGTAACTTCCGACACTGAAATGTGATTACTAATATTAATAATAATAACAACAATTCTGTGAACAACAATGAATAAATGTAAACAGCTCCATAAAATAAATGTGCAATAAGTACATGTTGTCCAATAATATTTTCAGTACTTATTTATATAAACGCACTTACATGAATAATAAAATAATACTATGAACAACACTGCGTAATTGTCAATAACTCAACAACATAATGCACTAAGTACGTTGTCTAATATTATTGTTTAGTACTTATATATGTAAAAACACTTGCATAAACACCAAAATGTGACTAATAATAATAATTATTATTATAATATACACTAATAATAAAAAATAAGAAAGTTTTCTAATTTATACTGCATTATATATTTTGATTTTAATAGTCTAATAGTTTTATCATATTTATTACTGTAAATAAACTGTAACATGAACACTGCATAATTATGTGCATAATATGCATTTTGTTTAGTTCTACATAATGCATTGTAATGTTGCCTTGCTTGCTTACTGTAAACATTAAACAAATAAAGTGAGCCTTATTTTTGCACAAATGAGCAGAAATCATTTGGGAAGTATTGGCAGCACGTTTAGCTCACCGCCACGCCATCTGGAACAAAGACCAGCGGCAGCATGTAGACTAATAATGCATTTCTCTTTTGATGGGTTTACAGGTATGCCATTGGAGACTGTCGATTTACAGGTTCAATATGCCCACCCAATTAACCTCTCTATTGCTTTTTTATGAGCGGTAGACGTCTCAACGACGTTCTGTATGGAAATGTATAGATCCTGGTGTGGATGTTAAAGCCCAGGGCAGCCTGAAGCTGATTCATTTGCAATGCAAAGACTGTTGTATTCATGCAGGCCAGGAGCAGGATTCGCATGGTCTGGAAGACTGAAACCATAGGAAAAACAAGGCTCAGGAAGATCATAAAATGAAAATAATTGGCAACGCAGTTCACTTTTTAATTGTCAAATTATTAAGCAGAAAAATAGCTGTTGTTCATCTGACCTGCTCGTCTATATTAGTATAATTAGATCCTCATGGATAAATTTGTATTTGTATGGTATAGGCGGAACACAGGATGGATGTTTGGTCAGCAGCCAAGCTGAGAAACAACAGATGTGCGAAACCTGTAAAGCTTGTCTGCTGCAAGTTAGCCGTAGACATCAGCTAATATGGAAAGATGTTAGCCATGTACCAACACAATCCATCTGGCAGTCCATCTGATTATGTCAGCCTCGGTGTCTGTTTTCAATGCGAGATGCATTTCAGTGTAAACCTGCCTCTCAGGTAAATGGTTTAATGAGCTGTGGAAAGTGCCGGACAGACAGAAGAAGCTGGAAAAAATACGGTCTGTCATTCATAGTTATAATATTGTCTGATCTTCGTTAATGTACAAGTTAATCAGAATTTCAAGAATTAACCATTTAGAACAAGAGGGCATTAGCTCCTGCTAGTGTCGTAACTGCAACATTTGGTGAAATTAAAGGGATAGATCACCCAAAAGTTATAATTTTGTAATTTACTTAGGCTCATGTCATTCCAAACTTGTATGGTTTACTGTAAAACACAAAATCGGATATTTTGAGGAACACTGGGCTGGACATTTTTGAAAAATATAAAAATGAATTAAAATGAATAAGAATAATTTAGAATAATAATTAAAATAATAATTCAAAACTTTTAAAAATTTTCCATTGGTGGCCTTTTAAAAGTAGATGTGTATTCTAACACACACACACACACACACACACACACACACACACACACACACACACACACACACACACTAATTTAATTTCAAAATGTCAAATATTTAATTATAGATATGTTACCAGTGCCTGATTCTCTTTTGGAGTTTTTAAAATCACTAGTAATTTTGTTGTGTGTATTTAAATTGTTATTATTATTATTTTTTAAAATATATCCATATAATTATTTAAGTTTTAGTTATAAAACTAAATAAAATATGTTTAAGGGTTTTTATATTTAATTTAAAAGGTAATTTAATTTAATAACATTTTTGTTTATTTTAAGTAACATAAAATGTATGGTTTAGTTTTAGCTTACTGTAATAACTCTAATAACTGTTTAGTTGCTTGTCATCCAGGGGTGTGTTTTCCAAAAGCATTGTTAGCTAACTATGGTTCCATTGAACTCTATTGGTAACGACGGACCTTGCAACCACAGCTGTTTTTGGGAAATGCACCCCAGAGTGATTAGTCACCATTTACGGCTCAAGCGATTGACTCACAACCTGGCTGCACAATGATGGCATGTTTTTTTTTCTCTTTTTTTTTCATATTTTATTTTATTCAGTTTCGGTTAATGTTTATTTGAAGTACCAACAATTTATGGTTTTAATTTAAATGAACTCTATTAACTCTTAATATTTAGTCGCTTGTCATCCAGAGTGATTAGTCACGATTTTCGGTTCAGCTGATTGACTCAGACCGCGGCTGCATAATGATGAATCACGTTTCAAGCCACAGTATATAGATGAATGACAATGCAAACATATAGCTCCAGAAATTATAGTCCTCGGTGCTTTAAATATGAGTGGCCTGCTGAAGGGGTAGATGGGATATCAGTCCTCATTAGTCAGCTTTCTGATCTGTCAGGGTTTGTGGAACATGTAAAACTGATTTGTTTTGATGTGCTTGTTCTGGATACGAGCTTTAATCAGATTAAGCTGAGAGGTTTTTTTTTAATATTTGGCTTTAACGCCAAAGCGTGATCTGCCATGATGCCGCCGTCTCTTTTCACACACAGAACGAAGCTTTTTGTCAATGATTACTATGCCCAGAGAATGACTTGAGCGCTAATTACAGATGTAGAGATGGAGAGTGCTTCTGTTACTGATGTTTGATTTCGGCTGAACAAAATCTGGCCTTGGATCTCGGATAACAGCTAGATACTCTGAAACAACAAGAGGAGGACAGGCTGTACTTTAAAGCACAGTATGACTCATCCAGGTCCACTTATCGTAACGCTCACATTGATCAGATTGGACAGACTCGTGATGTCCACTGTACTGGAGAACCTGACGGGAAATGTACAGGACAAGTACAGTGCCGTCCAGAGGTGAAAATGTTTAAATTATTAATTTGATTTTGAATTGAAATGACAGTTTTAATGACAGCAACACTCAAGCAAATCTGGTCTAAACCTGATGATCATCTCCTCCAGCATGGTTCCAGATCTTCCAAAGAGCATCTTGCTCTCGCATCCTGTTCAACATCCTCAAACTTTATTTCCACAATAAAATGTACTAATTTATTTGATTAAAATTAAAACTATTATTATTAATATAGAAATATTATTGCTATTAAAATTCATTATATAATACGATTCAGTATTTATTTAATATATTTTATTATTTAATAAATTGGAATTGATTTGAATTGATTTATTATAATTAATAATTACATTTTAATTAATTTTTAAATGTAACACACTATAAATATGTTTCTCCTCAGAATCAATATTGATTATTAAGCTTAAAACAGTTCTTCTTATTATTTAAATGATTAAATATTTATTATTTAAATGAATAAATATTTAATATATTTATTTAATATTATTTGTTATTTAATGACATTTTAATTAACTTTCATTAAAAAAACATGATTTTTTTTATTTTAATTGATTTGATTGATTACATTATAATATATTTAAAAACAATTTTTATTTTATTTAATTTTTTACTGGCCTGTTTCTGTATTTATCAGACAAATTGAGATAAATCTGTGTTTCTCCTCAGAATCAATAGTGATTATTAAGCTTAAAACCGTTCTTGTTATTATTATTTAAATTAATTAATACTTCATGTTTGATAGTTATATATTTAATATTTAGGCATTATTTAATTATATTTTAATTAATTAATTATTACTTTTTAAATTTATATTAAGTGATAATTACATTTGAATAAATGTAAAAACATTCCAGATTTTCTTTGTGGACTTTTGGATCCCACTGTTTGTATTTCACATGCTGAATTGACTACTACTCTGATCTCTTTACTGGGCTGTTTCTGTGTTTATTCAGACAAACTGAGATGAACACACTATAAATCTGTGTTTCTCCTCAGAATCAATAGTGATTATTAAGCTTAAAGCGGTTCTCATTCTAGTCACAGCTCAAAACTGCATTTAGACACGCTGGAACCACAGTTAACGAATCGATGCAATTAATGACCAGAGATTGCTTTCCTCTTTTCTCTTCTTTTATGCTGCAGCACCTGAGCACTTCAGAAGGCATTCAGTGTTTCTTTTGTTTGCAGTCTTTCTCTAAAGATTACATCAATCTTACAGTCCTGTATCTCTGCCCCCCAGTTGGACATCCTGTTCTTTATACTCGGCTTGTTATTCACATTCTATCTATTGAATGTTCTCTTGGCAGCTCTGGAAATGCTGCGTTACTTCTGTAATGTTAGTTGATTCATGGTTTCCCGCTAAATATACAGTATCTAGCACAGTCACTGTCAGTTGTTGTGGTGGAGGCTGTATTATTAGTGGTTCATGCTCATACTTAGGGTTAAGAATTAGAATAAAGTATTAAACATTCCTGGATAGTAACATATTGCTTAGGGCTGCAAGATTGGAGAATTGCAAATTGCAATTTTTCTGCAATTTTTTGCTTGTTTGTAAGGCTGCACAATTACAACAGTAATGTTTATTATTTTGTTTAATATTTTCACTTACTAGTACTACTATAACAACAACAATAATAATTGTTGATATTATTTTTTATTAAATGAACATATTAAACAACACAACAAAATATTTTGGGATTTTTTTTTAAATTGTTGTGTGTGTGTGTGTGTGTGTGTGTGTGTGTGTGTGTGTGTGTGTGTGTGTGTGTTAAAAACCTCCAGTTTTTTGTGCTTGTTTTTAAGTCTGCATAATTTGGCCCAATTTGTTGTGATTATAATGACATTAAAATGATATATAATAATTACATACAATAACATAATGAAATCATAAATTATATATAATAATTACATACTATAAATATTACAAGAGTTATACAAGAATTATTTTATTTTGTTTAAAAAGTTTCATTTACTACTACTACTACTACTAATAATAACAACAACAACAGCAACCATTATTATTTTCATTATTATTGTTGTTAAATTAACGTATTAAACAAAAATTAAATATTTGTAGAAAAGTTGGGTAGAAAGATTTGAGTAAAAAAATCCAATTGCAATTTTTCTGATAAAAATTGTGATTGGTATTTTAATAAAAAAAATCAGGTTTTTGTGCTAATTTGTAAGGCTGCACATTTGGACCAAGATTTTGTGATTATATATCAATATGGTTATGTAATAATAATAATAATAATAATAATAATAAGTAGTAGTAGTAAATAAAATATTAAACAATGTAAATGATAAGTAATACTATTGTAATATTTTACTGTAAAATAAAAAATACAAATTTATGAAACAGTATTTATGAAAAATACAATAATAATAATAATAATAATAATAAACAGTAGTAGTATTAAATAAATATTAAACAACGTAAATGACAAGTGATAATATTGTATTGTAATATTTTACTGTAAAATAAAATTTTATAAAATAATATTTAAGAAAAATACAATAATAATAATAATTTCAAAACAACAGCACAATTATAATACTAATATTTATAGCTGTCTTAAAGGGATAGTTTACCCAAAATGAAAATTTTGTCATGTGGGACCTTTGATTACCCACATTCTTTAAAACTGCTTGGTTATTCACATTCTTTAAAATATCTTCTTTTGTGTTCAACTGACGAAAGAAATTCATACAGATTTGGAACAACTTGAGGGAGAGTAAATAATGACAGAAAGTTAAATTTCAAACATTTTAATTAAATTTCAAACATTAAACCATGAGCTTTTATTTTGGCGAAAAACCACAGGAGCCATTAAAGCTTCTCATTTGTTGACTACAGCCTAGCAACCACAAAATGCACCATAGCGACAGAACGCAAGAGTGAAATCTCTCAAATGCGTTTTCCAGAGCGCGAGTGTTGTACCTGCAGAGCTGCAGGACTTTCAGAGGTGTGCATTGATTGAGTGTCTGGAGCAGCAGAGGACAGAATAACTCACCCGTCTTTTAACTGCACACTCTTCAGATCCTCCGGTCCCTCCACACACGCTCATAAGTCTCGTCCGCAGCCGCATGAAGCTCGCTGTGTGCCTGATCGATTTAGCGTTTGTAACGGCCGATGGGTTCATGAGTAATATCTCATTTACGTAAATCAACTCAGTGTGTGGCAGCGTCCGGTCATGAATGGATATTGAGGTGTGTGTTCTCTTACCCACGGCCCTGCGCTTGTAACAGCAGCTCGAGATGACAACAGATGTCACAGGATTGTGATGCCCATAGAGGCTTTCAGCAGATGTGCTGTGATCCCACCGGATGAGGCTGTGGAACTGACATCTGTGTTAGGTAGCACTGCAAGAAATTAAATAGAAATTAAATGGTTGTGTTCGTCACAAAACAGGTCATTTTTATATTGAAATGAATTTATTAATGAATGATAATGGAGTGATATTATATATCTAAATGATAAAAACGGGTAATTAACAAAACGTAACTGAGAAGATGAGAGAAGTAAAAATCATCTGTCAATTTCAGTGGGTGAAGAATATCTTTCTCTGGTTGCTGTCTTCTCCTCCTCCTCAGAAAGTGATGTTGTAGTGAAAACATCCGGTGTAATGTGAGTTTTCCAGGAAATGCATGCACTGTCTGCTTCTCGTAAATACTGCTGTTTATTGTGCATGTTATTTTTTGACAGACATTGATGTTGTGATATTCAAATGATGTGGATTTGAAAACAGATGGATTGTAAGATAGTAGTTGTTTATTTTTTTAGTCGGCAAGTATGTATGTATATGTTATGTGGATGATTTTAGTTGTAATATTCCAAACAATAGCCTGCTGAAGTTTTTGACAGACGTGATAACATGCGTGTGAAGTGAACCATTTGAATTTTGGGTGTTATAAAATATGCTGGAGAAATTGTAAATGCTTTTTGTCCATTATACTTATTTTCCAGAATGAAGCTTATTTCGTTGCTTAAATAAAATCTGATACTCTACTGACACGATTGGCTTGTCAAAAATGTTACATTCAGCTGTCGCAAATTCGTTGTCGTTTGAATTTTTATTATTTTTAAACCAGAAAAGTGGTTTTGATGCTAATTGGTACACTGTAAAAAAATGACCGTGGTAAAAAACTGTGAAAAAGCTACGGTAAAAACCTGTTAAATGGTTAACGGTAAGTTCCCCTAATATATATACGGTGAAAAACTGTAATAGACATTTCAGACAATTTTACGGTGAAATACCGCTTTTGGAAGTGAAAAAGAATGTAAAATTTACAGGGAAAAACTGTAAATTGACGTTCCCAGAATTCACTGCATTGCATTTCAAATTTTGTTTGAATTTGATGTTTTTTCTTTGAAATAACTAGGTTTCTTCTTAGTTTTTTCTTATCAGTTATGTTTATTAGGGTTGTATGTTACATCTAATGTTGTTAAATTAATGTTTATTGCATATTTCAGTTTCATATTTCATAATTCATCATGATGGTGTTTAGTGCTTGTGTGAATGACACTGTGCACATTCTATATATGTTATTATTTAAAAGCTGCTTGTGATGGGCTTTGGTTCATCATGTGACTCTCATCACCTTCTGCATTTGGTGGTTATCAGTGTAATACAAAGGTACAAAACAGATTTCGGTACTTCAATAGCTTGGTATATTAACATTATATCAGTTAATGAAATGACAGTATTTAAATGTAAATTTAAGTTAAAACTGTAAAACCTAAAACGTTGCTACCGTATATTTTACGGTAGAATTCCGGCATCCACAGCTACCGTAAATTTTACGGAATTGTTTTTACAGTGTAATATACAATTATAATATATAATAATATGTTGTATTAGTTTTGTATTTTAGTCTTCATTTTAATTTTAGTCAAGTTTAGAATTATAGTATTTATTAATATTTTGAATAAGCTTTTAGATTAGTTTTCATTTTAATTTGAGTAATTTTTCTATGTACTTATGTCATTTTTTTTAGCTTTTTATTTGATGTTTCTATATAGCTTTATTTTTTTTATTTCATTTTTAAATGTAAAATATTTTATTTTTTATTTATTTCTAATTTTCATTCAAGTATTAAGGTTTAATATTAATATTTTATCCTCATTTCAGTTTTATTTCAATTACCAATCATTTTTAATATTTAGTTAACAGTAACAACACTGGTTAAATACAACATAAAATTACATTTCGTGATCATTTCACTTACACATTTCCAAGTAAAAGCAAATATTAAGCTGGAAACAATTTAGGGTGAAAATTGATTGTATTGATCAGGATTTAACTGTAATGGTTAGAATATGATGTTATTTGTTAATAATATTTCTTCCTGCCTACAGCCTTGGTGATATCAATAGAAAAGAGGCCTTCAGAGACAGAGAAAGTTATCGTGTTTGATGAAAGTCAATGAAAGTGAACTGTTCTTGGGACTATCCTTTATTAAAAGAATAAACAGCATGAATTTTTGATTTGTGACGTGTTGGTCATTATATTTCCTTCTCCCCTGTCCGCAGGGGGAGCTGTTGAGCCCATGCCGCTGCGACGGCTCCGTGCGCTGCACCCACCAGCCCTGTCTGATTCGCTGGATCAGCGAGAGAGGCTCCTGGAGCTGCGAGCTCTGCTACTTCAAGTACCAAGTCCTGGCCATCAGCACCAAGAACCCGCTGCAGGTAAAGCGTCAGCCTCAAACTGCAAAGTATCTGGGTCAGAGCATAGCACTGGCTAGCGTCTCTATTTATAGGCTTCTACAAGCAAAGCAAGAAGATGCCATCTCACTGTGTTTTTTAATGCTGTGTGTATCAGTGGCAGGCGATTTCTCTGACGGTGATTGAGAAGGTGCAGATCGCAGCCATTATCCTGGGCTCACTCTTCCTCATCGCCAGTATCTCGTGGCTGGTGTGGTCTTCTCTCAGCCCGTCTGCCAAGTGGCAGCGCCAGGACCTGCTCTTCCAGATTTGCTACGGCATGTACGGCTTCATGGACATTGTGTGCATAGGTGAGAAGCAAAACACCATGGATTTATCCTTTTTTTTAACGTTAGGACCTCTTTTTGACTTCCTATAGACTTTTAGCATTACAAACCAAACAATGAGAAATTTGAATAACACCCCTAATATACAAACATTTACATATACATATGAATGGATATATGTGTAAATGTGTTATAGGGAAATTATAATATAAACAGTTGGTAATATATCATTTATACTGAATAAATAAATGATACTTTTTAAGCATGTTTTGATCTTGGTTAAGTCTAATTTCTACATATACTAATACATTTTAATTTATAAATATATAAGTTATTTAGTACTATAATTTTTTATATATATATTACTATTATGTAAAATTAAATATTTATTTTTTAATATTGTATCAAAAGAAATTATATAAAATATAAATAAATTGTTTAGATAGATAGATATAATAAATATCTTAATTTTTATTCAGAATACAAGAACTAATTTTACTTATGTTAATTTATGTAATATATTACTATTATTATTTATAAATTTTTCTATTATTAAAAATAAGGTTTATATAAATTATATATAGTATATTGTGAACAGAAAATATTAATATAAAATAATGTTTGCAATGTATGAACTCGTGTTAATTTATGTAATATATTATAAAATAATATTAACCTAGATGAACTGATGCTGTCAAAAATGTTGCTAGCTCATGACAAATTGAAGCTTATTGTAAAGAGAGAACTTTCATATGTTTATGGATGGATCCGTAACATCCACTAATCTGTAATTCCTCACAGGCCTTATAATCCACGAGGGCTCCTCCGTGTACAGAATCTTCAAGCGATGGCAGGCTGTAAACCAGCAGTGGAAAGTATTGAACTATGAGAAGTCGAAGGACTTGGGAGACCCTTTGAGCTCCAGCAGTAAGGCAGGCAGCCGCGGCTCGCGCAGCAACCCACACGGCCTGGCCAGCGGCAGCAGGGGGGGCCAGCGAGTGCGCAGGTTAAGGACTATCCTCAACCACCACTGCGGCTACACCATCCTCCACATCCTCAGCCAGCTGCGGCCCAGCGACACGCGGCTCGGCACCGCCACCAACCGCGAGGTGGTGATGCGGGTCACGACCGTATGAGGAAAGAGAAGCGAAGACACACGTTTTCTGCCTTTTCCTGCAAAAGACAGCGTTACGATACCAGGATGATCGCGATTTTCCTTGCGTAACGACTTTTTCAACGGACAGGAACGCACACGAACAATGCGTAGGACATTGGCGCCAGTCGTTCCTGGAGTTTCTATTGGCGAGACTCTCTCATGATCTAGCACACTATTGCATTTTTAAGTTCGATTTCCTCGCTGGTGTTGTTTTTTTATCGATACGGTTTTTAAAACGTTTTGATTTTCTAAGGGAGAATGGTACATGAAGTGACACCGACGTGTGATGTATATGGTGACTCATACGGACCTATTGTTGTAAATGATGTTTACGGATGCTTCTGACGCAGCAAGAGAGCCAACCATAACCAAACGATCACGACACAATAACCAGGGAAACGAGATACGAATTGTTACATACTAAAATATATCAAAGGGGAGGGTGCAATAAGACATAATAAGATTATTCAGAGAATAAAAAGACGTAAACATTTAAAAAGAATTTGATCTTCTCTGCAATAAAGATACCTGTACATTTTACAGTGACCTTTGCATGAGGGTAGAGTTTTATGCCTCCTCGACACATGGACATGATGAATTTGTTTTATTCAGAATGGTGCTCGTTTGAATAAACACTACTATTCATCTGCTGTTTGTGAAATGCATCATCACACAGGCTTTTGTTTGTTTAAGTGGCCTCCTCTCACATATAACACACCTTTACTACTTATTTTGTTCGCGGTTTGGAACGTAACCTTTGAGCAATGGCTCATCACATGCAGCGCTTTCATTTGAATGTGAACAACACTGAATTACAAGCATTTTTACCATATAATGCACAAATGCAGCTTGATTTGAAAAGAACGACTGATTAGCAGACAACCATCCATATTATAGTCTTCTGTTTTCTAGTTCAATTTATATTATTATGAATGCATACAATTACCAGTTCTTTTAAATGTAGATTGCAGGTAGTTCTCACAACAACAACAAAAAAATCGCTCACTCATGTTGTTTCAAACTCTATTCTTCTGTTGAACATAAAGATGTTTTGAAAAAAGTCTATTTTGGTCAGAAAGAAGGTGGTGATTTACATAATCATGCTCTAAAAACGACACTAAAACTAGTCCACGCAACACATGCGTTACACTAGTCTTCTGAAGTATTTTACTTTTTAAAATTTAAAATGTTTAGGTACCGTCCCTTGTTGATCTCAAGTAGCATTTGTCATTGTTAATTCCTCTTTTTTTTATAGCATTTTTTCATAACAAAACATAACAGTATGATTTATTTTATACACCTTATTTTTCCACGAGGAAATAAGCCGTTTTGTACAGCTACTAAAAATAGCTTGAAGTGAATGACACCGGAAGCCAGACCCATTAAATTTACAAATGGCCACTTCCACTCTTAATTCTGTTGAAGCATGTAGGCTACATTAGATATAACTTTACATAGATAATGTTAGCAAGCTATTTGGACACTAAAATCATGTAAACACACATACAATTTACTTCTTTGGGCGATATTGAAACTGAAGATTTAATATTCACAAACTCGCCCCATTTACTTCAAGATTAAAGAATTTAAAAAGACTTCTTGAAGGACATCTCCAGAATCCAGATTCAGTACGTTAAACTCAATCGATGAAATTTGTGACTGTTTTTGTGGTAATCAACGTGCCACAGATTTCCTGGATTAATCTCAATGTATTAAATCTAGAATTTTAGTTGGTCATATGTTAGTGGTCATATTTACCGTTGTTCGGCGAATTTCCCGGGAGAAATCCTGTTATTTAGGAACACACAAAATCGGGAATTTCGTGTCAGGGCAAAAGAACAACAGAAAGCTGTTCGACTTCTGTGTGAGCTGTACTTCATCAATGTTTTTTCACTAGAGGGAGCAGCTTGGCGAATTCGTGTGGGTTCCACTGATAACAGGTGCAATGCATTTATGATAATACTGAATATTTTCCTTGGTCATGACTCAGTATTAAGCTGTTTTTACTCTCTCAGGAACAAGAACGCTTGTGAGCCCAACAAACATCTCCAACTCTTCACGCTGTGTCTTGACCTTGATCTGATGCAGCATTGTTTTAGTGCCTCATAGATTATCACTCCAGGTTACAAGCGTGAGGCCTCCTGGGTGCCACTATCATTGGGCGGCCCTTGCAGAGGTCACAGTGCTGCAGGGGAGGGCGTCTGTCACAAGCCTTCACCTGGCAGATGTGTGTCAACGCCAGGAGCCCACTGCGAGTCCTTTCACAATGTCACAGCGCTCAAACATCCACACACAGCAGCACCAGAGTCAGAGTTTATCCATGTTCTGTGATGATGATACTGCGTGTTATTAGATTGTGTAATGGCTTAGTTCATCCACATGCTTATATTTACTTAGGAGTTAATGATCCTGGTAAGCATATTTTGGCCTTATTTGTAGAGAATTAGTAGATTACATGCACATGGTCCCTGATACCATTCAGGAACAACATGGAGGGGGAAAAATAGTTTAAAGTGGAAAGATAGTGGATGTGGATAGACAGAAGGCTTCTAAAGTCACAAAAATTTTTACTTATTTTTTTTTCAGGCCTAGAAAAGTCATGTAAATTATATATATATATATATATATAATGACTAAATATTGCCCTGATGTAGCCAATTAATGAGCAAATAATCTTGATGACTAAAGTTTGTGAAATATATATTTAAAAAAATAAAAAAGATATGTATATATATATATATATATATATATATATATATATATACATATTGATAGATTAACATTAAGTAAATATATTATATATATATATTTATATATAGGATAAATATATGTGTGTGTGTGTGTGTGAGAGAGAGAAATTAATCATGTTTATAATATATTATTTTTATTATATATTTTGATTAATTGCCCGCAGAATGGATGGATAAAATATGATTAATTATTATTATGAAGTCATTTCTACATCCATCCATCTGTCTGTCTATCTATCTATCTTTTTTTGAGAGAGAGAGAGAGAGAGAGAGAGAGAGAGAGAGAGAGAGAGAGAGAGAGAGAGAGAGAGAGAGAGAGAGAGAGAGAGAGAGAGAGAGAGAGAGAGAGAGAGAGAGAGATCTGTTTGATGAGTGGTTTGGGGAATGGTTGGGGAATGGATGGATAGATGGATGGATATCCAATTCACAGCTCAAGTCCCAACCTGTCCGTAAAGGCATCATTTCTTACAGCACCAGTGGGAGAAAAGCCAAACTGACTCTAAAAATGGCAGCGACAATGGATTATCACCAAAATACATTCCCCTTTGAGAGATTATAAAAATAAAGCCAGAGCTACGAGTGTAGTAAGCGGCTTCATTCATCACTCGGCCTACCGGCTACTGCAGCTTCAGATTTATCAGACTCACACACCGTGTCCTGGATGAAAGTTTATTGTGATTTCATCTACTCTGCACTCCACTTCACATGGTGATAAAACAGTATAAACAGCCATCATTGCACCAAAGCCAAGAACCCCGGCAACGTTCACGAGACAAGCTCAGTACGACACATACGGTGCAACCGCACCAGTTGACAATTGACAACAAATGACAAGTAATCATCCCGACTAATCACAGTGACAAATTCACTCTTAACTTAAGGAGAAAGCATAAAATACAAATCAAATAATAAACATAAGTGCTAGTCAAATAAGAGGACGCTTTTAAACCAATGTAAAAAATGATACAAAGTTGAATAGAATTAAAATGATTTAAAAGAAAGCACAATTATTATTAGGTTTTACATACATCATTAGACGTCCACATATATTCAGTAAATAAATAAAGCACAATTAAAGTTATATTGAAAGCAAAACCTTGATTATTTAGTGTGCAATTACAGAGCTCTGTCACAAAAATGTATTATTAAACATTATATATATGACAAAAAACTATTTTAAAACATATTCTTCTGGTTATTTTGAGTAAACAAGACCGTTTAATAATAATAATAATAATAAACAATTCAATTTTAACAAGGAATACATTTCAGCATAAATTTGATATAAACTGCTGTGTGTCATATGTAGCTGACTTTCTCCTGGTATTTTGGCTTGTTCAGTTTCTAGTCAGTGATGACATCCTGTGTCGTGCTGCCGCCACTTAAAAATATGTAGCAAACGTAACCATCCCAAATATAAAATTTGGGTCTGCCAACGGAATGCTTTAGTGTTGTCAGAGTGACATCACTTATGTATCATTTCAACACATTTTTATAATCGGGCTGGCGTCAATGAAACGTTTAGAAATATAATTTTAGCTGTTCTAGGAGATATCTTCGTCTGCTGACGCACATCCCAAAGATAGCTTAAATATTTAAGAAATATAATTCTCTAATTACCAGAGCAAATCAGATTAAATTCCTCCATGATTTAAAAAAGAGGCCTATTTTAAATATTAACATTTTCAGACATTACAGTTCAACATGGGCTTTGTGCAGAATGGAATACTAGCATACTGCTTCCTGTACAGTATACACTGTATTCAGCGTACTACACTTAAACATTTTTTTATGCAAGTTAGAATGCATTATGTAATGATAATTTTTTTTTTAAACAATAGTATGCCACACCGTTGTCACATGACCTCACTATATTCATATTGAGTTCTGCAAGGGAAAAGATTGTTCTGCACTTTTTATGTAGTATGCAAGCAGATTTTCCAGTTAAAAAAAATAAAAAAATAAAAATTATAACAGTAATAGTTAAAAAAAAAAAAAATGATTTAAGCTGTTTTTAAAACCAGCTTACATTAAAAAACAAACAAACAAAAAAAAAACATAATATGTAATTATTTGACCTTAATGTAATGATAATGAGATTTTTGCATTATGGCATTAAGAATTAGTTAGGGGGAAAGGGTGCATAGTTCTAAAGAAAATTATGTAAAAAAAATAAAACCTTAATAATAATAATAATAATTATAACAAAACTACTACTACTATTACTACTACTAATAATAAAAATAATGTTTTTACCCAAATCATAAGCAGATTTTACAGTAAAAAGTAATAATAATAAATGTCGTTTTACATGTTTAACTAATATACTGTGCTAAAATAAATCTTAATTTTTGGCAGTTCAATTGAATAAGTCAAGAGAGATATGCAAAAATGTGGTGCCTCATTCATCACAATGAATGATCTAGTAATCGAGTGTGTTGCGTTGTGGGATATATAATTCCACACACTGTGCTCTGTTATACCATCAGTATAAATCACTTTGTTGAATTTCTCATTTGTAAGTTGCTTTGGAAAAATCGAATATCTTTGCTCTGCATACTGTATACTGCAGAAATGGTAAGAGTAGTATGATAGTATGCTATTCCGAACAGCCATGTTTCTCTTCCTAGTCAAACACAAAGTTTGATGTGTTTTAAGGTGATGGCTTCTCTGCAGGTGATATCTTAAGAAACAGCCCAATGTTTTGTGTTTATGACATGGTTTGAAATGATTCTAAAATGCAAGAAGTGCTCCACTGAAATGCATAAAAGATAATAAAACACTAAAATAAAATATACAAAGCTAAAATGGCATTTCCACGTGAACATCCATGACACCATCCTGGCATGTATCAACGCACATGTTCAGACGGCTGCTCCTCACAGGTACGGGTACTGGTTGAGTTTCCTCTGGCTGAGGGGAAACGCCGCAGACCGCTGGTAGGACGGTGTGGACAGCTGCTGTTGCTGGTACGGAGCTGAAGCCTGACACATGACGCCCATGGCACTGTTCTTCTGCAGAAGGCTGAGAGAGGCGGAGTACGGCCCGGCGGTGCGCGTGTGTCGGCCGGAGGAAGAGGAACAGGAGGAACCGGCCGAATGGTGCAGCTGGTCCACGGCCTGCGACACCGAGGCCAGGGCTGCAGATGCAGGGTATGCGTACAGACTGGAGGCGGAGCCGAAGAGCGACGCTTCATGAAGCCTGTAGGAGTGGGAGGGGCCTGTAGGGGGGTAGGTGGGCTGGCGTCTCAGGGATCCGCCCCCTGCACGGTCATGGGATGACATCATCGATTGCTGTGCCTGTTGAATGAATCAAAAGCATAAAGAATCACTTGATGACTCTTGATTTTGCCACGAAATCACCCTTAGAAATGGTATGGCACAAAATTTTCTTTCATGTCATGTTGTGTTTGCTGTTGAAACAAGAAGCTGGGCCAGATACACTACCTGTCATAGATATTTATTATTATTATCATCATCATCATTATTATTTTTAAGTCTCTTATGCTCACCAAGGATGCATTTTTAAAAAATCAAAAATACAATAAAAACAGAAATTATATGAAATAGTATTACAATTTAAAAGAACTTTTGTATATAAATATATTAAAATGTAATTTATTCCTGTGATGCAAAGTTGAGATAATTACAGTCTTCAATGTCACATGATCATTAAATTAATATTTTTTATTCAGCAAAGATGTATTAAACTGATTAAAAGTGATGGGATGATTTAAAAAAGGGAAAGGATTAATTGAAATCATCAAATATGACAGTAAAGACACTTATAACAAAAAATTTCATTTATCTTCTGTAACATTATTAATGTCTTTACTCTCACTTTTTATTAATTTGATCAATGTATCCTTGCTGAATAAAAGTATTAATTTCTTAAAAAACAAACAAACAAAACAAACAAACAAAAAAAAAACATACTGACCACAAACCTTTAACTTTAGATGACCTCAAAGCTAACAGGCATTGACTAAAAGCCACAGACTTTACTTCTGATGTCATGTGGTCTTTAATAACCGGAGTGGACCTGTACAGATGTACCTGGCTCAGGTTGAGAGGCTGAGATCTGTTTGACGCCGCTCTCTGATGCCGGTCGCTGGACTGTGAGGCCGTTCCTTTCTTTGATTTCCCAGAACTATTAGTGCTTTGCTCTACAAATACAGAAAAAAGATCTTAAAGTGTCAAATCTTTACAACCAAGACTTTATCTTATGTGCACTTACATATGTATATCCATGTCTATTTAATATTCAACAACTTGTTGTGGTGGTGAACCAATCATAACAGAGGTCGTTTTCATATAAAAAGTACAGTAACAAAAAGAATAAATAAATCCTGGTTAATTCTAAAATGGTCATTTAAAACTGATTCATTTTGATGTAACAACCCTTGTGTATCATGAATGGAATGGAAGGGAAATGAAGGGGAAAAGCTGTAGTGCAGAATGTGTGTAAGCTCAGTATTTATACGATTAGAAGTCAGAATGAGTCTCACTGACCTCCTGACGCGCCGTCCCAGAGCTGTGTCTTCACCGACGGCGTGACCACGGCTAGAGACTTGGAGTGTGTGTTGTTCTCAATGAAGTTTGGAAGGCATTTGGGGCTGAGAGGGCTGCTGGTGGAGGAGTCCGAGTCCTGGGAGTCATGCACAGTCACACAGCTGATGACGTTTGTGCGCTGGTTCACACTACAGCTGCCACACAAGAGAAGAACCATGAGGAGAAATGAAGTAAGCCTCTTAGGCTTACCAAGGCTGTATTCCTTTGATCAAAAATACAGGAAAAACAGTTTTGAAATATTGTAACAATTTACTTTTTTATTTGAATATATTTTTAAATGTAATTAATTTTTTGTGATCAAAGCTGAATTTTCAGCATCATTCAGTCTTCAGTGTCACATGATCCTTCAGAAATCATTCTAATATGCCGATTTGCTGCTCAAGAAACATTTCTGATTATTATCAATGTTGAAAACAGTTGTTCTGCTTAATATTTTTTGTGGAAAACGCAATATGTTTTTTTCAGGATTGCATGATGAATAGAAAGTTTAAAAGAACAGCATTTATTTGAAATAGAAATTTTGTGTAACATTAAATAGACAAAAAAAAACAACAACATCAACAACACACACACACACACACACACACACACACACACACACACACAACATCTACAATATAACTACACCAAGAGTTTTGGTTGGAATGTGAAAGTGATGTTGCACCTTTCAGGAGGAAACTTCCTGTCGTCCTCGTCCTCAGTGTCGCTGTGGATGGTGATGATGCTGACGGCGGGGCTGGGCGTGTCAGAGATGATGATGGGCTGAGACACATCACCGCAGCTGTGTGCTACTGAAGAAGCTGGCTGCTGGGACGACGTGGGTCTGAGACAGAAAACAGATTTTAATTGAATACATAGTACCATATTTTGGAAAGTCTGACTTGAAATCAACTAGTTTATTATGCAACATTTTCCAATCTATTTAACACTATCCAGACACTCGTTTAAGATGGTGGCTCATTCTGAAACTCATTAACAGCGTTACCTGGCTTTGCTCTCGGCATGTCGACCCTTTGACCTCTTTACTCCACTCTGCTGTGTTCGACTGCTGGCTGCCCCTGTGTGGGAGGGCTGTGCGCTCACGTTACGCCCCTGCACAGAGCCTTGCTGCGTCCCATCGCACTGACCTCCATGTCGACCCCTGACAGAGTGTATTAAATACATGCTGTTTTGAGAACTGTAATTGGTTATTAGCTATTTGCAATTCGTAAAAATCAGTTTTCATTGCAGCAGTATGTTGTTCTACATTATAATCAGCAGCAACAAAGTCCCAGTGTCAATCTGCAGTGATTTCTATTGGCTAACAAAAGGAAATACATTTGGGAACAGCTGGGTGCAATATTCCAGTTTGTTACTTTTAAATTGTTTTCACACTTAGTACATTTGCAAAATGTTTTTTCATCATCAACATAAGTACCACCGGAAGCTTTTAACACGGTAATCAGACAACAAAGCACATGTGAATCAAGCAAAACGTGTCAAGAACCTGTCCAGGTCATATTTCACTTTAAAATAAAAGCAGCTCGTAAGTGTATTTACTTGTCTCATTAGTGTTTAGCGCAGTTGCCAAGTGTGTTCAGCTGATTTCAATTAGTGATTTGTTAAATGGGTATAAAAAAGGTCATTATACCGCGCCAGAAGAGTGTAAAGACCATCGACTCTTCCGTGCGACTCCACCGGGCAGGGACACCAGCAAGGGACATAAATATCGCTTTTTATTTATCCTCTTTCCTACTACTTGTTTCGCTTCTGTTTTAGTTTTTATAACCAATTCTTACTATGTGTTTTCAGATCACTACTATCACTACCACTCACAAACCACGCATCACACACTGTAGGCTGCGCAATCCTAACAACCTGCGCACTTTGACTATGTCTGCTAATACATTACTTTCTTTTTCTTTTGGTCTCTGGAATTGTCAGTCTGCTGTCAACAAAGCAGATTTCATCTTCCATTACCAGTCATTCAAGGCTAAACCTCGGCCCTGACAGAGGCCTGGATCAAACCAGAGGACAATGCTACACCTGCAGCACTCTCCAATAATTTCTCCTTTTCCCACACCCCCCGTTTGACTGGAAGAGGTGGAGGTACTGGTCTGCTCATCTCTAATAATTGGAAATTTACTCCTTTACCATCTCTGAGTATCAACAGCTTTACATTCGGTTACTATTACCTACCCTCTAAAACTCTATTTTGTAGTGTTACGACAAGAAATACCTCTAGTATGACAAACCGATTAATATCACTACCACAGCCGTCCAGGGGTTTTATTTGTGTAGTTATCAGTCGTACTACCAAACAACTTTCCCTACATGATGCGAAATAACGTGGAAGGCAGTCCTAACCGAGATGCATGGATGGAGATGTCTGTATGCCAGCTACTAAACGCCCAGAAAGAAGCCACCCACCTATAAACAGTTTGTCTTCACTCTGGCCCGGGTTGGGTTCCTTATGGGTGTCTGAGTTCTCGGTCCAACACAAGCATGGATATAGTTTCCATTCAGGCTTTCTTTAACTTTCGTAAAACACAGTGGTGGTGACCATTTCCGGAGCAAAACAAAATCTTATCCCAAAACAAAGAAGGGGAGAACAATAAAAGGGACAACGAGAGCACTAGTCCATAACATGAACCCTCATGCCTCTTCTCTTCCCCGTGTTAAAAAAAAATTTTTTTTTAAAGAGCCCGCTGATCACATACCCCCCGCCTTCTTATTCACAGGAGAGTGACATCACCTGGGCACTGTTCCATTGTCAGTCAGTACTATTCCTATTTAAATACCTAACAGTAGTTGTTTATCGACCTCCAGGACCACTAGGTAACTTTGTGGAAGAATTAGATGTGTTGCTCTCAACCTTTCCTGAGGATGGTACTCCCTTAGTTATACTTGTAGACTTCAACATCCACCTTGATAAACCTGCAAACTTCCACACTCTACTTGCCTCTTTTGATCTCAAGAGTGTGTTAACTACGGCTACTCACAAATCAGGCAACCAACTGGACCTTATTTACACACGACACTGCTCATGTGCTGGTTACTCCACTGCACACCTCAGATCACTTCCTCCTCACTCTTAACCTCAACATGATTCCTGACACAACACATACCCCTCCACATGTCACTTTTCGGCGTAACTTACGCTCACTCTCACCCTCCCGGCTATCTGCTATGGTTTCAACTTCGCTTCCTCCCCCTAAACAGTTAACATCTCTTGATGCTAACAGTGCTACTGATACTTTCTGTTCCACTCTGACGTCTTGTTTAGATACTTTCTGCCCCTTATCTTCCAGGCCAGCCCGTACCACCCCTTCTGCCCCTTGGCTATTTGACGTTCTCCGGCGAACATCGTTCTAAGCTCAGGGCTGCAGAAAGGGTATGGCACAAATCACAAAATCCTACTGACCTTAATTTATATCAATCACTCCTCTCTGACCTCTCTGCTAATGTCTCCACTGCTAAAAGAACATTACATGACAAAATTAACAATTTCGCCTAACTCTCGCATGCTCTTTAAAACATTTTAAACATTCCCTCCTTTGTCCTCCTCCTCCCCCTCCTTCATCAACCCTAACAGCTGATGACTTTGCCACATTCTTCATTAATAAAACTACAAACCTCACTGCACAATTCTCCACACCACAACCAAGTGTTCAACCAAGTCTCTGCCTTTCTCATACAGAACAACCTCCCGGACAGCAACCAATCTGGCTTCAGAAGTGGACATTCGACCGAAACTGCCTGGTTCTCAGTTGTTGAAGCCCTAAGATTTGCAAGCGCGGCTTCCAAGTCTTATTTATCTTGCTGGAACTGTCCTCTGCTTTTGATACGGTCAACCACCAGATCCTCCTGTCAACCCTATTGAGAAAGGGCATCTGAGGAACCGCACTCCAGTGGTTTGAGTCTTACCTCTCAGATAGGCCCTTCAAGGTATCCTGGAGAGGTGAGGTATCCAAGTCGCAACATCTAGCTACTGGGGTGCCTCAGGGCTCGGTTCTTGGACCACTTCTTTTCTCTGTCTACATGGCATCACTAGGTTCTGTCATTCAGAAACATGGCTTTTCATATCACTGCTATGCTGATGACACTCAACTCTACCTCTCATTCCATCCTGATGAGCTGACAATAGCTGCTTGCATCTCAGCATGTCTAACAGACATTTCTTGCTGGATGAAGGACCATCACCTTCAACTCAACCTAGCTAAGACAGAACTGCTTGTAGTTTCAGCAAACCCATCACTTCATCACAATTTCACCTTCCAGTTAGGCTCATCAACCATAACTCCTTCAAAAACAGCCAGAAAGCTTGGAGTTGTGATAAGCTGAATTTCTCAGACCACATTGCTAAAACTGCCCGGTCCTGCAGATTTGCTTAAAACATCAGGAAGATCAGGCCCTTTCTTTCGGAACATGCAACAAAACTCCTAGTTCAAGCTCTTGTTCTACCCAGACTTGACTATTGCAATGCTCTCTTGGCAGGTCTTCCAGCCAATTCCATCAAACCTCTACAATTAATCCAAAAATGCCACTGCAAGATTAATCTTTAATGAGCCGAAAAGAACGCACGTCTCACCTTTGTTCATCAATTTGCACTGGCTACCAATAGCTGCTCGCATAAAATTCAAGGCATTAATGTTTGCCTACAAAACCACCTCTGGCTCTGCACCCCTTTACCTAAATTCAGTACTTCAGACCTATGTGTCCTCTAGAAGCTTGCATTCTGCAAGTGAACAACGCATTATTGTGTCATCCCAAAGAGGCACAAAATCACTTTCACTGACTTTTCATTAACTGTTCCCACCTGGAATGACCTGCCCAACTCAATCCAAGCAGTTGAATCCTTAGCCATCTTCAAGAAACGGCTAAAAATGCAGCTCTTCCAACTTTATTTGACCCTCTAACTCTAATTCTATTTTATCTATCTGTCTTCTTTTTATTTAAAAAACAAACAAAAAAAAAAAAAACCACACACACTTGACCCTTGCATATTAATAATTGCACATTTATTCTCTAACTGCTAGCTTTTCTTGAAACACTAACACTAGCTTTCTTTTTTCTATTCTTTCTACTTGTTTCTATAAAAAAAAACACTAGGTTTCTTTTTTCTATATTCTATCTACTCGTTTTCTTTTAAAAAAACAAACAAAACAAAATAAAAAACCTTGCTACGTGTACTGCGTTAGGCTAACCGAGACTTGTCATAGCACTTGCATGTTGTTGCTCTTTTGTTGGTCTTGATTGCTTCTATTGTCCTCATTTGTAAGTTGCTTTGGATAAAAGCATCTGCTAAATGACTAAATGTAAATGTAAAATCTCTAAAGAAAAAAAGGAATATTTTTAATACTTACAGTATTGTTTACAAATGATTAAAATAATTTAGTTTTTACATACAATGGGTGGGGGAGGTGTATATTAAAAACAAAGATCAATTATAAATTGATATAACTATAAAAATACTATTGTTTTGCTTTTTTTTTTACAAAATTTACTTTTATTAGTAGTAACAGTAACATGCAAAATCAAATTTTTATATGAAAAAAATTATATATTCTACTCTCATTAAATGTACCATTATTCTTTCTATAGTATTATACTGAACTGACCAACAACTTCAGTGATTATAAAAGGAGCGCTCTTTACTTTGTGCAATTCAGTTGCAAATTGAACAAAAGTTTGTTTTTCAAGGCACTTTGTGATTTTTCTTACTTCATACATGAAAAGCGCAAAACTTTGATTTCTTGATGATTTGATATTTTATAACAGAAATTTTATAATATCAAAATAAAGCAAAAAATGGAAATAAATGACTAATAGTCAGTAATTGCTGCTGCCATCTACTGGATATAGTGGTAATTTGATGTCTTATTTTTATTTTATATTAAATAAGTGTATATTTTGGTCATCTTATTAAAAACAACATTTAAATAGGATCATTTTTAGAGCTTTAAAGTGCTGAAAATAATTGTGCTTGTGCTGCACACAATTATTGTTCTAAGCCAATAAACTGTTCACGCTACGCAGCCCAAACGAGCAGCACAGTTTTGTTATGCTTTTTTTTTTCGTTTGCCAATTGATGTTTCTTGTATGTAACAGAAATGGTAGTGCTTATGAGTTGGGTAACATGGTGGTTGTGCCAGTGTGACTGCTCACAAAATTTAGCTGCACCGGCAGAAAAAAATTGTCGCAAAATGCGACAATTTGATCGCAGTCTGGAGCCCTATAATAATAATAATAATAATAATAATGACAGTAAATAATAACAACAACAACACAATTAGTAATTATATAGAATAAAAATCCCTTAATTTGAAAAAAAGTTTTTATGCTCGCTTGAGGTGGTTTTTGACTTGCGCGAAAAAGGGTTAATGCGAATAATGGGAGATGGACATGCATTTTGCGAATAAATTCCTCCAAGCGCATCAAAAAAGTCATGTGACTTTGCGCAATGAGACAAAATAACTTGACTAGCAGCGGACTGATCTCGTTTACAGCATCTGAAATGTTGTTATGGTCGTTCTGAAATGCTTGAACAAAGTCTGTCATCAAAGTATATCTGTATAATTGTCTTACACGACTGTGTTCCCAAACAGCAGCATTCACCTCCGAAAGCAATGACAGCATTTATTGCGTTTCGTCTGCTTGCAAGTAATTTTTCATATATGAAAATGATTACATTCCGTTGCTAATCCTAGTTTTCTATAGGCTATTTAGTGCCAGTTTACCAGAAAGTGATGATATTGTTCGCTTTGACTCGTTGGATGGAAACGGTGTTTGTTCCCAAATGTTTTATGCGATATTCCAATTTTGCGCATAAGTTAATTTCGCAACTTTGAATGGAAACCAAGCTACTAATTACAATAATTAAATCATATGAATTATTATAACTCTAGTACCTGTAATTCATTGTTATATAATAATAATAATAATAATAATAATATTTAGAATATATAGAAAAATATTTATTAAAAATAGATCTTAAAAATAGAAAAATATTTATTTTCAACTTGAAACACTAATTTTTTTTTCTATTTTGAGCTGACTTATAATAATAATATAAACAATACAAAACACAACTACAATAATTACATAATTATAATAACTAAATTAATAAATTAATTGTTATATAATTATAATATATTTACTACTACTACTATTATTATTTTTTATAAACGCTTACACATATATAAATAAGATACATATATTACTATAAATTAATAATAAATATATATATTTCTTTATTCTTTAAAATAATTATATTATTATTTTTTAAATTAATAATAGTATTTTGATTTTGAGGTGATACTTTTGACAGGTTTTGTGAGATTCACCTTTAACGCAAACCCAGATGCATTCATACTCGAGCACAGCACCATAGTAAGGCTTTTACACAGAGCAGACTTGATGGTTGAACGAATCCATGTTTGCAACAGAACCTGAAGTGTAAGCTGCTGTGGGGGCGTTTCTGACCTCCAGCTACTGTTCTGCTGTGTGGTGTTGTCCGAGAGCAGAGAGCCCATGGGCGAGTCGGAAAGCACAGGCTGGCTGGGATTGTGCATGGTCATGCCTGACATCTGCTGCCATGAAGAGGGAATGAGAATCTGCTGGGTCCCTGCTGGCCAGCCCTGCTAAAACACATACACAATGACGATTAAACAAAACCATTTTGTCAGAAACTCAAATCTATTTTCTTTTCTATTAATGTGGAGCAACAAAGCTTGTTTACACTCGAAAAACACTCCAGAGCATTAATGTCCAAGCAGGTGAACTGTGATTCAATAAACTAAAGTATGACAATACAGGTGACCCTATCAATAATAGCAAGGCTTTTGTACTAAAATGGTGCTGGACAGGTATAGTATAAATATGCAATACACACACTCCCATTTTGACAACAACTGCTTTTCATATAGCTCCTTTTTGCTCTATTTGCAGTTAATCTTGGTGTAAACAGGCCTTAAAACAGTGATGCACTTTGATTGACAGATGTATAATGAGCACATTCAGCGTGGCGACGCTCAGTCTGTCTGCGTTCGATCTCTTCCTGTCATACATGAAAAGCAGATCCCATCCTACAAGCTCTTAAAATCATGCAGAACTTTATTACAACAAAACAACACAGTGAGAAAGTCAATTTCAATTTTCATCTCAATTATGTTGCTAGACTAATCGTGAATCTTTCATGCATAAAGGGGAAATGGGAGTCAGAAAATCACGATAAGAGTTTGAGCAGATCAGCCTTTTATGAAGAGAAGAATAGATGCAAAATACACAAGAAAACAATAACAATTGCGCAGGGAATTTAACTCAAGTGATTAACAAAGCAACACAAGTGACGATTTACGTTTGCCAGTCCATTTATCTGCATAGAGAGGAAATGACTGGTTAGCAGTGGAAGGAAAAAAGGAGAATGAGTCAACGGGGAGACATTTGTTGCCACAGGAGTGGGTCTGTGGAAAGAGAAATCATTTGGATTGCACAGAGTCAAGCAGCCATGCTTCACTGGATAGAGCCCTGGGGCCCAGAAGAGATGCAGCACGAATCCAAGAGAAAAACGCCTTGTTAAATCATGATTGATAGGTGAAGAAAGAAGAAAACAAAACTAAAACAGCCACTTTCCACCATAAAACTCCTAAAGAAATAAGGGAAAATAGCAAATCACATCAATTCATTTGATAGCTTCGAATCACGGCAGCCTTCATAACATCACGGAGTAACAGCAATGTGCACAAAATTTACATTAGGTACCTGTGACACTTTCGGTCAGAATTGTAGTCTGTGCATGTACGCAAATGAGAACATATGCACATGAGAATGCTTCCATTCATATCAATACATATTACAATTTAAGCAAATACTTAAATTATTATTATTATTATTAAATTAAATATATCTATAACTTGCAGTATAAGTGAGCTAGATGATTCAGAAATCATTCTAATTCAGTCATTCAGTGAAGGATTCATCTAGCTGATTCAAACTGGTAACTTCAATTTATGAATCTTTTTTTAACAATTTAGAAGAACTTGTTCAATAAGAGTCATTTGTTGTGAATTACACTACACTGGTTGCATAGTATTATTTTTGCATGCAGCCCATGAAAACAACTCAATAGAAAAACATATTTTCTTGGCAATAGCTGTTTGGTACACTATTTTTTTTATCTCATTAAATTCAGAAGTTTGGCCTAGAAATGCAACATGCAAAGAAGGTAAAAGTAAAAGAGAGGAAGGAAGAAGAGGAAGTAGGCGTAACACTGCAGGGCGCAGGTTTACCAGCATGGTGGCACTCTGCTCCAGACGCCGAGAGCCCAAGGCCAACGGTGTCATTCCCGCCACTGGAAGACGCAGGGAGGCCACCGTCAGCGGCGTGCTGCTGCTCTGGTTGGGGAAGGGATAGAGGGATGTGTGGAGAAACTGAGGATGGAGGAAAGGGTGGAACGGTTACAACACGCTGGTTGAGCTGACGGAGAGAGCAACTCGCCAAGACTTTCCACCACCGTCATCATTAGTGACAAAATGAAGAAAAACGATGTCAAATACAAAACAGATCAACTAGTTATCATTTGACAGTAAAGACAGCCACTCATTACTCAACTCGTAATAACCTGATTGTAACAACTTGACTGTTTTTGCTGAAATCTCATCCTTTTCTTTCAGAGGTCTTCCAAAGTCTCATATTAAAAATGGTTGGTGACAGAATAAATGCCTGTCTTTCACTGATCCTTCTGATTCACTGTCATGTAAAGCTTAACAAGACAAACATTTTGGCTGATAATACACTACTGTTTGGGGTCAGCAAGTTGGGTTAAGTACATTTTTTTTTTTTTTTTAAAGAAATTGATACTTTCATTCAGCAAGTCTGGATTAAATTTATAAAACGTGACAGCAGAGATATTTGTAAAGTCACAATATATTTCAAATAAATGCTGTTCTTTTAGACTTTCTATTCATCAAAGAATCCTGAAAAAAATGTAACATGGTTTCCACAAAAATATATTAATCTACACAATGGCGTTCAACATTGATAATAATTAGAAGAATTAGCAAATTAGATTGATTTCTGAAGGATCATATGACACTGAAAATACAGCTTTGCCATCATAAAAGTTATTTTAAATTGTAATAATATTTCACAATATTCCTGTTTTTACTGTATTATTGATCAAATAAATGCAGCTTTGGTGAACATAAGAGACTTCTTTTAAAAACATTTTTTTTAAAATCTTACCAACCCCAAACTTATGAATGTTAAGTAGTGCGAACAGAAACTATAACTTCAACAGATCAGATTATAGAAAATTTGACGTTTGTTAAATGCAGTTTGCGTGTGAAATGATCCTGGTTTAATCATGCTGATGATGATATTTTCCTGGAAAAAGGCTGTTTGTTGAAAAAGACTAAAAAGGATTTAAAACAACTGCCTCTTTTGTTTTTAGTCTTTGGTGTAATTCTTGCTGCACATTAATGAGGAAAAGGTGATTTAGGGGAGAAAAAAAAAGCACTCAACCAATGCTAACAGGAAGGAAATCACAAGAACAGAGAAACAAGGGTCATATAAAACAGTGTAAGAGGAGAAACACATTCAGATAACACAAAGATGATGCCTACCTGAGTGAGCATGCTGGGCTGAATGTGTAGAGGCTGGGTGGACTGGTTCTGGGGCACTATGGGAACAGAGTTATCCATTCTCACTGGATATCCAGCGTGTTTATTGGAGGTCTGCAGCCCTGGGAAATCAAACATGAGCGATTGAGTTCAAATGCATTGGGAAGCCGTATCAGTCTAAAGGAATGTAGCGTAGGGTGTAGGGAGAAGTGGTTTTGGACAGAGAGGTAGGGTCGGGTACAGGCTCACCCTGGATGGTAGGAGGGCACACAATGAGGGTTTGCTGGAAGGGCTCTGTCTGGGCACACAGCTGAGTAGGGCGAGCCTGCAATGGCACACTCTGCTGAGCCAAGCCTGGTATATTTATAGTGGCCTGCTGGTACAGACCAGGCTGGTAGTTCAGTAAAGGGACGTTGCTGCTAAGAGACAGGGACTGGCCCCCTGTGGAGGCCATCTGGCAGTTACGGAAAGAGAGGGAGATTCTTAACAACATTGACTAAGCACAGAAATAGCACTAAAGATCTTAATATAGCATGCATAATATGCTTTAAAGCAGTAGTTCATCTATTAATGACAGTGCTGCTGTTGTTCAAAGCAGGCTGTTCCAAACCTCTTTATGCAGACAATTTATATTTGACCACATCTGTCAAGCTCTAAAAAAAACGACAAAACCCAACCAATATAAGTAATTCAATATGACTTGTACATTATATTTCAGTGTTTTAAAGGTCCCATATTGTGAAAACTGAAATTTCCTGGCTTTTTTCATGATAACTGAGATCTAGGGGCTATGTAACTACCATATAAGTTTCAAAACAGTCAATCCACGGAAAAGTGCACACAGCCCACATAAAGTGGCTGTGCCTTTTCACGAGCCCTTGTGACTTCCGTAAAAATGTGACGTCCGAACTACTCAGTCACCAGAGTTTGTCTTCAATATAGTAAAGACAAACTCACTGTGTCTATCTTGTCACGATGAAAATGTAAATACATTTCAATTCCAGCAGGCTACTATTTTTACAGCTACATTATTATTCCAGCCACAATTAATCACAACAATGTATATACAATTACAAATATATAAATCGTCAGTTTGTTGTTTTGTTTCATACACGACAGTTTATGGCAGTGGCAGCAGGTATGCGATCAAATTTCTAATTTGAGGCTGTATTACGTCGATTCTGGCACCCAACATCACAACAAGATATTTTAAGCTCCTTATGTAGCCGAATCTGCACTGGTTTGAATGGGCTGCTCCAGTTTTCCCTTTGTTTTGCTTCCAGCTAGCGCTGTGATTTAATTGTGACGTTGGCCCTACATGACCCTAGTTACCTGTGATTGGCTTGGCTGTGCGTCACACAGAAAACAACAGGCCAATCAGAAGAGAGGCTCATGAATATTAATTAGACAGGCCAAAATCGACCTGTTCTTAGCAGAGCTCCTGAGAGAAGAGCTGTAAAAATATATTGAGATGGTTTTTGTTACTCATACCGCAAATATATATTCTTAAGAACATCAAAACCTAAAATAAAACTCCAGAAAGGTGTACAATATGGGACCTTTAACAAAAAGTTTTTTATTAAAAATTTTTTGGGTATTTGAAATAAACCAGAAGTCTTAGATAAAAAACCTAAACCTAAAATATAAAACTAATTTAAAATATTATTAAACACCATAATAGCATATAAATAATGCTGATATATAACTGCTATATTGCAAGTCTTATGAAGTCACGATACGATAGCTTTGTGAGGAACAGACCAAAGTTTTATATTTAAATTCACTGGTAATCTAGTGAGCTGTTACCTCATGAACCAAATCACTGAATACGCTGAATATGAGATCTGGATCAGTCTGATTTGTGAATGAATCAGACTAATCAGATTCTTAGATTCTCAACCCACTGATTCAATGATTCAGTTGCACCAGTTCACAAATCAACAGCAATTATATCAATTCAGAAGACTTGGAATATAGTGCTTGAGTCATAAATATTCAATTTGTGGGAGTTTTTCATCCTTTTTGGAGACTGAATGACAATGTGTGGAAAAGAGCTCCATTAAAAATCATTCTTGTTTTTCACAGAAAAAATAACACATGAGCTTTGAATGTCATGAGAGCGAGTAAATGATGACAGAACTGTCATTTTTAGGTGAACTATGCCTTTAAAAAACGCTATAGTGGTTTGATATGACACTGGTGATATTCAGTCTTATAATTCTATTCTTATTTTTTACCACTACAAGCAACATACTGAATGTAAATGCATTACAAATGAATTAACTTTCCCATAATGCATCTATGCAGTAGCACACACCTGACTGTGCTGATTGAGTTGACTGCTGAAGGTGACAGTTAGGTTGGCGGCTGCACTGGGGGCGTTGTGGCTGGCGAACAGGTTCTTGTTGTTGTCGAAGGCGGTACACCTGCGCTTGCAGATCTCCATGTTTTGGAAGCAGGACTTCACGCTACACAACAAGAGAGGGCGGCACTGGCGTTAGTGTCATCAGAAGAGCACAGGGAGAGAGATGTGGCTATTATATCTACATTATATGTAGATAGTCAACTCATCAGCAGAGCAAGGCTTACTGTGAGCTGTGTGGGAAGTGAAGCAGGTGAGCCATTGTCACAAACGGGTGGTTGAGGGTCTTGGTGGGCGTGATCCGCTTGTCTGCGTCTAGAGTTAGCATTTTCTTTAGCAGGTCAATGAACTCCCTCCGATCAGCCTTCTCCGCCAAGATGTCTGTGCCCTCCAGGTTAGTCATGTTGACCTGGAGTGTGAGAAAGAATTAACTTAAACCTGGCAATAGTTTCAATATTTAAAAAAATAAATAAATCAAAGACATAAGGAAGTATTGCATTATATTAAGGTCACTAATGAAAAAAGATTTGTGACATTGACCATGTTAAATGAAGTTTGTCTATTCGTTAAGTTAGTCAAAGTTTCATTCATAATTTACTTACTCTGATACCCAGAAACAGGCTGTTTTACAACTGTACCATGATTTAAATATGTAAATGACCTCTTTTATGACTGGATAACCAATCAGTGCCTATTTAATATTCAACTCCTTGCTTATCTATTCACAAAAGTAGTCACTTTTAAAAGAAGTCTGAAGTCTCTTATGCATTTATTTGATCAAAATTGTAGTAAAAACAGCAATATTGTGAAATATTATTACAATTTAAAAGTTTTCTTCTTGAATATATTTCAAAATTAAATTTATTTTAGTTTTCCATTTTTTCTTACAAATAAAAATATTAATTCCAAAAGTTTTTTGTCTTATTTATCTCTGTTACAATGAATCAGAAAAATAAGAGATAAGTGAGAAATAAAGCGAGTTTTTGACAAATTACTGAACACTACCTGCATCATGTCATCAAGGCAGTTGAAAATGTATTTGCGAGCCTCTTTGGACTTTATCCCAAACTCTGCCTCATGCTCCGCAGGAGTCTAAAAACAGAAATACATCAGTGAAGAAAGAGTTCAATCATGAATTGACCCCTGATGGCTTTGAACATAAAATACACAGCAGTGCTTTAAGTGGGACCTGCCTTGAGTCTCCAGAGAGGGTAGCTGGAGTCTGGGCCTCTGTGGAAGAAACGGCTGGTTTTAGTGCCGGCGCTCAGGAGATATTCAGCTGGCAAACCTTGAGTCTGGGAAATGTACCGAATCTGTAGGGATATGCATTAAATGGAGATTATACACCCATTTTTCACAGATGGACAGGTGTTTGTAGCCAAGTAGTTTATGCAGAGAAAGGTAACTAATTCGTGTTTGCTGTATATGATTATTTACTAGTAATAAACAAATATTTTTGCCAATATTGTCAGTTTTAAGATTACCGTTACTGGCATGACTCTTCATCGTAAGTGTAAGCAACCCCTTGTGCTGCTTTCCAAATATAATAATAGCCTTCTCAACTGAATTTTGAATAAAACTAATTGATTCAGCATAGAACTGATTAAATATAAGCAAACAAAACCTCATTACTGACCTGATCATATTCTGAGGCTCCTGGATACAAAGGCCAGCCCAGAAACAGTTCAGCAATGACACAACCCAGTGACCACATGTCAATGGCCTCACAGAAAGGAAGACCCAGAATGATCTCAGGAGCTCTACACCACAACAGGCAAATTACAACACATTAATGAATAAATTATCTTCATTTCACTGGCAGATATTCTTATAAGGTGTACAAGATTGGGGAATTACAGGTAGGGAGATACATATGATTAACAGTAAATAAATTATTTAGACATATATATGGATTTGATTTGATTTGATTTGATTTGATAGGCTTTATTAATCCCACACTGGGGAAATTCACTTGTTATTGCATACTCCACAAGACCAACCACAATACTATAGACAAAGAAACATACTAAAATATACACCATACTACACAGTATTATTATTGCAATTAAACAGTCTAACTGCTGTTGGAAGGTAGGACCTGCGATAGCGCTCCTTCTTACACCGTGGATGTACCAGTCTATTGCTGAAGGAACTACTCAGGGACACCACAGTCTCATGCAAAGGGTGACTGGCCACAAATAGAACTGGCCCTTTTAACCAGTTTATTAACTCTCTTCCTGTCCCTTTCTGAACTTCCTGCTCCTTAACATACGATACTTGACGATGGGATATTTGCTCATTTTAAAATGATCATCCAATGCAGATTTTTATATTTGTGCAATTTCCAAAAAGTGCTAAAACATATTTTTGTTATTTAATATTTAAAAACTAAATTTATGAAATGATTTTTGAGAATGAAAATAAGTAGTTTTCTTAGAGTTACTTCATTTGACTTTAAAAAAGGCTAAGGTTTTCACTGACAACAAGTTGCCTAAGTTGCATTAATGGTTTCCAAATATTTCACCATTTCTCATAATAGTGATTATGTCCCACAATTGTGTCTATTTCTCATAATAGTGATTGAATGTTTCACAATTGTGACTATTTTTCGTAACAGCAACTGTTTTTCTCACAGTTGCGACTATCTGTCATAATAGCAACTGAATGTCTTACAACTGTGATTAGTTTTTGTAATAGCAATTGTATATCTCACACATACAATAACTTCTCGTAATAGCATTTGAATGTTTCACAATTGCGAATATTTCTCGTAATAGCCATTGAATGTCTCACAATTGCGACTATTTCTCGTAATAGCGATTAAATGTATGTCTCACAATTGTTACAATTTCTCATTATATCCAAATAAAACCGTAAAACTAGCCAAATGCCTAAATCTAAATGTAAACTCAGTATTACTGTGCGTTCACACCAGACGTGCAAATAAATCACGCTATTCGTGCGTAGTTGGATGTTTGAACATTTTGAGTTTACTTGCTTCATTCGCGCGTGAAATTCACTTCAAAACAGACGTTAAGGAATTCGCGTTAAGGAGGGGCTTCTGCCAGGCGGCTCCAGTCTCATTACTAGTCCAATCACAATTAACTATTTTTTACTATACTATTGTGAGTGTACTTGGAATAGGATATAATTAGAATGAATGTACAAATGTTTGCCATAAGTAGCCTATTCTAGTCTTAACATAGAAATAATATTTTTATGTAACAAATAGGCTATAAATTATGATTTACTATGTTGTGCACAAAGTAACACACCAAGCAAGATCCTTTTTATTCCTGTTTCCACATACAGCGACGATGATTTTGTCCTCCATTGTTGTTTCGGATTTCTGCCTCCCTCTCTAGGTCGTAATCACGTCACTACAAGAGCAAGCTCCTGTTTGGTTAACGCTGCACGAATTTTCGCCAAAGTTCAGATTTTTCAACTCAACTCAGATTTGTCAAATGCCCAAAACGTTCAATTCGCGCCATGCCATTCGCGCAAATCGCGCCGCAGGATGTCTATTCGTGTCTTTGCATTGACTTAACATGTAAATCACTCGCGCTTAACGCTTCATTCGCATCTGGTGTGAACGCACCATTAGGGTTTAAGGGAGTTTTAATAGTTTTTATGCACATAATAGTATTGTATCGATATCAATTTATATAAATTTGTGTCTGTAACATTAGCATAATTCTCTTGCATTTGCTTTTATTTGTTTAGAATGTATGTACATTCTTACACCGCTTAGTAAAGCTGAACTTGGATGCACTAAGTTGCTTTAGATTCTAAATGCACAAATGTAAATGTACAACCACTGTATGTCCATTCCTTTTGACATCAAATATCCCTTACCGGTAGTATCTAGACTGCAGGTAGGTTGAGCACACCGCCTTCGAGACGTGACTCGCTGAACCGAAGTCAATAACTTTGACTCTGTAGGGCTGTCTGATGGGGTCCACCAGCATGATGTTTTCAGGCTTCAGATCAGCATGGATGAGACCCAAACTCTTCAGCTTCATCAGCGCTGTGGCAACCTGCTGCAGGACCGGCCGGATACATTTGAGGAGGAGTGGGCTGAACTTGCTGTGCTTGAGAAAGTCGTAGAGGTTCTGCTCCAGCATCTCAAACACCAGACACGTGTGGTTCTTGTGCTGGAAGCACTCGTAAGAGCGCACAAAGTTGAACTCGTCCGCATTCTCTGTGCTCAGACGGCTGAGGATGCTCACCTTTAATGGGACAGGATTGAGTTCATTACATTTAAATAGATCTGTATCAAGCACTTGACTGATGATTAATAGCAAACTTATAGATATATAGAAATAGATGCATTGGATTTATCACTATATCGGTCCGATATTAATTATAAATATTTGCTACAGAAGTCTGTTTCCACCCCTCAAAGTAAAAATTATTAAAACTGTACTTCCTGTATGTGCAAATTTTATTTAATATACTTCCTTCAATTGTGACTAGGGCTGTGAAAATAATCAAATGCAATTATCATCTCATCAGTAAAGCTGGTTCTGTGATTAGTAGTGAATCTCCATCACGTGCTTTCAGATGGAGCAGCATTTACTACACAGAGCCGTAGTTCACTGACAAGCTACGCAATATCGCATTCATTATCGCAGGTGATTCATCGCCGATGGGGATTTACTACTAATCACAGAACCGGCTTTACTGTCGAGATGCGCATGATAATCGCATTCGATTATTTACACAGCTCTAATGGTGACTAATACTAGTAATTGTGACTGTATATCTGACAACTGCAACTTAGCACCTCACAAATGCAACTTCATATCTTGTAATTGTGATTATTTTTCGTAATTGCGACTGTATATCTTACAATTGCAACTATTTCTGGTAATAGTGATTGTATATCTCACCATTACAGCAACTGCATATCTCACAACTGTGACTATTTCTCATAATAATGACTGTATATTTCACAACTGCAACTATTTCTAATAATAGCTATTGCATATCCCACATATGCGACTATTTTTTGTAATAGCGATTGTATGTCTCACAATTGACCGTTCGCAGGGAGCTTGATTGACAGGCGATCTGACCAATCAGAACGCGGATATTATGTGCCACCATTGCTATCCGCCATCTTGCCCGACAGCTACGGATGGTCTCCATAGAAATCCATCTTAAAACGGGATAAAAAAGATGGACTGAATTGAAACATTTTACTAAATATAAAAATGAGCGCAGGGTTAAGCTGTGCTGTTGTTGGCTGCCACAGTAATGGCAATAAGCAAAGGAATTCCTTTAAAGTACTTGCTTTGCATACCAGAAAGTCTGTCCATGTCCGGCGCTGTATGCATGACTTGCAGTTAAAATACTGAGTGTTAAATAATAAAATAATATGTTAAAACGTGTGCTCTTATCATTCTGTGGACAAAATCCTGTGAACTCCGCCCTGATCGGGAACAGTATTATGCACATGTGTGCTAATCTGTTTTTAATGCAGCTAACCTCGTGTTGCTTCATGTCTTCTTCCCACTCATTAACCTATGACAGGTCCTTTACTGCAAAAAGTCAGGCGAGACTTCCATGTTCAGAAAAATGTGGATTAGATTGTGTTTTATTAATGTCTACACAATTGTGTCTGTTTCTCGTAATAGCAATTGAATGTTTTACAATTGTGTCTGTTTCTCGTAATAGCAATTGAATGTTTTACAATTGTGACAGTTTCTCGTAATAGTGACTGTATGTCTCAAAACTGAGACTATTTCTGTTTCCCAATTGCATCTATTTCTCGTAATAGTGATTGCATATCTCACAACTGTGACTATTTCTCATAATTGTGACTGTATATCTCACAACTGCAACTTCACATCTCACAGCTGTGACTGTATATCTCACAATGTAAACTTTTTCTCATAAGCGACTATATATCTCACAACTGCTACTTGTGACATAGGCCTACCTCACAATTGCGACTATTTCTCTTAATTTCATATGTATATCTGATAACTGTGACAGTTTCCTGTAATTGCAACTGTATATATATATTTTTTTACAAAACTGCATATTTTTGTTGATAGTGCAACTGTATCTCTCACAATTATGACTAATTCTCATAATTGCAGCTTTATATCTCTTAATATCTCTTATTTATTTCTTGATTTATACTTAAGGCACAAAAGAGCTTCAGTCATTTACAGCACTAAAATACAATGATTGGGAAAGATTTTGATACTGGTTAACTGCTCACCTCTATTTGACCCTGGCGGGCATATGACGGATGATTCTTGAGAATCTTAATGGCCACAATCTCATTAGTTCCACGCTTCCAGCATTTCGCGACCTGTCCAAATGTTCCCCGACCGAGGAATTCCAAAACCTCGTAGCTGTTGGAAACAGAGCAGAGGATCTCGTGCTGCACCAGCTGGTAGTCGCCCTCACTGTGGGAGTTGCTGCTCTTGGTGGTAGACGTGGAGTGAGTGATGGACTGAGCTGTGGTGTTGCCTCCACCTCCAGCCACACGATTGGGGAGCACAGGAGCTGACAGCTCCTCCAAAATCTGCACGCTGTCGCTGCTGTCCACCTCCTCACTTTTCCGCTTCCGACTGCCCTGTTTCTGATAGCCCTGACATGTCAGAGAGGTGGAGCCTGCTTCTTTTCCACGCTGACTGGATGTGGATGATGATGAGGAGGATGATGAAGGCTCAGGGACGCTGCCGGTGCTGTCTGCGGCACGTACCACTGTCTGTTCCCGCGAGCCTCCAGAAGGAGGAAAGACCACGTTGGAGGAGTTGTAATTTGGATTGAATCCAGATGTGGAGGGGGAGGAGCCATTTGGCTGGTTGGGGCTGTGCTGGTAGTAGCTGCTCTCACTTGATTGGCTGCTCACATTCCATGCATGGTTTTCCAACTTCAGTTTCTTGGAGCGGGACAGACCACTGGAGGACACGGAGGGAGAGGAAAATGCCTGCATTTGTGAGGACATGCCTAGAAATGATAAAGTGAAAAAAAATGAGAAAATAGGCCTAGTTTCCTTGCATAACTTAAAATTAAATAATTAAATAACTTTTACTTGTTCACTCTAGTGCTTTCAAACGATTAATCGCAATAAATCGCATACAAAATAAAAGTTTTTGTTTACATTATGTATGTGTACTGTGTATATTTATATAAATACACACACACACATACAGTATATATTTTGAAAATATTTACGTTTATACTTTTATATATTCATATTCTTATATTTTATATTATATATAAATATATTTAATATATAAATATAACATATTTTTCTTAAATATATACATGCATGTGTTTGTATTTATATACACATAATAAATATACACAGTACACATACATATATTATGTAAACAAAAACTTTTATTATGGATGTGATTAATCGTGATTAATCGTTTGACAGCACTAGTTCACTCCCGGTTGAGTCCTTAGCCATCTTCAAGAAACGGCTAAAAACATATCCCTTCCATCTTCATTTGACCCTCTAACTCTAGCACTCTCTATTCTAATTCTATTTTATCTACTTGTTTTCTTTTTTATTAAAAAAAAAAAAAGGAAAAAAAAAAACAGTTGACCCTCTAACACTTGCACTTTCTTATTTTATCTACTTATCTTCTCTTTATTTATTATAAAAAATGACCCTCAAACAATAGCATTCTCTACACTTTTGGACTTGTTTTATTTATTTATTTATTTTTAAAAAGGACGCACTAACACTAACATTTCCTATTCTTTTTCTATTCTATCTGCTGGTTTTATTCCTATTTATTATTAAAAAAAAAAAATACATATACATATACATATACTGAGTCTTGTCACAGTACTTACATATCATTGCTCTTTTGTTGATTTGAATTTATTCTATTGTCCTCATTTGTAAGTCGCTTTGGATAAAAATCTAAATGGCTAAATTTAAATGTAAAATTATTTTCAAAAACCTTTTACAAAATACAATGAATTTTTGAGAACAAATATAAAGATTTCTTAGGGTTACTTAATTTGACTTAACAAAATGACAATAAGACAAAACTAAATTGCTTATGTTGATTATGCTACAATGGCTTTGATTTGATGGATGAAAGTTTTAATGTATTAAAATAAAATAAAAACAACTTCACTTTTAACAAAAAATAATATTTCATTATAATACAGTCAACTTTTGTTATTTCTTTTTATTTTTCAAGAATTGCATTTTTTATTGATATTTTTTTTCAGCTACCACCTAGATATTTTTACACTTTTAGTTCCTCAAAATAAATAAATATAAACAAATAAGTAAATAAAAAAATACATTTAATTAAATTAAATTGACATTAAATTCAGAAATTTAAAAGGTTTATCACAGAGAAGATGCATTCAAGTCATTGTTTATATGGCTGAAATTTTAATGTTTTTACAATAACTTTTAAATAATATTTAAATTTTATAAAATATTTTCCATGCAGAACTTAATCATTATTCTAATATTTAACATTACTGTTTTTTTTTTTTTTTTTTAATATTTATATTTTAAAACAACTGGTTCACTGCTTATTAAAGAAATAACACTACACAATAGCACAATATTATGCTAAATCCACGTTTACCCCCAAGAATTTCACCTTTTTAAAAAACATTTTGCAGTTACATTTACATCATCATTTTTTTTTTACATTTTAGCCCTACAAAACATATCAAAATGACCTTTTAATTCAGGAATTCAAGAATGTTCATCATAAAATTTATGCATTCAAGTCATTTGCAATTTTAATGCATTTTCTGACATCCAGACAAAGCCAAGAACAAAACAAACGTCCGTTGCCCTAGCAACCGCTCTAGCTAGGTGATCCAGGGTGGTTGCTATAGAAATGGCTGTAGTCAGTTAATTGAGAGGGGTTGTCATGGCAATGGTTGCTACTGTGTGATAAAAAAAAGAGGTGTGGCGGAGACAAATGTTTCACAAACAAACTATTCAACTTTCATTGTGACAGTCAAACATGCATGAACTAACCTTACCAGTCAACACACACCGAGACTGTCGTGTCAAATAGTTCGCTGGCTGCGGAAAAAACAACCGGACGTGCTGTAATACATGCAACACGCTTCAGAGATCCTCACATTAACTGTCTTTATGCAGTGTAAAATCTTTACAGCTCACCTGCTGTGCGTTGAATTCCTCAGCTTGATACTTGTTCCTCATCTCTCCTATTAGGCCTCATTGTTTTTTCTTTTTTTTTATAGAAATGTCCCTCCGTAAAACGTCGCTTTATTCGAGCCGACAAGCTTCCATGTGTCTAATATTGTTAGACACAGTCCAACGCACCGTCAACACCATCGTTACACATTAATATTCTGCAAGGACAGCGCACAGAATTATGACTGAGACCTGGAGAGGAATGTAGGACATTAAACGGACTCCATTTCCGGGGTGTGAGATCGAGCGCTGATTGGCCGGACGAGGGTCACGTGGTGCATAAATCAATGAGCCAAATTTGTTAGTCATGACATGTAGCTGCGGCACAGTTTGATGCAGTTTTGTTTTCTTAAAAATTTTACATGCATATACTAATTTATTATTATTATTATTTTCTTTTTTTTTAGAACACAAGATGTTTCGCCTATTTGACTAATTTTATGTTTAACTAGTTTTATAACCTGGAATTTGATGGGTATATGAAAGATTTTCTGTTCAAACGCTCATATCTACATAAGTTTCTAATGTTTCTAATGCTTGTAAGATATACATATGTATTAGATGATAAATCAATGGTACAAATAGTAACCAATTACGTAATCAGATTCCAAAAATTAAGTACGTGTAGTTAGATTATATTACTTTTTAAAATACTCATGATCAGACTAGAGTTACTTTTTTATTGATTACATGATTTTATTTTATTCTTATGGTCACATGACATGCAGATGAACAAGTGTGGAATATTTCATATTTTTTATTAAGTGTTTTACTTTGATTGTTGTCATTATAACAAGGTTTATTTTAATTTTAAATTAATTAATTATTAGCTTTTCATTAAACTCACCAAACACAGTTTGGGAAACCTTGATGTAAAATGATGTTTAATGCACTTCATGTTATTACTAACAACATTTTTTGGAGTAATGTTCATATAGCACGGGTCTTCAAAAAATATATTGATATTAGCATGGCGTAAATATAAAATTAAATACCTCATAGTCATTTTTCATTCACTTCCAGAAAATTTACATACACATACATCCAAGAGTGATATCAGCAATATCTATGAATATGGATGATTAATATTTGTGACCCTGGACCACAAAAAAACAGTCTTAAGTCGCTGGGGTATATTTGTAGCAATAGCCAAAAACACACTGTATGGGTCAAAATTATCCATTTTTCTTTTATGCCAAAAATCATTAGGCTATTAAGTACAGATCACGTTCCATGAAGATATTTTGTAAATTTCTTACCGTAAATGTATCAAAACTTAATTTTTGATTAGTAATATGCATTGCTAATAACTTCATTTGGACAACTTTAAAAGGTGATTTTCTCAATATTTTGCACCCTCAGATTCCAGATTTTCAAATAGTTGTATTTGAGCAAAATATTGTCTGATCCTAACAAACTATAAATCAATGGACAGCTTGTTAATTCAGCTTTCAGAAGATGTATAAATCCCAATTTTGAAAAATTGAAACTTAAGACTGGTTTTGCCGTCCCTGGTCACATTTGAATGTGTATGGTAATTTCTTTTAAGAGACTTGGGAGTGTTCAAATGCAATTACATCTTGGTGGTTGTGAATAACATGTCTATAATGTATATATCTATAATGTATATATTGCATCTCTGTGCTTTGTCAAATGGCAAGAACTGAATCTGAATCACACAAGAAGGACTGCTTTCTTTAACAGAATATTATTTATTCAAAATGTAAACACAACATGACTACCTCTGATTACACACCCCTCTAAAGGAAAGGATATCGATCAACAGTGTTCATGGAGGTGCTGAAAAAAGTATTACTGCAAGTATTTGGGACATCAGAACACTTGAATTGGGGGAGACCAGAGTATACTGGTACAAAGAGAGCATTAATTCCCTCCGAGTCCGAATGAGCAGCGACACCATTCTGACCCAGAAAGAGCTGTTTCGCGGTGCATGGAGGTCTCAGCAATCTAGCCTTAGATTTGTAAGTCTTTGTTGTGAATTATTTGTGCAGCTCAAAGCACTTGTCCTAATGAGCACAACCAAAGATCTTACAGTACAACAGGAAAGGTAAGAATTTAATGCATATTTGCCTGCCCATGTTTATAACAAAAAAATTAACTTGATATTTCAATTTATTAAGAATTATTGCATAAATCACAACCCTTGAAAAGAAAAGAAGTGCTGTGTAACATGAAAGCCAAGTAGTGCTGACAATCCTACATATTGCACAAAAACAATTTATAGTGTTACATGGCCTGGAAATAAGACGAGTTCATATGCTTCTCTTTTGGCCGATAGTGACCCCCTCCGAAAGCAAGTTAATGTACACTTGGAGCGCTGCATCACAGACGAACAAGAGACAAATAATTCATTTTACACCGCTTCTTTCCTGGCCTAACTGGTTGTTATGGGTGGCGTAGCGCAAGCGAGCACAAATGCATTTAAGAACAAATTTTCATTGGTAAAGCGTGTTTACAGTTGAGCCATTTCCATCAAATAAAATAGTCCGGGATCTTCGTCACAGCAATAAATGGTGCGACACACTTCAGAAATGTATTTTGTTCTGTTGTTGCCGTTTTTAAGGAATGATTGGACTTTTTTCTCTTTTAATCTTTCACATAAAAACCTCACCTATATGCACAGATTCTAAAATCTTACAGTTTATTGAGAAGTGTGAAAAACAACAAATGCTGATTCAGGCCCTAAAAAAGCCCACTCGGATTAATTTCACGGTCACATGACGTTGGCTTCTTCTGGGAATTGGGTAAGGTAGAAAATTTGCTCGTTTTAAAATTTCCTTACATATTAATAAAGCCATCATTTCACGTGACCTTGACCTTTAAGTGGCTGTGTTACACAAGATCTGGTTGTCGCCACTACAGAGGAAATCACCAAGCTCTCAATTTCATTAACGGGACACTGCTTCATTTTATTTGGTTGTGAGAAAACCCTCTTGATTTCTCGCTACCTATTTTGGTCGTGAGAACAGCACCAGCCTTTCATCCCTCCCGTTGGTGTTTCTCATTGGGTGATTCATTCCTGCGCGATGCTCCGCAGAACGTATTTGACCGTATAGGCGAAAGCGGCGAAACCTACGATGACAAACAAATTAGCTAGCGCTCCCCCAAGGAGTCCATGGTTTCGGTTGACCTGCTGGAGGTCAGGCGGGTGGGCCGCGCCAGGGGGCAGGTGCCCGTTCATGGGCAGGTGCCCGTTTTGCGCGTGGTGGGCTTCGCCGTCCGGCACCACATCAGGGAGGGGCAGCGCCTGTGAGCGGGACCTGAGCTCCTCCTGCATACGCTGCTTCTGCTTGATTTCCTGTTTAAAGGGGAGAGGTGGGGGCAAAATGGGTCAAGTAAACATATTTGATATTTCTTAAAAGAATGTGTTTACGAAAGTCTGGCATGGTACTTACTTCAACAACATCTGGAAACAGTTCACAAAAGACTTTGTCCTTGATGTTGAATGCAAGACTCTGGGAGGCCAACTGTCTTTTCTGCAGGGAACACATTAAAAGCAAACGTGGCATTAAAATTGATTCCATGTATATACTTTGTGCATGTTTACGCATAAGGGCACATTTCAAGAACTTACAGGGTTAGTTCACCCAAAAATAAAAATAATGTCATTAATTAATCACCCTCATGTCGTTTCAAACCCGTAAGACCTTTGTTCATCTTAGGAACACAAATTAAGATATTTTTGATCAAATCTGAGCGCTCTCTGACCCTCCGTGAACAGCAATGCAACTGCAATGTTCCCAGGTCCAGAAACGCAGCATTTTGGAGAGTACCCCAGAACGTAATTGTGTGCATGCTGAACATAAACAATGCTGATTACGTTGATTACATTCTGGGGTACTCTCCAAAATGGTGGAAAACAGTAACTAAGGGAGCAGAATTGTTGAATAAATTATGTTATTATTGTTTTCTTTGCACACAAAAGTATTCTTGTAGCTTTGTAAAATTACGGTTGAACCACTGATGTCACATGGACTATTTTACCGATGTCCTTGCTATGTTTCTGGGCCTTGATCGTGGTAATTACATTGCTGTTTATGGGAGGGTCAGAGAGCTCTCAGATTTTATTAAAAATATCTTAATGTGTGTTCTGAAGACAAAGGTCTTCCGGGTTTGGAACGACACGAGGGTGATTAATTAATGACAGAATTTTCATTTTTGGCCAAACTAACTCTCTAGGGAGAAATTCACTATGTGGCCATTGTTTTGACATATATTATGAAGTATACTGTATATTCAAAAGTATACCGTAATATTAAAAAATCTGGAGTTGGTAACATTTTTCATGTTTTTTTAAAAGAAGTCTAATATTGTGAAATACTGTTACATTTTTAAATAAATGTTTCCTATTTGAATACATTACATTTTAAAATGTAATGTATTCCTGTGATGCAAAGCTGAACTTTCAGCATCATTACTTTAGTTTTTAGCGTCACATGATACTTCAGAAATCTTTCTAATATGCTGATTTGAGTTATTTTATCTGCTTTATATTTTTATGGAATATAATATTTATATCCCTGGCATAAGAATATTAAATTACTTATTAAAAAAAGTTTAAATAATTGTATACTTATTATTATATTCTAATATAGGCATTAGTATGGCTTTACAATAACAAAAAAGTATTTTTTTACAAATTAGATCCTATGAAAATGCTTGAACTGCTAGTACTGTACTCTACAAAGCGCAAACATTTCACAATTAACTGTTTGGTCAGTTCGGGTCATCACAAATACAAGTTTGTTTAATTCTAAATGGTGGCAGTTCAGTTAGCTTTGCCATTCTGTCCGTTTGGTGCTGGCTGTGCATTAGGACTCGTGATTTTTCGCTATTATTATTATTATTATTATTATTAAAGTCATGTTGAATTTTCTACTTACTCTTCTTTGCATTAATGTGATGGAGTAAATATACGTTGTATAATGTGCCCTGGGAAATACATATTAAACTCAACACAACAACGTAATCCCGATAAAATGGGAACAAAGCCATGATTAATATGCTTCAACCGGACTGAGAATTGTTTAGTGTATTCATGGAAAAATGTGGTGATTCAAGGGGAAATGACTGAGTAAATTGAGATAATACGCTCAAATGTACCGGAGATCAGAGACTATTTAAAAAAGGGACTTTGCTGGAGACGGAGAATAGATCCATCCAGTGCTATGTTAAGCGCATTATCTCACGAGTCAGTGGCCATATAAGTTACAAACAAGTAAAATGATATTTCTTTATAGATTATATAACAACAACTTGGAAAACAGACAAAACAGAAAAGGTAAGAAGCATTATTTGAGAAAAAGGGCACACTGATTGTTGTGAAAAAGGCTAATTGGTGAAAAACTGTTTAACTCCACAATTCATTACTACATAGTTTAGAGTCTATGTAATGCGTTTCAGCAATACATTTCTAACATTTGTAATGTGTTTAGAAACAATTCTCAGAATTCTCTTTACACAGACTTAAGTCTCTTGAGCAGTGAACTGCTTAAAGCATTTGACTGTGATTATAAATCAGCGTGACACTCACTGTGAAGTCAGACGTTTCGATACTGCCGAGAGTCGGGCCTTTTTCAACCATGAAGCTCAGGAGGCCGGTTAAGATGGTGGATACGGACCACGCAGGGTTCCACGTGTCAGGGTGAAAATCTGTGATGGAAAGACACAACCTGAAAGAGAAAGAGAAAGCAACTCATTATTCAGGAATTGTGAACAGTATTGTTCCTCTAAGCTGACTGTCTGAGCCTTTTAAAGAACAACATGTAGATGCTGATTCGTCAATTCAGTGTTCCAACCAAGCAAACGCTCACAGTACAGTAAAAACCATGAAGTAAAATAATAGAGGCCAACCTTAGTTTACATGTAGCAGACGATGGATGTTCTAATGAAAGACTTTTATTACACAGTAAACATTTCATAAAAGCAGTAAGGTGCTCATGGCCTTTTCATGCCTAACAGCAACCTTTAGCTGTAACTAAGCTTAAAATAACAATGCTTACATACCTTTGTGCTTAAATAAGGGTCTTAAAAAGAAAGTGAAAGTTTGAGGTTGTGTACCTTGTATTACATTTAAATCTGCCATTGGGTGTGATCATGTATATGCTTGGTGGTTTGAACGGGAATTCCCGTGGGAAAATGAGCTTGCCATGATAGTAGCCACCTATGAAATACAAAAGACAAGGCAAAATGAAGCAGAAACTGCACAATTTATAAAAGGAAGCACTCATGTGAGATTTAAGGAGGAAATCACCTTCATATGGAGTTTTCTCAGGGCCACGTACTAGATAATGCCTGAAAGAGAAAGAAATCATAAAAATCATATAAAGTCTTTCATGTAGATTATTATATGTGATAAAAGTCTTTTCAGACTTTTTACAGACAATAAAAGCATATAGTGACTGTCACTGGGCAGTCAAGCTCCAAAAAGGAAAAATAAGCACCATCAAAGTAGTCCTTTCAAATACTGCACTTCAATATTAGCCCATATCCTCACATAAAGGCATCATTCTGCTTCAGAAGACTAGGAATGCATCGTCTGAGAGTCATTAGGGACCACTTTCATGGTGCTTTTGTAACCTTTTGGGAGCTTGACAGCATCTTTCTCTATTCACTTTCATTGAATGGAAGCAGAGTGAACATTCTGCTAAATACAATATAAACGTCCATCAGATAAATAGAATATAAATCATGAAATTTGTTATAAAAAGTGGAGGATTAATATAAAGCTCTTGATGAAGCTCCAAACTTAAACGAGCAACAACAAAAAATAAGTCATGTAAAATAAAACACTACTCTAATACACTACTGGTCAAAAGTTTGGAATAAGTTTTTTTTTTTTTTTAAATAAGACTCATGCTCACCAAGGCTGCATTTATTTGATAAAAATAATAAGTATTCTAACATTCTGATTTGGTACTTAATTATTACCAACTAATTATTAGAGCTCAAATATTAATAATGTTCTTATTATTATTAGCAGTTCTCATTATTATAATTTTTTTGCAGCTTATTATTTTTGAGGAAACCATGATACATTCTTTGATGAATAGAAAGTTCAAAAGATTTTATTTGAAAAAGAAATCTTTTGTAACATTATAAAGGTCTTTATTGACATGTTTGGTCAATTTTACATGTCCTTGCAGAATAAAAGTATTACTTTTTCAACAAACTTTTGACTGGACGTGTGTGTTTGGGTGTGTGTATGTATATGTATGCAACAAAATAATATAATAAATGCTTTAAAGGAAATCAAATGTACCATTCCAAAATGTTGGAGGGCAGAGGTTCAGCACAGATATATGGGACTGGATCTTTCTTGATGCGCAGGTAATCCTGTTTTAACCGCTGTGTTGCTGTGGTTGGGGCCCTCTTGTTTAAGTTGTTGCTCATCTGTTAAATCACATGGCACTCTGAGTTACACAATACAATCTGAACACTTCCTAGTGTTCATAAATGTGACTAATAAGAAAAACAGGAATATCTACAAGTATATATTAAAGTCTGGAATACATCAACGCAACTCCGACATTAATTGCTACCATATTGTTATGATTGTCAGTACGGAAGCAGCTTGCCATCTGTGTATGATCATGAGCTGAGAGTACAGCAATCTTACATTGTGTTCTCAATACACTCAACTGTAGATTTGATTACACAACGGCAGACATTCAAGTAAATTACCAGAACTGTTGTGCTATTTAAAACAACACGGTGGCATATATTTACTGTGCCGTTAATAGTCTGCAACTGTAGACAAAATAAGACAATAACAGCGACAAACGGATGTAAATAGGACTAAACAACAACGACATGAGTAAACACAGCGCTTAAACGGAGACAAGAAGTGTGTTTCAAAACATAGTGAGCTGCCCATCAAGACAACATCTTTGGAAGTCACACACGCATTCTAAACGTTCAGTTATACATTATGATAACAACAGATGCTGTCTAGGCAGATAGTTTACTAGGTTTTAAAACACAGCCTGACACACTGAAAGGGGATTTTTTTAACGGTTCAGTCTCACCTCTTTCAACGCCCTCCACGGGATCGACCACGGTCAAATTGGGGTGATATATTGATATCCCACTTATTTCAGAGTGAATACGCCCCCGATAAACTTTCAAAAATAACAAAAAATGTAGCTCTTCGGCTAAGGTGAAATTGTCATCTATCCCCCATGCCAATATGGCTGCCGCAACACCAGGAAGTGATGAGGTGAAATGGAAAATAAAAGTTCTGAAAAGCGTTCGGCTGCCTTTCAAAATAAATGTCGGATATTAGACGGACGAAAGTGAGCGAGTTGCATTGAGATTGTTTAAATTAAATGTTTGAAATAAGTAAAGCATTTGTACGTCATTGTATGCAGTATGTCGCCGAATAATACTTTCATCAACATATAAAAATGTATTAATTATAATTATAATTCATTATGAATTAATACATAATAAATGTATTAATTTATTTATATAAAACATTAATTATACATAATGTGTAGCAGTCAGTAACTACAGTGATTTTGGTCTCTAAAGAACCGACCGAGTCATTTGTTCGGGAATCGGACTGTAGTCGTCGTCATGCATGTTTATGATTCACAATAAAGAACCGACTCATTAGAGTCATTCGTTCAGGAATCAGACTGTGTGTTCATGATTCACTGTAACGAACCGGCTCATAAAAGTAATTGGTTCGGAGAATGGACAACTTTATGTCTTTGATTCACTTTAAGAACCGACTCACAAGAGTCATTCGTTTCGAGGAATCGGTTTATACATGTCGAACTGTACTTTTTTAATTGACTATAAAGAACCAGTTCACAAACGAGTGATTCTTTTGGGAATCGACTACTGTTATCTCACTGCATGTTTTTGATTCCCTACAAAGAGCTGGCTCATAAGACTGATTCATTCGTCTGGGACAGTTGAAATGCAAAATTTAACTTCATTTGGACACCTTAATGTAAGGTAACTCTCAGTCCTTCTTGTCTGTAAAATGACTTGTCCAAACTCATTTTGTCTTCAGCAGAAATACATGAAATTGTGTGAGGAAAATCATTTTTGAGACATTTATATACTGTAACCAAAAAATAAATAATAATAATAATTTACCTCCTTTACCTGATGCTTCACATGTGTAAATAACCCAGGTTACCATGCAGCAAAATTGTCATTTTAATTTACAATTTTTTATGAACCCAAGAAAACCAGCAGAATTTTAGAGATATATTTATTTCCCACAACAAAAGATCCACTCAATGTTTTTGCATTTTTAACAAAATACCATCATTTTATGATATATTATCAATTTGCATCTAAAAAAACAATACAATATCTGCATTTGAATTTGCAATGATTTATAGTGGCTGTACAGATAAAATATATAGACTACACCAGCATAGTCGATACAAAACAGTACATTCATCACTACAGCAACAGACAAAATCACTGCAGATTCTCCAAACACAATTTCCTTATTATTTCAACTGCTTTAAAAACAGAAAAAAAAGATCAGCGCTGGATATGTTTCATTATAGAGGATAATAGTGATGCTTGTAATAGTATTGAGATGAAATGAAAAACGAGAAAGCATTCATGCATGATTTTTTGATTATATGTTTAAAAGACATGAAACCATAAATTGCAGATGTTTTAGTGCCTCATTAAGTGCCTTTTACTGCTATGGCTAAAAGAGGGAGAATACAAATGAAGAAAAGTGACACAAAACACTGGGGATAAGTCCAGCTGACCCCATAAAGATACAAAAATAGCATTACATTCATTGCAAACATTCAACATGACCATAATTATAGTCTTTCACACTCATCTTCATCACACTTATGATATCAGCTAGTCAAAGTGTCTTCTGCTCCAGCTTGATTGGTGTCCAAAGTTTAAATCTGAGCTTGATCTGTCACACTCTAGATTAAAAAAAAAAGAAAAACATATTATAATTGATATAATGTATATATGTATATAGGCCTACACACATAATTTTTTTCTTTTTTTTTTTACATTTATTTTACAGATGCCTAATGGATATCATCTAACTACCTGAAGGAGTGACGGAAGTGAACACTCCTCCGTTTCAGCTTCTCAGGATTGTGGGATGCCATATGGGAAAACTCACGGAAAATGTCCAGGTACGTGGTGTCACCTAAAATGGGATCAAACACAGTTAATGTGACTGTACATATAACTCCTAAAATGCAACTGTAATATGAATGGATGCTTTTGTATAAAATCAATATAAAAAGATGGTAAATAGTACTCTTATGTTAGAAGCTTTATTAATGCAAAAGCAGGTCTCTGAATGCCAAAGTAAGGAGGTCCAGTCTATTACAATAACAGTGTTTTCAGAGATTTAGAGTTAGAATTTAAGGGACAGAAATGGCTCTATAAAGCAACCCTATGAAAATGAGCCTTCTTGTGCCGTATAGGGTCTTTGTACTGTCTGGGTAACCATGGTAACAACTGAAACTTTGAAGGGGACAAAGAGTGGGTTTGAACACTTTGCTAAACTGTGTGAATTTCTCATGCTTGATTTACAATGAGGAGACTGTCCCTGTATTCCCAGGATGGGTGCTCATGCGTACCGACTAGTGTCTGCACAACAACCACTGAAAGAAAGATAAAAGTTTGAGTTCTGTCACATTCCTCTTTAAATAGAAGCTCTATTGAATTCTATGAACTTACAATGAAAGTCTATAGGAAAACCGTAAACCAGTTGCATTTTTAGTTATTTTACAAGGTAAACTATTTTCTAACTATTTTCTTTTTAACCTAGAATATGCCTTTAAAAGCTAGATTTGATTACAGTTAGTGCAATTGAACCATTTTCAAATAAATATTAAAATGCACTATATGTTTGACAATAATAATAGTAATAATAATAATACACTATTGCTTCAAATTTTGGGGGACAGTGAGATTTAAAAAAAACAAAAACTTTTATTCAGCAAGGATGCAGTAAATTGATCAAACATGGTAGTTTTCACAAAAATATTAGGCGGCATTACTGTTTTCAACATTGACAATAATAAATGTAAATCAGCATATGTGACCCTGGACCACAAAACCAGTCTTAAGTGTCAATTTTGTTTCGAAATTGAGATTTCTAAATCATCTGAAAGCTGAATAAATAAGCTTTCCATTGATGTATGGTTTGTTAGGATCGGACAATATTTGGCTGAGATACAACTATTAGAAAATCTGGAATCTGAGGGTGCAAAAAAATCTAAATATTCAGAAAATCGTCATTAAAGTTGTCCAAATGAAATTCTTAGCTATGCATATTACTAATCAAAAATTAAGTTTTGATATATTTACAGTAGGAAATTCACTAAATATCTTCACTGAACATGATCTTTACTTAATATACTAATTATTTTTGGCATAAAAGAAAAAATGGATAATTTTGACCCATACAATATATTTTTGGCTATTGCTACAAATATACCCCAGCGACTTAAGACTGCTTTTGTGGTCCAGGGTCACATATTAGAATGATTTCTGAAGGATCATGTGACGCTGAAGACTTCAGTAATGATGCTGAAAATTCAGCTTTGTATCACACAAATAAATTACATTTTAAAATATATTCAAATAGAAAACAGCTATTTTTAAATTGTAATAATATTTCACAATATTACTGATTTTCAGCATTTTTTCTATCAAATAAATGCAGCCTTGCGTGAGCATAAGAGACTTAAAAAACTATTTTTACCAATCCTCAAACTTTTGAACAGTAAGTCAGAGGAACATTTTAATCCAAACGAATATTAGTATTTTAAACGTAGAGTATCAGAGTCACAAAATTTGAGGGCTAAAAAAATCTTCATATTGGATCTCAAAAGAAAAACTGAATTTACTTCCAGCAGCAAAATCAGTAAGTTGAGTTAATGCAGATGGTTATATAATACTGCACACTAACACAGCAAAGCACTACAGAGAAGAAAGAGGCAGGAGAAGTGAAGGCAAGCACAAGCAGTTAGTACTTCAGTCACGTTTCATTTATTGTCATGATTCTTTTCCGTTTAGGAGGAGAGAACAGATAAAAGGGCAGAAACGAAGAGCAAAAAGAAAAACAGAAGTTGCAGAGGTTCTAATTTACAGAAGAGAGTTCAGTTATACAATATTCAGACATATTTTACAAATGACACCAACATGAAAAGAAAAGCAGAAATATGAAAGCAAGCAATAAAAGAGGTTATGTGCTACAGCCACCATCTAGAACACATCTGGTTATACAGCAATTTTCTTTTTTTTCTTTTTTTTTTTAAAGATTGGTGCCCCTTTGGCTGCATTGTTCACAAAATTGCATTTATTTGTCACTTCGGGAATCATACTGATTTGATATTCACAAAAAAAAAAAAAAAGAAAAAAGATATGTAAAACAGAAAGTGCTACGATTTCATTGGTCAGCGAGACACAGACGACACACCAACCAATGACCTTTCACCCCAAACACATCGGGAAAAACTTTACAGTACTCTAGCCTGTTCACAAACTACAGACAACACATTTCTAGATGAATTTTCTCTCAACAAGTGCAGTTTTTGATTGTGGTCTTTGGTTGGGATCTAGTGTTAAAGACATCTGAGTCACAACATGAGAACATGTCTATACTGAATATACACTATTTATGACTCCCAGGAATTAATACAGTGTATATGAAATCACGTGTTAACTTGCTTACGATGTCATCCAATATGTAATATGTATATCATGGGAGTTCATCCTTTATCCTTAAGTGTTGGTGTAGTGTGACGTTGAGACTGTATTATGAGAATTCATTTACACGCACAGATTCATAAAGAACAAAAAGCAGCAGGAAACCAAACAGACCAGAGCAACAGCATCAATGCACTGAAGATAACTCAAATGAACAATTAAAAATAAAACTACCGCATTATATATTAACATACACAACAGTTTAGGTTTTGGGTCAGTATGATTTGATTTTAAAGAAATGTATACTTTTATTCAGCGAGGATGCATTAAATTGATCATAGGTGACAGTAAAAGATATTTATTATGTTATAAAAGATTTCTTTTTTAAATAAATGCTGTTCTTTTAAGCTTTCTATTAATCAAAAAATGCATCAATGTTTCCACAAAAATATGAATTATTTCCAACATTGATAATAATAAGAAATCTCTGAATCAGCATATTAGAATGATTTCTGAAGCATCATGAGACACTGAAGACTGGAGTAATGATGCTGAAAATTCAGCTTTGCGTCACAGGAATAAAGTATGTGTTAAAATATATTAAAATACAAAACAGTTACAATAAACTGTACTAATATTTCACATTACTACTATTTTTTACTGTATTTTTGATCAAATAAATGCAGCCTTGATGAGCATAAGTTACCGTACTGACCCCAAACATTTAAATGGTAATTGTTGATTTTAACACCCAGTAATCGAACTGGAGTCTAAACTGGAGTTTGGTTGTGAACGGTAAAAGTCATAAAAGTATATTAAATTACAAAAATACAATCTGTTACCACAGTACAAAAAAAAAAAATTGCACTATTGCTCTGGGCGGTACTCAAGAAAAGCATAAAAATCCAGTTTGAGGCATTTTCTACACCAGGGATCCTTAAATCTGGCCCACGAGATCCACTTCCCTGCAGAGTTTAGCTGTAACCCTAATCAAACACACCTGAGCATGCTAATCAGTGTCTTCAGCATCATTAGAAAATCACAGACAGGTGAGTTTGATCAGGGTTGGAGCTAAACTCTGCAGCGGATTGGATTTGAGGAACCCTGTTCAACACCATCATCCAAAAAAAAGCGAACAAAAACGACTGGAGTTAAGAAAAAGTGCATAACAGTGGCGTTTCAGTCGACAAAAATCACAATTTCAGTTAGTAGATTAGTAGATTAGACATTTTATACATTTATGACATATAATAAATCACAGTTTTTGAACCCACTCTCCCTCATGCGTTTGCAAGCACAAAAGACAGTTTTAAGCACCCAATCCTGTTTAAACCAAGTGTACAAAAATGCCACTAGAAGAACACTGTTAGAATAGATGGACAGCTGCCTAACATACTGTATAATACTGTTTGAAGTGTGAGTGAAGGGTGAAAGTGCAGCCAGGCGTGTGTATTGAAGCTAACGCTGAAGGTTAGTTCATCAAACGGTTTAGATACACTGGTAAGGGCTCTGTAAGATCAGTGAGTGCAATAGCCTGTGTAATCGGTATTTAGACAATACCACCAACAATTACCTCAATCACAGGTAACCTTCATTATATAAAAACTGTCTTGAAATGAGTAGCACCACTGTTCGCTAGGCCAGTCAATCCTGTGACTAATCTGCAGCATGTGAAGTGGTCGAGCTAGGTAACCAGATCTGGAACATGGTTAACCAGCCCTAACCAGTTTTAGAAAAGTTAGGTTAAACTTGACTGGAAGTTCACCTAATCAATCACCTTGGTTCAACTCTGACCAGATAGCAACCATTTAAAACCACCTGAATCTGGAATTGTCCATCTGTACAGATAAACACATAAATACTTGGCAGTTCTTGGTGGGAATGATGGGAAAAAGCGCTACACTCTCTAGCACTCGGCTATGTTGAGACAGATAAACTCTTGGATGCATTTCTTATACTGCTGCTCTGTGGGACTGCTGCTAGAATATTGACCTGGCTGACCGAACGGACCCTCCGACTCACGCATCTCCTCGTTCATACGTGCTAGACGTAACCTGTCGAGAGAGAAAAGAAACAAAGAGAGGTTTGATTTGGAATCCAATTTCTTACATACACTACCATTCAAAAGTATGGGGTCAGTAAGATTTTTCACGTTTTTGAAAGTCTCTTTTGCTCACCAAGGCTGCATTTATTTGATCAAAAATACAGTAAAAACAGTAATATTGTGAAATATTATTCCAATTTAAAATAACACTTTTATATTTGAATATGTTTTAAGATGTAATTTATTCCTGTGATGCAAAGCTGAATTTTCAGCGTCATTAATCCAGTCTTTAGTGTCTGATATGCTGATTTTTTGTTGTGCTGCTTAATAGATTTGGTGTTTTTTTCAGGAATACTTGATGATTATAAAGTTCAAAATTACAGTATTTATTTGACACATTTGATCAATATAGTGCCTCTTTGCTGAATAACAAGACTAATTTCTTTGATAAAACAATCTTTCTGACTCCAAACCTTTGAACAATAGTGTAAATATTCTCTGGGTAAAACAAATACACATACATAGGAATTTTTTACACTTACAGAGTAACTATGTCAGCGTTAGCGGCTTGAACCGCTATGCTCAGTGGGTCGTGGCCATCCTCATCACCATCGTTCTGGGTCGCTCCTCGTTTCAGGAACAAACACACTTGACTGGAAACACATGATAAAGAAAATACAGTTGTAGAAAAGATTCAATTTGATGCAAAGCTGCATACACAGGAACAGACCTGCTAAAATGCTACAGCAACAGAACTTAAAAATAAATACCAGAAGTATCATTGTGTTACCATATTTTTTGGATATCTTATGATATTACCATTTTTGTTTTATTGGGTATGCATCATCATAACATGTTCGTTGGATATATACCAATGTAAAACCATGGTATTCTTTCAAATGTCTTGGAGTACCTTGTAAACAACACAGTACATAAATATAATAAATATGAAGTATTACAATATATAATAAAAGTATGACAAGTCCTCCTGGGAAGTTTGTATTTTATGGGTTGGGAGGTTGTAATTACAACATCGGGTGCATTCAAATAACTTTGATTGGAGCAAGATGAAATACTATTTCTGCATGAAGTTCAACAATATTTTTTTAAAATCAATGTATTTTTTTAAAATCAATATTTCTCATTGGCACACCCACAACTCAGAAACTCTGGGCTTAAAGAAAATCCAGTTTCCTGCTTGTAATTATGAATTTGTGGTGACATTCATGTCTTTGACATTACAATGCACCAAGAGACAGCAAAAGGCATCTGAAAATCTGTTTTATTAGAGTTACTCAGAGTTACTAAGCATGCACTTACCCAGTGTGACCTAAATATGTGGCGTGATGCAGCGGGCCTCTTCCCCTGTGATCTCTTTGGTTGACATCTGCACCATTTTGGAGCAGAAACTCGCAGGCTATCAAGGAACCCTGAATGTTGAAAACCAGAGGATTAAAGCTTTACTACTACAAAATGGCATATGGTTATTATTATTTTAAATGTCATTAAAATGAGCTGGAAGTGTACTGTCACTTCTTATCTAGGTTACTGTTAATATGTGCATGTGCAATGCATCTGACTATTTTTATAATGACTCACTCCAATCACAGCCTGAATAAGGGGGCTTTTCCCCTCATCCTCTTCATTCACTGAGTTGACATCAGCTCCATGTGCCAGAGCTTCAGCCATGACGGGCAGATTTCGTGCCTGACAGGCCTTATAGAGTAACGCTCCAGGATCCAGTTCTCTCAGATCCTCTGGATCTGACGCCTCCGGCTCTAGTTCAGCCTCATTACTGGAGTCTTCAGAAACCTCACACTCTGAAGATTACAAAAACACATGGAACAAATGATCCATCTGCTTCAACAGTCAGTATGGAAAACGAACACTTGGTTAACACCATCAAGTCACACAGTGGTTCACTCACCCTCCTCTGTGACACTGTCCACCACAGACTCAAAGACCAAGACGTCAGTGCTGCCGTCAGTACTGCCACCTAACCCACTGTCACTGCTCAGACCTGCAGGACCAACACAAGCCCACCAAAGGCACATTACACTCTAGAGCGTCAATAACAGCCAGTGTGCGCTGACGGCAAACATGATGAAACTATGTGTCACAGCTACACAACTACATGAAATTGCACAAAAAAAAAAAAAACAAAGCAACAAAGCAGAAAATGCAAAAGAAAAGCACAAAATAGAAGCAAAATTCAAAGCAAAACAAGTAAACAACAAATCAAGCAAAAACAAAACAAAACAAAACATTGAACAACAAAAGTAGATAAAAAACAAATCTAAACAAAATAACACTATACAAAAGTAAACAAAAACAAAGCAAAACATGTAAACGCAAAAACAAAGTAAATTAAAATAAACCAATCTCACAAAAGTAAACAAATAGAAAAACCAAGGCAAAACTAAACCCCAAACCAAACAAAAAAAGTAAACAAAAACAATGCAGAGCAAAACACAAATCAACAAACGTAAACAAAAACAAAGCAAAAATAAATAAAAAGTATAAAAAAAAGAAAAAAAACAAGTAAAGCAAAACACAAGGCAAAAAACAGTAAAAAAAGAACAAGCAACAACAAAAAAGAGCAACAAAAGTATATAAAAGACAAAGCAATTAAATTAAAAGTGTGGAAGCAAACTTTTTTTGCCAGAATATAATACTTACTGCGAGGCCCTGAACCAGTGTCAAAATATGAAAAGAGGGTGTCCAACTCATCCGGGCAAAAGAGGGATTCCCGTCTGAACTTTCTCTCCAGAGCAGCAGTTGCTTAAATTTGGAGGGGGGGGTGGGGGGTGGGGGGGTGGAGACGAAAATGTCACTTTTTAAAACTTTAACCATTTAGCACATCTATTATAGCAATTCACACAATACCATTGTATTATCAGCACAGTAAAGCCCAAAAAACATGGTGCAACCATGGTACTTTCATGCACAGCTAATTAAAAAAATGATTGACTACCTGAGGAAAGGGTTGCAGGAGACGCACTGCCCGGCTCCTGTCTGTATTTGCGGTGTGATTTGGGGACGGTGGTGGCACTGTTATGCCTCCTGCATTTCCTAGGGTTCCATCGCCGCTCAGATTTTCTCCCGCCGTTGACCAGAACTTCACCCGTCATCATCTTCTTCAGGAACTTCTTCTCAACATACTTTGCTTTGATCCAGGCCTCCTTTTCTTGCCTTAAAAATCAAGGGAGCAATTAATCCTTCGACATTCAGATCCACAGAAAAAGAGCCACTTGTGTCCATGTCCTTCATCACTCACCTGGAGCTGCTGGGTCCCGGTTTCTTCAGGCCCTGCTCTTCACAGCTGCCTTCATAGATGTGGTTGATGATACTGTTTCCTAGTTCACACATCAGCTGCATTGCAACAGAACAGAGGGCAGTTATTGTCAGAGCGTGTTTGCTCATGTCACAGTGAAAGGTCATCCAAGAGAGATTAGGAGGAAAACAGTTTGGATGTTTGAGCAGACCTTTAGTAACTCTGGTTCCCATGAGTCCAGGGTGAGAGAACGGACCTTTGAACAATGTACTCCCAAACTCCTGTGAAAAGATGGAAAAACTTTAGCCAAAAAATCTATTTTGTTGGTTTGTTGTACAACACAAATGCACAATTTCATGTTACTTTCAAAATGTTTCATTATTGGACAAAAATTTCATGTACATTTCTCTCATCTTTTAATTTGTGATCTTTTGGGATTGTTTTTTCCACAAATTATATGTGCAATGCTACTGACATAATGCAAAATTAATGTACACACAACCTAAAAAAACAAACAAAACATTTGCAACCATTTAGACTGCAAAAAACCTTATTAAAATTCATAACAACAACAATCATGTCTATCATTGTAGTTATTTAGCTAACTATATTTATGCAAAATTGTTTAAATATTATAAAAAAGTTCAATAGTTAAATATAATAAAAATAGTTCAACAATCACAACAACGACGACAAAAATAATAAGTGATTTTAGTATACTAGAAATATTATTATTATTATTATTATTATTATTACTACAAATGTCATTAATGATGATATGATGGTTGTCATTATTATTATTATTCATTGTTATTAACATTATAAAATCATTTGCATAAATAAAACTGCATAAATAAGAGTGATGATAACAACATTATTTATAATAATTAATAATAACAATAACCAATTACCAATTTTTCAAAAACATTTTACAAAAGAGGAAGAAACAATTGATCAAAAACTAACAATATTTGTAATACACAATGCCAGATTTATCAGACAAATCAATTCGAAATGAATATGAATGACTCCTAAGTTCGATTTGGAATTATGGTTAATAATTCCTTGTTATGCTTGTTGTTATTATTCATTGTACTATTTATTACACATTTTTGCATAAATACAATTGCATAAATAAAGATAATGATGGATGTTGTTTTTATAATTCTTATTTATTAAATAATTTTGCATTTATAAAATTCCACTAATAATGATAATGGGGATGATAATGATGGTTATTTTTTCGTGTTTTGCATACTGGATCTATTAGAGGACACAAATACACAAACAAAAATAAACAGTATTCTATCAGCCGTAAAACAGCAGCATCAGTCAATCTCTGATTGTAAACTTGAGAAAAGTTTCTGATCTGAGCTGCTGAAAGTGTTTCAAACTCCCACCATTCACTAACAATTCAAGCAAGATGTTTCCCACTCAAGCTGAGGAGAGCAGCACTGGGACGGCTGACATCACTACACAACACTGTCATGTAAATGTGCATTCTGCCCACTAGATCAGCACGTTTCCAGGCAACCTAGTTAGAACGGGTGAAGACTGTGTGATAGTGAACACTGTCTGGAGCAAAACACCCCAGTGAGCTCAAAGGGAGGGGGTGTGGCGTCAGGAACAGCTTCGTGTTTCGAAACAGAATCTGATATTCAGTAGGTCGAAAGGTTATCATATCTCATAAACTCCTAAAAGGGGTCATATTATGTAAAAATTAATACTTTATTTGCTCTTTTATAATCGAGCAAAGTTCAAGAAAGGGTGGAAAATGGTCACGTTAACCACTGTTTTTGGTGCAAGAAACAACAAATACTGTCAAATTTTAATTTAGACCTCTACTTTTTATTATTGGATGAAATATTAAGTATGCACAACATCATAATTTATGCAAAACTGTTTTGCAATGGAAATGGATGAATAATAATCATAATCATAATAATAACAACAATAATTAGTTTTAAAGTAAAAAAAAAAAAGGAATAAAAATGTTAATACTATTACTAATATTATTCAACAATTTAATAATAATCATAATAACATATGCTGAAATATTGATTTAAATTATTATTAGATTATTCTACCATTTCCATTACAAAATAATTTTGCATAAATTGCTAACAATTAATATTATTGATATTAATATTATTCAACCATTTAATAATAATAATAATAATATTTTACTTTAACAACATATTTTAAATATTATTATTATTAGAATATTATTATTCTACCATTTTCATTGCACAACAATTTTGCTTGATTTTCTAATAATAATACTAATCCTTTTTATTATTATTGTTAATAACATTTAATAATAATAAAACATTAAATAGTATTATTATTATTGTTATTAGGTTATTATAATTCTACCATTTCCATTGTAAAACAATTTTGCATAAATTGTTAATAATTTTTAATATTATTATTATTTGAGCAGTTCCATCCATTGCAAAACTATTTTTCATAAATTGCGAATAATAATAACATTTATTATTATTATTATTATTATTATTATGTTCATGCCTTGGTATTCATCACTGTGCGTCTGGAGGAAAGTAAGCGCAGTGGCTGACCTTCTCTCTTGTCCTGAGAGCCCTACGGTCGCTGGCTTGCCTCTGACTAATGAGAGAATCAAATCTGACCTAATCCAATTAGGAAACCCGACTGTGTTTACTGTGGCTGGTCACAGGACAAACTAAACACATCACAGACCTTTTCCTTTGGTATAATGGATCATGATTATGATCTTTTCCATGTCTTACCTGTGAATGCCGGAGCACTCGATGCAGAGCAGGACGCCCAGATTGATGCTGGCCCAGCGCGGGTCGGCCTGCCCACAGTCACAGCACTGCTGGTTCCCCGGCAGACACAGGATACGCTGCAGAATGCTCTCGCCCCTGCCACTGCGCTCTCGGGGCTCATTTGCTGAGTCTATGCTGCTGATGGAGGGAGAAGCGGTCCGGTCCAAACGCTGCAGACGGACACACAAATCAGCGCATTATTATGAGTTATTTGGGGGAAAATAGAACATATAAGCTTTAAATATTAGTAGCAACAATTATGACAGACTTACTGATTCATTTGTGCTCATCAAGAAGGTTTGCAAAAAATTATTCTTTATTTCGTTATATTTTTAGAATTTTTAAATTTTGGGATTTTTCAGTTACTTGAATCAGAACTTTCACACTATAGAACTGTAACATAGAATGAACTGTTATCTATACTTTTCATTATTGGATGAAATATTAAGTATACATAAAATGTAATAATAACAATAAACATAACAATAATAAAATTATTACTAGAATTATTATAGTCTGTTGTCTTTAGCAAAATGATTTAGCATAAAATTGCATAATAATAATAATAATAATAATGATGATAACGTTTTTATTATTGTTATTATTACTAACAGTAATAACAACAACAATTAATATTTTCAATATTGTTTTAAAAATATGATTTTTATTGAAGCCTAATGATTATTATTTTAAGGAATTAGTTCAAAACACTCAATCAATGGTTTACTTGTAAATCATTCTGTACCGTTTTATTAATAAAATGTAAATTAATTAAATATAATACATTTAATAATTTTTTGCTGTATTTTATTTGCATTTTGAATCTACCCGACAATAGTGAGAAATGTTTGCACTGGAAAAAAATACACTCTTACAAGCCAGTTCTATAGAATATCGTCATAAAGTTAAAAAAACAAAAAACAGGGATATCACACATGCTTAATTGAGTTTTTTTTTTTAACTGATCTAACCAATGCTCATCCTTTGTTATAGTGATTTAGCATGTAGACTGTACAAACCTCAATGTAATAATTGTCTGGACTCTCTCTGTACGCTGAGGCGATGCTGGCTTGAACCGCCTGGATCCAGGCCTGCCGGAGTTTCTCTGACTCTGCCTGTAGCATACAGCTCCTACAATACACATCCATACAACACAATTACTACTAGTTATACAGCTCCAAGAGTCTTTTTTATACTGTAATCTAAAGTTTGAGCTTTACTCACTTGGTAGGCGACACGACTTCAAAACAGAACCTCCTCTCGATGTCCTCGCAAGGTTTGACAGAACAGAGCCTCAAGTCCTCCACAACAACCGTCAGCGAATCCTATGGAGGAGAAGACGCTTCAGTAAGGCTGCAAATGTGCTGACTTGAAGATAAGCACTCTAAATAAACCTGTTTCACTCTGAAGTGCATTAAACAGCACTGCGTCACAGTAATTTAAGCAGATTGCCTGAGCAAGCATTTCGACTGAAATAAATGGACGTTCTCCAAACAGATGAAGAGCAGGCAGTGCTGTGTGCATGCATTGATTTGTCGGGGAACGAGTTTGTTATCTTTAAAAAGACTGAGTGCTCTGGAGATATGCTGCTTGGCTAAACTACAACTGCTGTATCTAACAGCTCAGTGAGCTGTGAGGTGAAGATTCACCAGCATTGATTGTGAGCTGAAGAATTCTGCTGATGCATGTTGTTGACACGAACTCAGTACATTCTCTCTAGGTACTGTATAATGAAGCTGCTCGTTAAAATCAAAGACAGATTACTTAACCTGTTTAAACCACTGTGACTAATGTGTCTACTTACTAAATGCAGATTTGAACTCACCTTTAGTTTCTTCTGATACACCAGCTGGCTGTTTTGGATGGAGAACCAGCGCCTGGAAAAAAGAAGCAATACAGCGATATAAGAGACAACGAATTAGTTACTAATTAATTTTTTTTTTATAATATAATAAACTAATCATTGGCATGCTACGTTTCAAAAATATTAAATAATACACAATTTTACTTTTTATAATGATATATTGTTACTATGATTATTGACAGATATTAGGGATTTTTAATGGTTTTAATGGTTTATATAATATATATTATATATATATATATATATATATATATATATATATATATATATATATATATATATATATATATATATATATATATATATATATATATATATATATATATATATATATATATATATATATATATATATGACCCTTTAACACTAGTGTTCTCTATTCTTTTTCTTTTCTATTTACTTGTTTTCTTTTTATTTATTTATTATAAAAAAACCTTAATAGTAATTTCCCCAGTTTTTATTACCTTTATTGTCATCTAAGTCAAAGTTAAACTGTAATTCCATAACACAAGTGTTTAATTAATAATAATTGAAATAAATAATTTTCATAATAACAATAAAAAAAAATTAATAACATTGTTAATTAAGATATTAGAGTTTTTTATGAATATCGATATTGGATATTTAATATTTCATGCTCATTTCCTCAGTTTTTACTTTTATATTATTTTTACTGTCATTAGCTGACTCTAAGTTATTCTTTAAAAAATATAATTTAAAATAATTCTATAACACAATTGTTTAATAAATAACAATTTAAAAAAATAATAATAAAAAATAATTCAATAACACTGTTGATTGTAATCAAGTCTCAAAATTATGAATTTTTCTTACCATACTTTAATTTTATGAAGCCAAAATTCACTTGTAGAATTTAAAATGACTTTTTATTTATCTAGACAAAATACAGAATCTATAACACTAAAATAATATCAGTATCAAGCCTGAATTTTTATGCAAAACATAATTCCTATCCTGAATAATTCGGATTTTTTATTTGCATATAGTTGCATTCCTGACCTAATTGCATGCCTGATTAAAAGCAAACCAGGAATATTCAGATTAATGATCAAGCTATATGGGATTTACTATGGCAGATACATTTTAATGAGCAAATTTCATTAATCAAATTACATCCAACACTACACGTTACATTTGGTTCCACCAAACTCTGAAAATCTGCCGTTAACCAAATTCAACCTACCTATTCCATGTCTTGAAGGCGTTACTGGCCCTTTTAAACAGATAGCCCTCCATCACCAATCCGTTGGGCGCATCCACGTTAAACTCCAACTTTGGGTCGTCATACGCAAAGTCCTGAATGACAAAACAATAGAGAAGCGTTAGAACAAGAGACAAATATCAAGTGACGAATAAGCATAAACCACCAATGCAACAAAATACATTACATTCTGTCTGTGATAATGCTTCATTATTAAACAGGAGGCTGTAAGTGGAGCAGATGCACAAATTCATGCACAACACGTTCTCTCTATGTATCTACAACACACACTAGGAGTGACTCATCCAACGCTCTCAGATGTCCCACCAGAGCTTTTTGATGATGACGCAAGCGGTTGCGTAAGCATCTGAGCATATCCAACCGATTACCACCGAAGAGCTTCACATATTCACACTCACCCCTCACAATAATGGCCCTCTTCCTGTTTCAGCAGCACACACAATGCTCTCAGCCCTGAATCATCACAGGAGGTCCTAATGGCAACAACCTCCTCCGCTCAGGTCATTTATATTGATTATCTCTGAGAGGAGGAATGACACGCTGTCAGCCGGGATAACACTTTAGCCATCACATGTGCTTAATGCTATACCATTATAGACTCAACGAGACGTCGAAAGCTCCAGGCGGAAGTGATTCCAGGGGAAAGACTTTAATAAAAGTACAGTATTGAATGAGAAGTTCAACAAAGAGCAAAATGAAAGGTCTTCTGAGAAAAACAGCCTCTAATGTCTCCTCTAGAGTTTCAGAAAAGATCTCAACCGCCTCAAACTGTGCTCAGATTTACTAAAAAAACCAAAGTGTGCAATTAAATGTCAGAGATTTTAATATGAACTCATTAACTTTTAAATTCCTCTGATACTAAATGACATTAACTACTGGCCAAATTCTTATCTAGGTGATATACATTTGATTAAATTATTACAATTTAAAATAACCATTTTAAAATCTGAATGTTCAGCAGTCTTCAGTGTCACATGATCCTTCAGAAATCATTTTAATGAGCTGATTTGCTGCTCAAGTAACATTTCTGATTATTATCAATGTTGAAGACAGTTGTGCTGCTTAATATTTTTGTGGAAATCGTGATACTGTACCATTCAAATGCTCAAATGAGAGAGAGAGAGAGAGAGATTAATATTTTATGTTACGATAAAATATTTATGATTCATTTATGTTATGATTTCTATTTCAAATAAATTTTGCTCATTTAAATTTTTATTTATCAAAACAATCCTGAAAAAAATGCACCCAAAATTGATTTCCACGAAAATAGAACAACATTGAAAATCGTAAGAATCATTATTAAATATTAAGCAACAATAAAACCTGACAACATGATTTCTGAAAGGTCATGTGACACTGAAGACTGGAGTAATGATACTGAAAATTCAGAAACGCAAAAATAAATTACATTAAAAAAAAAAGTGTTGCTTATTTCAAAACATTAAAAAATAAAAATCTTAGTAGTGTAGCTGCTATATACATTTATTTTACAGCTCTTTACTCTTATTGTATGTCAACAATTGCCTTATTTGTGTCTATTTCTGAGGAACTTTAGGAGAAACATTAAAGACAAAGTTGATACTTTAGAGAAATATGTAGTAAAGAGCAACTTTTGAGCATTACAATCAAAACTGCACTGTAAAAAACTATTTTTCGAAGTTGCAAATAAAGACTTTTAGAGTATATTTTAAAAGAAAATATCATTTCAGTTTTTCTACTTAAAAAATGTCCTATTTAATCCAATGCGAAACTTGAAATTTACCAGCAATTTCTGAGCAAAAACTGTTGAAAAGTAAACCCAACTTTTGTCAGCACGTGTTGTAAACTACACTGATTAGAGATCAAGAGTCATTAATCACGTCTTCATAACTAGATCATTTCACAACCCAAGCAAACATCCTTGAAAAGTCTCAGCTTCCTATCTGTCTGTGGCGGCATTGTCAAAAATTTCAAAGCGTTCTGGCCTCTCGTGAACCCTCTGAAGACCTCAAGATAAAGCTGCTTCAACACTTCAGCAGCAGGAATGGACCTTCTGCTGAAAGAGCTCTTTGAACACAAACACTGCGCTCTTGCATCTTAAACGAGATTGCGCAACTTCATTCCAAGTTCCCTGATTAAATACGTGAGACACTGCTGTTTAATATAATCACGTAAGAAATAAAAGCAAACACCACCCAGAATACACCAGCATCCACTTAGCAAACCCCCACAGCACTTCAGCATTTGCACATTTGCTTCAGAAAACGTAAAGCTCTAGTCTTTTCTTCTGCTTAAACTGGTTGTGACAATAAGGCTTATTTATAGTCACTCATTTTACCCAAATCCCCAGCAGGGTGACTGTTCAAACATTCACATCCATTCACTTGTGCTTCCTTACAGCCAGAGACTAAATGCTTCACTCAAGTTCTGAATGGTACAGAAACACCCTCCCTTTCACTCGCTCTGCTGCTTTTGCATGTTCCCACACACTTAGATACACATGGATGTAATGCAGTTAGGCTCCCATACCTTTAAATCTATTAAAAAAGTAGAACAATTAAGTAAAATATATATGCAAATAGAGAGAGAGAGAGAGAAAGATGGATATAAACGTACTGTAAAAATGAGAAAATGCCATATAAAATGCATTATATAATAATATATAAAATAAGAAAAATGAATGATAAAAATAAAGATTATATAAACAATAATTTTCTGTAGTTTTGTGCATTTATATATTATAGATAGATAAATAAATTCTCTAATTCATCCATTTTATATGCACAAAACTTCACAAAAAAATCAACAGTATAATATTACACAATCATATATTAAGTATAATATAATATAATAGTACTGTTATATGTAATATACTTTAACTCACACACAATCTAACATATAGGACAGATTGTGAATATAAAAGAACAGTCTACATGGGCTATTTAGAAATACATTTGTAATGATGCATGCCATTATATTGTAGGAATATTCAAAAGAAATGAAAGATTAATAGGTAAAAATCCTGAAAAGGAAACTATTTTTAGTTTTTTTACTACTGTATTCTATTCAGTTACAAATTCTAAAGAGAACAACCAACTGCATTAATGCACCAACTCACCAAAGTGAAGTCCAACCTGCCAAAGATCTTCATCCTTAAATGTTTTATGTATTTTAAAATCATTGCATCCCCAAGAAGCAGCTGAGCTCAACTAAACGGGTGCGCAGCCCAATCGAGCATGCAGTCAATGCAGCTCTGTGAGTGAGTCACGCAGCCTGGCAGCTCTCACAGTCAGCTGGAGCTTCAGCAGAGTAGATCATGTGCGATTCCACCTGCCCACTGCTGCCCACTGCTGCCCACTGCTGCCCGCTGCCTGAGATAAAGCTCATTACCATACAGCTGCCGGCCCACAGGAATCACCACGCAGCCACTTCTGATGAGACTTTATAACAACTTTCTTTAATAATATTAAATACTATTATAACAAACAGCAAACAGATTAAGTATAAACTATATTTAAATATGAAAAATAATATTGTATAAAACAAATATATAAAAAAATGTAAAATATAAAATAAATAACAAGTATAATAACTTCAATACTAATAAATATTATAATTCTAAACTACAAACAAATTATGTACATGCAAATAGTTAGAAATGTCATTCAATTATATGTAAATATTTAAAAAAAATGTTATATAATATTAATATATAAATAAATATAAAATTATATAAAACAAATATAATAACTTTCTTTAATAATATTAAATATTATGTAACAAACTGCAAACATCATGTATTTAAAAAATATGTAAAACTAAAAATACATAAGAATATTAAATATTAGAACAAAGAGCTTACAGATTATGTACATGCAAATAGTTAAAAATGTCATTCAACTATATTTAAATATTAAAAAATGTTATATAAAATTAATATATATAAATATATAAAATATATTTATATAAATAAATATAAAATATATATTTATATAAATAAATATAAAATATATAAAACAAATAACTTTCTTTAATAATATTAAATATTATATAACAAATGGCAAACATATGCAAAAAGCTAAAAATATAATTAAACAAATAAAAATATCATATATGTAAAAAAAATAAAAATACATAAAAATTAAATAACTTTCTTTAAAAATACTAAATATTAGAACTAGAATTAGAAGTGCAAACAGACATGCAAATAGTTAGAAATGTCATTCAACTGTAATTAAAAATGTAAAAAATACGTAATGTTTATATATATATATATATATATATATATATATATATATATATATATATATATATATATATATATATATATATATATATATATATATATATATATATATATATATATATATAAATAAATATAACATAACATAAAATAGAAAAACCTTCAATAATATAAAATATTACTATAAGAAAACTGCAAGAAATGCCGGTTAGAAAAGTCATGAAACTATAATATAAAAATATACTTAATATTAATTATTGCTTAAAATATATTTAAAATACCTAAAAAATAATAATAATAATATAACAAAAACATAATTATTTAATAAATCATTGATGTTCGGTTCATGACCTATCAAGCCTGACACAACAAAACTAAGCTTCATTTGCCCTCCAGTGTAAAAATTATTCTCACTATCATTTAAAAGAGCAATTAGCCAAAATGCAAATGTTGGTCTTTATAACAAATGTAATTAAAAAGCGGAATATTTCAATACCTGTCAGCTGTGGCGGAAGAATCTTCTGTGCAGCATCTCACAAAACATTGTAAGACTGCAGAAGACAAGCGGCGCTATTTTAGGAGCTGCCGATGACGTGAGCGCTTATAAAAGCCATCGTCTGTTTCAACTACAAAGTCTATCAAAGTTTAAAGTATTCCAGTGGGATAAAAACACAGGATGAAATATTAAAACTCAAATTTAGGGCGTCATATTTGTAGTGAAGTGCTGTGAAGCTGTAAGAACTGCAGTTTGACTTGCTGGGCATCAATGGAGACTTCAAGAACGTCATGCTCACTTCATCTGATACTGTAAAAAATACCACCTCTATCTACTGTAATTACAGAAACACCATATAATTAATCAGCCTGTGAAACATCATTAATCTTCACATCACACACTAGTGACACTGTCTTCCTTTAGAGATGACTGGCTGTGATCTTCAGCTGTAACTCACATGTAAATATCTTTGGTTTTGAAATAACACACAGACCTGATTTATGTTCATGAGTCAACAGCGAGTGTGTCAAAACACTGATAACACCAGTAATAGTTTGATAATAATGCCAGAAAGACAATATGACTCACTGTGAAGCTACCAACTGTATTCAGTCAGAAAAAAATCAGTACAGAACATGTTGCTTCAGCTTATTTGAAATTGAGAACTCAGAACACCATAGAGACCACCTAGAAACCACTCAAAACGCCCTAGCAACCACTCAGTACACCCTAGCAACCACTTAATCCAGAAAGAGACTTTAGTGTTGATTTTTTTTACTTGGACCAGTAAGCAACTACCTACTGTAGCAACCACTTGAAACACCTTTACTATCACTTAGCAACCGCACAGAACACCCAATCAACCACTTAGCAACCACTCAGAACACCATAGCAACCACTTAACCCAGAAAGCGACTTTTAGGTGGGCTTTTTTGACTTAGACCAGAAATCAATGACCTAGCAGCCACTCAAACACCCTAGCAACCACTCAAAAAACCCTAGCAACCATTCAGGACACCATAGCAACCACTTAATCCAGAAATATATTTTAGGGTGGGTTCTTTTGACTTGGACCAGTAAACAACGACCTAGCAACCACTCAAACACTCTTGCAACCTCTTATAACACCCTAGCAACCACTTAGCAACCACTCAGAGCACCCTAGCAACCAATTATTGGCTCTTTTGACTTGGACAAGTATGAAACTACCTAGCAACCACTCAAAACACCCTAGTAACCACCTAGAATCCACTCAAAACACCCTATCAATCACCTATCAGCCACTCAGAACACCTTAGCAACCACTTAGCAACTACTCATAACACTGTAGCAAACACTTTAATCCAGAAAGAGACTTTAGGGTGGGCTTTTTTGACTTGGACCAGTAATCAACGACCTAGCAACCATTCAAAACAACCTAGCAACCACTTGGCAACCACTCAGAAGACCCTAGCAAACACTCAGAACACTCTAGCAACCATTTAATCTAGAAAGTAACTTTAGGGTGGATTTTTTTTTTTACTTGGACCAGTAATCAACCACATAGCAACCACTCAGAACACCCTAGAAACAACTCAGAACACCGTAGCAAACACTTTATCCAGAAAGAGACTTTTAGGTGGGCTCTTTTGACTTGGATCAGTAATCAACCACTCAGAACACCCTAACAACCATTCAGTATACCCTAGTAACCACCTAGTAACCACCTACCAACACCCTGGCAACCACAAATAACACCTTAGCATTGTGACTGCGGGTTTTTACACCACTCACATTTTCTCAAAACTTAAAATGTACAATATTGCACTGAAAACTGCATTTCACTCAAAAAAGCTAGGCTAGGCTAATAGAAAAGATCCATTCCAATCACGTCCTCCTATTTGTAGCTCAGATTCTATTAGGTTCTGCCCTTTCCAACAATTCCTGTGGGTCAATAATGGGTTTAACTGATGTTCAGGGACAGATCTGCGGTGAGAAAGACACTTCATAACACTTTCAAGCAGTTTCGTAAGAACTACCAGAGGATTTGTGACAGACAGGAGGATATGAGCTTAGACAATTACCCAGAAACAGTACAGACTTCTGTGGTTTAAAAATCACAACATTATGTAATTATGGGTAAGTTTCTTCTTAAAGTGGCTCTGAGACCATATGCTCCTCTCTGATGCCATCAGCCCAGTACTGTCACCACGGTTTGTGGGTAATTGCTGTGATGGATTGCGAGCGTTTCTTGAGATCAACCGCATCCAAAACAGTCCCAGAAAGCATCTCTTAAACAATGCACAAAGAGAAACGGCTGCTCTTCTCATCAACCACAATAAGGAACAGAAAAAAAATCCATAGATGGAGAAACATCTACTAAATAATTGCTGTGTTGAGTGGAGGATGATGGGACTGCCATCAGCCGTTACATAAGCCAGATACGTTTGTAGGACAAATCAATCAGTCTCACTGAACTGTAATTATATCATCAGTTACACAACACAGGATTTGGGTCAGAATTACAAACGAAACTACACTTTTTTCCCATAAAAATCCATCTGAGCGCAGATGAATTATTTATAGCCTCCATCTTGAAAGTCAGATAAAAATGTTTACAGCCACGTTTGATGGGGTTTAGAGTAAAACGCTCACCTGTAACAGTGTCTAAATCAGGATGAAGACAATCCCAGAGCACCATATGAAAGAAAACAGAAAAAATGAAAATTAGAAATAAGTTGACATGGTATACTAGGATAAGAATATGCATAACTTCACCTCCAGAATAAAGTGCTTTGAATTTGTAAGGTTGTTTTTAACTATGCTTAATGCAAACTCAGTATTTCCCATTAACTGCCTACAGTAGACTGAAAAATTAATAACCTAAAAATATTTTTGTACTTCACAAAATAACATAAAAGATATCTTTCATTGCGTTTTGGCACCACTGTTCTTGAAAAGCAAAAAAAAATAAAATTTGCACAAAGATGTAATTTATTTGAATTATATAGCAGGGATAATTTCTTTAATTAAATCTAAAACAAGCATTTTTGTTAATTGAAATAAATCTGAAATAAATTTAAAAATTAATTTAGATTCATTTAAATTCATTTTATTTTAATTTAAATTAAACTTTAAGTGAAAATCACCTGAAATAAGTTTATGTAGAAGAACTAAAAACTGAAAAAAACTGAAATAATGAAATATTACTGAAAGTAATATTTTACTAAAATAAAGTAGTACTTTAGTAAAGTAATATATAAAATAGTGATAATAATAGTAATAATTACATTAAAAAGTACATAATGTTTTTTTTAAATTAAAATAAATTATAAAAAATAAAATAAAATAAATAAATTAAAATAAAATTGTTAAAAGTGTCATTAAAATAAAATCTTATTCAAAATATCTATAACAGTTAACTATAACAGTATATAAATAGTACTCAAATAAAACTGCTGTCTATAACAACAACAACAACAACAACAACAACAACAAATTATAATTAAAGATATTAAATTATAGAATTAAAATTAATTCAAAATACTTCATTAAAAATCATTATAGAATATTAATTATAGAATATAAAAATGATTAGAAATATCTGTTTTGCAGCAAAGTCTGAGTTTAGATGTCCATGGGACTCATGATACAGTGGCAAATATGATGTAGATATCTGTCTATAAATGTTTTTCACAGAAAGGTGATGAACTAGGTGTCAGAAGCTGTCAGAAAACACAAGCCACGCTGTCAGAGCGCTTGCTGAAAATCATCTAAAGCACTTCAGCAAGCTCTATTTTCTGTTCGCCCAAAATATATCCACGTTCCGTCTGCCCAACATCATTAATAACAGGAACATTCGAGGACAGATCTTTTCTACTCCTGCCAGAAGAACAGGAGTACAAACACTGAAGGAAATTGAAAAGGTATCTTTAAATAACTCTAGGCTAAAGTCCACATACTGTCTTCCTTTTAATGTTTTGAAAATGAAGAGAAAACATGATGAAGTTTAGAATACGATGCAGGCCAGACTCGAACTTAAATCACGGCATGAGCACCACAGCTTTTATCTTGATGTTTTCTTCTAATTTATCTTAGTTTTGCAAAGTTTGATTGCAGCGCTTAGAATTAGAGTTAGTCTTTTAGTAACTGGACTAGTCCAATTAAAGCATGAATAATCCTCGATCACTAACCCAAGTGTGAAGAATGCAGAACACTTCCTTTCTTTAGAGGATTAGCATCTTTAACAGCTTAATTACGGCATTAGACGCGAGCCAAGTGCTATTTGTCAGAGTATCTTTAGTAGGGTTTTTCTTACACCATGTTATTTATACAGTATGCGTTTGTGTGTCTATTCTTACCCGCTGCTGAATCGTGGCATGTTTATGCTCCATTTCTCTCTTCTCCATTGCCGAATCAATCACCAGTTGATCCAGCTGTGACAAGATGAACAACCGCTCATTGTAAGTTTGTTTTCATCTTGTGTATCAGGAAAACACGATCATGTTTATTATCCACAGGCCCTGGGTGTCTATCTGTCTGTTGTAGAACTGCGCTTTCAGATGTGATGGTAAGTTAAGCACTAAAGTCAGTGATGTAATGTGGCTGATCGATGAACTAATTAGACAGAAATCAGACCTTGTCTGAGGTGAATGTGTTTCACACAGCATCATTTTTGCCACTAAAACAAGATTTCAACATTTTGAATTCCACAGTATTTTATTATTTTGAGGGTAGGTTGATTTTTTTTCTTTTTTTGGATGCTGAAAAATGTATCCAGGTTTTTTTCTCAGAGACAAAAAAATTGATTTAAATAATTTTGTCATTAAAACTCGTATAGAATCATTTTATACTATTTTTGGTTATTTTATCTTGGTCTTCACGTGAATTTAGTGGCAAATTTCCAAACAAAAATAATGCGTGACTTCAAAATCAAAATTTGTTTATTTATTCTTATTTAATTATTTAAAGTTTGAAATAAACAAAATCAATTTACGCTGTATAAGAACATTCATGTTCAAATCTTACAAAATGTCATGTCAAGAAAAGATCTGTACACGACATTATAAACTAAAATAAATAGACTATAAATGTAGGGAAATGGCTTACTTTTTTGGCACATAATTTTGATTACATAAAATAAATAATTTAAAAAGCAAACAAATAAATTGATTAATAAATGTATTCACAAATGTATTTATTTACACACCAGTTTTCATTTTAACAAGCTTTATAAATTGTTAATACAAAATTTCTCAATAAATGATATTGCACATTACACTAAATGATAAAATACAAAAAGAGGAACAGTTTAAATTTTTTTCGGTGATAAATTCTGCAAAATAAATAATATTTTAAATAATTAATTTATTACTAAACTAACTGAATTAATGACATATATATGTCATTATATATTATATGTGTGCGTGTGTAGTTAACATTAATTCAGTGTATATATATATATATATATATATATATATATATATATATATATATATATATATATATATATATATATATATATATATATATATATATATATATATATATACACACATACATATACACACACACACACAATTATATTAAATAAATAAACAAATAAATAAATATATATTTCTAACGTAATGAATGAATTTGTCAAATAAAAATGGAAAAAAAAAAAAAATTCACTTTGCATCTGTTTTTTCAAACTTGTTCATTTCAAACTGAATCAGTGTGGCCGAACTGGCCGCCAGTGCTCAGACAGAAATCAATAGCGTATGTGGAGAACACTGCTCACCTCAGCAGCCAGTTTCTTCATGTAGGGGTCAATCTCATCCAGGAGGTTGTAGCCCTGCTGATACAGCGAGTACTGCGCATGCATGAAGGATAACATCTGCACAAAACAGGACAGATCCAGATGATGCAGAGTCCACAATAAACCTACACATTTACATCCACCATCACTGATACTCACCGCATCTAAGATCTCAAATTTCTTTTTGGCTTGAAGGACATTGATCTATATGTGGGAAAACAGATTTATATGAAACATTCTTATATGTGACCCACAAACCAGTCATATTAAGTAGCACAGGTATATTTGTAGCAATAGCCAACAATACATTGTATGGGTCAAAATCATCAATTTTTCGTTTATGCCAAAAATCATTAGTATATTAAGTAAAGATCATGTTCCATGAAGATATTTTGTAAATTTCCTACCATAAATATATTAAAACTTCATTTTTGATTAGTAATATGCATTGCTAAGAACTTCATTTGGACAACTTTAAAAGGTGATTTTCTCAATATTTTGATTTCTTTGCAACTCTCAGATTTCAGATTTTCATATAGTTGCATCTCGGCCAAATATTATCCTATCCTAACAGTCTGGAGACGAGTATTTATATGTTACCTGCAGCACATAGTCCAGTGCGAGATGTCGGAAGCACTTGCGGGTGAAGTTGAGGGTGCTGGTGGCTTCCTCCACCTCGTGGGGTTTGTTTCGAGGTGCCTGGGCGTTCTTCACCTGTGCGATCTCCAAATCTTCTCTCACCTTATCAAAGTGCTTCTTCGTGTCCTTGAATTTACGCACATCACTGAAAGTACAGATGGACATTCATTATCTGAGTAGTCTAATGAATACAAAGCTGCTGATATGGAGGCTTCAATGAAGGTTTTCAACAAGAAATTTTGTTTTTTGGTGAACTATTCCTATTCCAGCAGTTTTAGGATGAACATGAGAGGCAGTTGTGCTTATTTTAACAAAATATGTCTGAAATATTAATGTTGCCTGATATAATTACACATGACAGATCAGGTGGAGCTAATAAAAGCTTCATATCGCAGCGGTCTTCCTGAAATGCCATTAGTTTTGCCATATAAATCTTCTGCCCATTGCATTCAGTGATCACCTGTGATAAATGAATAGGAATCCCATTATCCTCCACCAGGACACATCAATTATTAATGAGCTCCAAAAGTCAGATCATTATTTATAATCAGCCTGCGGGAAGCACAATAATGAAAAAAAAAAAAAAAAAAAACCCTTCTCAGAGAGTGTGTGGTCGTGAATGCTTTCATGTATAAATAAAAACAGGCCACGGCAGGGCAACACTTTCACATCTCTGACCTTTGGGAGTGATATCAACGAGTTGAATTTTCATATATTTTAATGCATGGAATTTTAATGCTGAGAAGAGCAGGTACTAAAAATATGATTCCGATAAACTGCAGCATTTCTGAACACTTTTTTTTGTTTTACAACTAAACATGCTAATAAACTTTTATTTATTTTAGTAAGAACTTTAAATGTATAATATTTGTGTAAAAAATTTATAATATTACAATAAATACACACGAACAAGAAGTGCTAAATAAAATAAATGATTATTATTATTATCATCAGTGAGTTTAATTTTCAGATTTTAATGCATGTAATTTTAACGGAGAGAAGAGCAGGTACTAAAAATATTGTTTCAATAAACTGCAGCATTTTAGTAAGAACTTGCAAGAAAATGTATAATATTAATGTAAATGTATAATATTACAATAAATACAAAATTGTACTGTAAAATAATATAAATAAGAATAATTATTATTATTATCATCATTGTATTGTTAAAATACTTCTTAATTTTTATTTTTAAAGTAAATATATATATATATATATACACACATACACATACATATACACACACACACACACACACACACACAGACGTGCATCTCAATAAATTAGAATGTCGTGGAAAAGTTCATTTATTTTGAATTGGTGGGTTTTTGTTAAATGTGAGCCAAAATCATCACAATTAAAAGAACCAAAGACTTAAACTACTTCAGTCTGTGTGCATTGAATTTATTTAATACACGAGTTTCACAATTTGAGTTGAATTACTGAAATAAATGTACTTTTCCACGACATTCTAATTTATTGGGATGCACCCATGTGTGTGTGTGTGTGTATATATATATATATATATATATATATATATATATATATATATATATATATATATATATATATATATATATATATATATATATATATATATATATATATAAATAAATATATATATATATATAAACATTTTAAATCACTATCAGAATTTTTATCAGAAGAAAAATGCAATAAGATTTCTTCCCCATATCAATAGTGATAATATTGATAAACTCTGTTTTACTTTTTAACGTGTAAAATATAAGTTCTTTATCACAGTAAGCAACACAAAAAGTGTATAAATATAGTCCAGTAAACTCACTCTTTAACAAAGTTGTGCAACTGCTGCTTGACTGATCTCTGGGCTTGATCAAACAGGATCTGAAAAACACAAAATAAAAATAAACATGAATAAAAAGACCACTTTAGTTTGAACCAATGTCATCTGAGTATCTCTCTTTGTCTTTTTATGTATAAATGAATATGTGCAACAATAGACAAGCCTATTTCATAAGAAAACAAAGCCAACAATAGCTCAAAATGAATCTTAACACATTTATTAGGAAATGTTCACCAGTCAACATCCTATATTAATCCAGGAACAACATTCTTATCAACAAATTACTGTTCTATGTTTCAGAAGGTAAAGTTAGCACAGTACTTAGACCAAAAAATGACTGATTAAATGACTGAGAAAAAAAATGTGAAATGTGAATATTGCATGTAATGCTCCACTGTCAACACTAGATGGCGCTTGATGCATTTGTTTAATCTGAGCTGTATGGGATGTAAACCTGTGAGTATGACCTCCCAACACACATATCATCATCATCATCATCATCATCATCACAGCCCTCCGCCTCATTGAGATTCAGCCCGAGCCTCTGCACAAGGACTGAGCTGATCTTGTATGCGGAGGAAAAATAGGTCACTCGGGCAGGGAGGGAGCGACATGAAGGAGGAGAAAGAGGAGATGGAGCAAAGGAAACAACAGAAAAACAAAGGGAGGTGATGCAAGACACTTTGCTTCAGTCACATCCACATCAGCACAGATGATCCCACAGCGCTGGACCTTCAAAGGCATAGACTGAATTGAAATAAATTGATATAATGTGTGTGTGTACACGTTTACACACACACACACACACACACACACACACACACACACACACACACACACACACACACACACACACACACACACACAGACCTACAATTCATAAAGTGAACACACAAAATATGTATTATTTAAATAATATAATTGATTATAAATAAAATTATAGATTTAGATATACTGTATAAATTTATTTTGATAAAAATGAAATACAGCATAAATATATTTCTAAATGTAGTGTTAAATAACAAAATTCAATAAAAATAAAATAAAAAAACTAATACAATATAAATAAATAAAATAAAGTTAAGTAAAAAAAATTGTGTGTGTATTATACATATATATAGAGAATGAATGTCGTTTTTAAAACAGAAATTAAATGAATACAGCATAAATAAATGTATACAATTAT